>CM063508.1:81404553-81504553 GCA_032207245.1 Pardosa pseudoannulata | reverse complement strand
AAGTCATTGCCAAATTAATGAGTCAGAATAAAAGAAAACCTACTAAGAAATGCCGTGTGTGTTACAAGAATCAAATTAAAAGTGAGACTACTTGGCGGTGTAAACAATTAAGAATTCCTTTGCACTTTGTTTTGAAAAGTACCACTAGCTCGAAGACTATTATCTGTATACCTTATTAATGTTTTGCTTTGATATTTTCTTAATTTTACTGTTTCTGATATTATTTAACACTATGTAAAAAGTGGATTTTAATTAAGAATATGTAAGAATTGTAAAATGAAACAAGTTTTTTAAATAAAAATTAAATGGTTATTTCATGCACAGTTTTTCATTATTAAATCATACCGGAAGGGGTTTAATGAATAGACTACAACTCTTGAGACGGGGTTGAAAAAATAACGTGAAGAAACAAGCCTTTCTTTAAAACATAGAAAGTAATCAAATAAAAGTGTCAGACAGAAAAATATTAGACCATTCAACTGAATAGTTTTCTTATCTGTGGTTCTGCATTTGCATATAGACGAGGCTCGGCATTTGATCTTGCTGGAGTTTATTAGGTTTGTGGACTGATTTTTATGACTCTATATTTCCCTTAGAATTTTATTCTAAGATAAGACCACATTTACACTCTGTAACTAGATATGGAGGGGTCAACATTCTTGACTCGTTTGGCGGAACTCCAAATTCGATATCTTTGTATAATTGAAACACGTATATATAGGTCCTTGTCTAACATGAATTAAGAAGTATGGTGGTGTAGGAAAGCCTGATAAAAAAAAAACTTTCCAGTGATCTTGGGAAAAGAAGGTATCGATTTTAGAAAGTCGAACTTCAGGAAAAAAAATACGGCCCAAATCACGGTTGCTAGGAAATGGAATCGAAAGGTAATGGAACAGAATTTTCGGTGGATGAATATTCTGCGAAAGTATCGTATCAAGGGTGAAAGAAAATTGAACTGAGTTAGCTATTCGGATCTATTTCCCTATATTTTCACCCACAGTATAACTGTATCTTTGAAATCTTTTTTTTTTTGCTATTTTTTTCTTTCTGTATGGCAGACGGCATGATATACACTTATGAGCGTAAAGAACGTTTCCCTGCCGGCAGTTGATCGGCATACCTTCGGAAACGTATCTCCTTCCTGAAAGGAAAAACGCCGCTCTAAAGCGGTTTTGTCCGCGAAACTTCCTTTTCTACAAACGAAGGAGGGAACGGGTAGAAAGGGGCGGGGGGCTGGAAGGTGTTAATAATTCCTTCCCCGCAAACAGAGAGAGGGGGCTGGGGGTGAAGGGGGGAATGGAGCGAATTCCAACTTCCCGTCGGATCTCCCTCACTCGTCTCCATGGCAACGGGAACGGGAAGAGAAATCGAGCGCCCCGTCGCTCAATATTTCATCCGGACTTTTAATTCGACCCGAGAAGATTTTTCTTCTTTTCCAACCGCTCGATACGACAACAGGTTTAGGGTGCAGTCCTCGGGCCGGACCTTACAGCCGGGGAAAGGAACAGTCCGGTTTGGCGTTATCTCACGAATGAACATATCACGGATGGAATGGCAAGCGAAGGAATGTACATAAAACGACGAGTAAAATGCTTTCAGATAATGTCAGTCGCTTAGTGTAATGGGAAAAATGCTCGATTTACAGGGGAAAGAATTTTTTTATTAGGCCCTATTTTTTTTGGTCAGAGAACTCGGGTCATATCTATGTCTGAAATATTTATATCGATCAGCGTAAAGATGGTTCACTTCATAGTTCATAAATCTTCGCCTATAATGTGTGTCTTATTCTAGAATTTTATGCCCTCAACTGTTCACCTTACGTGTACTTGAACTTTAGGCGTCATTGTATTTTTACCAAGAAAGATTTCAAAATTTCAACTGCCTTAAAATTAGTTTTCGAGAATTAGTTATCCGGGAAATTTGATTTTATTTATATAATTATTTAATTTTTATGTTTACGTAAAATATAATTGATAATTGACAAACTTCTATCTATACATTCATTCTAATTAAAAAAAACACGTCTAGGGCAAAATCCTCGTACTGGACCTTACCACTACGAAAGGAAATTTTAGAAGTTGAATTTTATATTATTTTGAAATAACAATATCGCGAATAGGGCAGCAAACGAAGAAATCTACTTAAAAAGACCAGTAAATGCCTTGAGATAATTACGTCAAGGCAGTGTAATGGGAAAACTCTTCAATATAGTAATTTATTTTGATTAGGTCTTTATTGTGTTAAGATCAAGGGTCATACTTATGTCGAAATATAATATATGATATTAAAATCCCTTATTTACGTATTTTAATATTAATTTAATAACTTTTGTTCATAAAGTGAGTTCGGGGTTTGCGCGGTAATTCTGATTTTTCTCTCCAGACACGCTAAAGACTTAATTCAGCCTCTGTATGTATGACTTTAGCCAATAGTTAGCTCCTTCTCTTTAAACATGGGTATTTTATATCACGTGATCAATTATACTTAAGGATTATTCGTAGTCTTTTTACCTTAGGAATCCCTACTTGAAAAGTGTATGTGCGGGATCACATTATCTGTATGCACGAAGTTGTAAAGGTTTTTGCCTGTTGTATGGATTTCATGTTTCTTACCAGAAATAAACTGTGTTGTGATTTTGAATGAGTTTCGCCAATATTACACACACACACACACACACACACACACACATATATATATATATATATATATATATATATATATATATATATGTAATATATTAAAATTATTTAACTTTAATATTTCCTTAAAAACCTCCTCTCTCCCATTCTAATTCTTTAAAATCTTTTTCTCAGCCTCTAAATGTCTTAATCAAAGGAGTGTCTTCGACTTAAAATTCTTTCGATACAATTCCCAAAGCTTTCTATCCTATAGATGTAAATTTTCTGTCTATTCAACACGTTTTCCAGCTGTCGCCGGCAAATGGCTCAGCGTTTTTTCCTGATATTACACTTAAATTCGCTGAGTAAGTGGAAAAATTCTTTCTGTCTTCGCTCTTGGGTGCACCTCTGTTCGAGCAGATTGATATTTGTGCCTTTTATTTGTTTGTCGTTGACTAGCAAAGGTGTCCGTTTTAGCATCTCTAAAATAAAGTATTAATTAAACTAGTGCCGGTCTCCTATAATGTGGCCAGACTGCAATGTTCGTTATTGCTGCTAGAGGTTTAGCCTTCTCCTTGTCCAGTAGCCCGGGCAAGTAAAAATAGTAGGGCCTACATAGTTATTGTGACTAGAAAATAATATTGATATATATATATATATATATATATATATGTATATTTATATATATATATATATATATATATATATATATATATATATATATATATATATATATATATATATATATATATATATATATATATATATATATGTATATATATATATATATGTATATATATTATATATATATATATAAATATATATATATATATATATATATATATATATATATATATATATATATATATATATATATATATATTATATATATATATATATATATATATATATATATATATATATATATATATATATATATATATATATATATATATATATACATATATATATATATATAGTGTAAAGACTGCTCAATTCATAGTTTATAAATCTTCTCCTATAATGTGCGTGTTTTAGAACTTATGCCCATAACTGCTCTCCTTATGTGCCCTTGAATTTCAGTCGTCATTCTAGTACTACCAGGGAATATCACAAATAAACTTTTATCTGTCTCAGATTTATGAACTTTTAAGTGAACCATCTTTATCCAGATAGATATAAATATTTAAGGTATAGATAAGACCAGGGATCTTTGACAAAAAAAAAAAGGGCTAATCAAAATATTCTTTTCTTTGTAAATCAAGCAGTCTGTAGCTATCTTTGGAATGGAAATACCAGAGATTGTGTTGATGAAATAGTGAGAGAAGAATTATATATAAATGATGGATAAAACCTTTCAGATAATGTAAGTCACGTAATGTATTGGAAAAAAGGCTCGATTTACAGATGGAAGAAGAATTTTTAGATTATGCCGGGTCATAGCTATGTCGGAAATAGTTATATCGATCATGCTTTAGATGGTTTATTTCACACTTTATAAATCTTATCCAATAATGTGTGTCATTATAGAATTTTATTTTTGCAACTGTTCACCTTACCTGCCCTTGAAATTCAGGCGTCCAACAAGGCTGACACCAGACTTGTTAGACGCTGTATTTTGACCACGAAAAATCAGAAACTCTAATTTATCTAAACAAATCTCTACCTTAGAGAAATCAGTTGTTGTGTAAGTTTGCTTGTATTTATAGAATTATTTGATTTTCGTGTTCTTGTAAAATCCATTTGATCCTTAACAAGTTTCTAGTTATATATTCATTTTATCCCAAAGAAAAGACTTGGTGCAATCTTACGGGTTGAATTTTACAACGGGGTAAGAACTTGACCGACTTGTTGGATATTATAACTCGATTGAAAACATCACGGATAAGGTGGCGTGCGACAAAAGTACAAAAAACGACGAATAAGTGTTTTCGAGCAATGTAAGAAATTCAGTTTAATGGGAAAATAGGCTTTAATTACAGTTTTCCGATTAGGTCCTTTTACTGTTCAAAGAACCAGGGTCGTATTTATGCCTGGAATATTTTATTAGCGTAAGTTAAGTCTTACGCTGATCCATCACGAAGACGTACAACAGCATGTATACTGAAGACCAGAGGTCACCGAAACCGCAATAGCTATTGAGCTACTGCTGAACTACGAGAGTTATGTCATGATCCCTCTTATTGTTGTCAAACCCGATAATGAGTAGTCTGTCAGGAATAACTGAAGACCCAATAGGAAGTAACTGCTGACCTACGAGAGTTATGTCATGATCCCTGTTATTGTTGTCAAACCTGATAATGAGTAGCTTGTCAGGAAAACCTGAAGACCCAATAGGAAGTATACCCTTGAGGTTGTCTCTCATTTAGCAATACCCAGAGACACGTGTGGCTTCAGCTTGCCACGGATGCGAGAAACGTTTGAGAGCCCGCAGGGAGCAGTCCTATTGGGTGTACGGCTTGCAAGTGCTGCCCTGGGGAAGAGTCCACCCAGGACTCAAAGGCGGATAAGAATTTAAAAATTAAAAATAAATAAATAAATAAATAAATAAAATTAAAAACATAAATAAAAAATAAAATAAAGAATTAATAGAAAAAAAAAGCATCAGAAGTTACATTAGAAGTTAATAGCAGGAGAAACGCTCGTAAAAATGGAATCTTCAGAGATATATCAATACTCAGAAGGTGGCTTAATACATAGCAAGCTAAAACAAATATACAAGAACAAAGCTCTTGAATAGACACTTGACAATTAACCCCTTCCAGGTTTTTCCCGCGCTGAACTCTGGCAGGCGAAATGTACCATTCTGGCTCATCCCTAGTGTAGCTCGGGCACTGTGAAATTTTAAACTGTGCAATCCGTCTTTCCCACATGTGCTTTTTATGATTTTGATCGCTTTTGTTTACTTTTCTGGCTACTAGATTATTTGCTACCCAAAGAGAGACAGTACAGGGAAGAAGGTAAGGAGAGAAACAAGGTTCTACTATCCAGATTGCGATGTTGGAGTCTGTGAAGTACCGTCTTTTCGATTGTATCATATACGACGAAATTTTGATTAATAATTTCATAATCCTTTATGTAAATGCATAGGATATAAATAAAATTTAATTCAAGATAAAATCTAGGTATTCTAAGCTTTATATTTCTAGTTAGTATGAATTGACTCCAAAGTCTAATGATTTCTGCCGTACAGAAAGCCAACTATACAGATAAATTACTCATTTACTTAAATTGATTTTTTTACATTAATTTTTAGGAAATTTTGTATGCGAATGATGCTATTACGTTTAAAAAGCTATGTATGTATGAAAATAAGCATAAAAAATTGACATTTTTTGACCCATAATCCTGAAATAAAATGAACCTGGAAGGGGTTAACAGAAATTATGAATATTAGCAATATGCAAAGCTGTCATAAACATAATTAATAACACTATAAATTGTATATAAAGAATATATATTACAAATATTATATCAATACCCAATAGTCGGCTTGATATATAACATACGAAATCAAACACACAAAAACAAAACTCTTGATTAGGTAATTGACAATTAATTTAAAAATAAATAAATAAAAACTAATGAATCTTGACTGTAGTCAAAACTATTAAAACATTAATAAATACACAGAGACGTTGTCCTCATATCTATTAGCGTAAAGATAATTTACTTTATGGTTCACACATCTTCTGTTATAATACTTGTCATTCCAGAATTTTATGCCCGTTTAATGGGAAGAGTTATTCATTAACAGAACAAAAAAACTTTTAGATAGTCTTTTTTTTTCATGAAATATCTCGAATTATATCTATGTCAGAAATAATGATATAGGTTATTAATTAATAGTTCACTTTATATGTCCTTGAATTTCAGGTTTCATTTTGACCTGAAAATATCGCAAACAAACTTTTAACTGTTTCAGAAAACCTTCTGAAAGTTAATTGTTCAAATAGTTATACAATAATCTGAGTTTCACGCTCTGATAAAAGTATTTGAGCGTTAAGAATCTTCTAGTTAAGCATACCTTCAATTACAAAGCTCTTAACATTTAAGATCTTAATTTTCAAGTCGGAATATAGCATTAATTAAAATTTTAGTCGTACATTAAAGAGTATAAATTATTTTCTCTGCCTTTCGTATGAGAAAATGGGGATGTTATATTCCCAAGAGAAAATGAATATCTTAACTTCTCTATATGAAATTTGAATAAAAGTAAAGCATGATATGCAGAATTCAACTAGTGGATATTTCCCTTTTGTAGATAAGTGTTAGATTTAGAAACCCGTTGAAGTCTAAATTTTGATGGATATTTTATATCTTTTTTAAATCTTTAATGACTGAGTTATTTCTGCCGAATACATATCGATGCATATCTTAAATCTATGTTATTATGAACTGAACAGAGTAAAATAAATATGTGGTTTAAACAACTTTGAATATTACAGCCCGTCTCTTTAGTGATCAACTATCGTTTTAAACATCAGAATATGCCATTTAAGAAAAAGGAAAAAACATCGTGAAAAAAATGTTTATTTGGTATTACGTGTAAAATACGTACTGTAAAATAGAATTTTATAATAGATTAAGCAAAATATCATGATTTAAGTTTATGTATCAGCCGGGAAAGTAAATTTATGTATGCTCTTCAAAAAATCATACAGAGTAGATCCAAATATAAAAATTAAAAATAATAAAAATTACATATCAATGCATATCTTAAATCTATGTTATTATGAACTGAACAGAGTAAAATAAATATGTAGTTTAAACAACTTTGAATACTACAGCAGGTTTTTTTAGTGAACAACTATCGTTTTAAACATAAGAGGATGCCATTTAAGAAAAAGGAAAAAAAAAACATTATGAAAAATTTTTTATTTGGTATTACGTATAAAATACATACTGTAAAATGGAGTTTTATAATAGATTAAGCAAAATGTCATTATTTAAGTCTATGTATTAGCCGGTAATGTAAATTTATGTATGCTGTTCAAAAAATCATACAGAGTAGATCCAAATGTAAAACTTAAAAATAATAAAAATTACATATCGATGCATATCTTAAATCTATGTTATTATGAACTGAACAGAGTAAAATAAATATGTAGTTTAAACAACTTTGAATACGACAGCAGGTTTTTTTAGTGATCAACTATCGTTTTAAACATCAGAGAATGCCATTTAAGAAAAAGAAAAAAAACATCGTGAAAAAATATTTATTTGGTATTACGTGTAAAATATGTACTATACAATGGAGTTTTAGAAAAAATTAAGCAAAATATCATTATTTAAGTCTATGTATCATCCGGAAAAGTAAATTTATGTATGCTGTTCAAAAAATCATACAGAGTAGATCCAAATGTAAAATTTAAAAATAATAAAAATTACATATCGATGCATATCTTAAATCTATGTTATTATGAAGTGAATAGAGTTAAATAAATATGTAGTTTAAACAACTCTGAATACTACAGCCCGTCTCTTTAGTGATCAACTATCGTTTTAAACATCAAAGGATGCCATTTAAGAAAAAGGAAAAAAAAACACTGTGAAAAAAATATTTATTTGGTATTATGTATAAAATACATACTGTAAAATGGAGTTTTATAATAGATTAAGAAAAATGTCCTTATTTAAGTCTATATATCAGCCGGTAAAGTAAATTTATGTATGCTGTTCAAAAAATCATACAGAGTAGATCCAAATGTAAAATTTAAAAATAATAAAAATTACATATCGATGCATATCTTAAATCTATGTTATTATGAACTGAACAGAGTAAAATAAATATGTAGTTTAATGAACTTTGAATACTATAGCCCGTCTCTTTAGTGATCAACTAATGTTTTAAACATAAGAGGATGCCATTTAAGAAAAAGGAAAAAAAAACACTGTGAAAAAAATATTTATTTGGTATTATGTATAAAATACATACTGTAAAATGGAGTTTTATAATAGATTAAACAAAATGTCATGATTTAAGTCTATGTATTAGCCAGAAAAGTAAATTTATGTATGCTGTTCAAAAATCATACAGAATAGATCCAAATGAAAAATTTAAAAATAATAAAAATTATTTGTAAATTTTGTTGATTGCTTATAAGATTTTCTTTTACCTACTTTTCTACAAAACTACTTTTCTACTTTTCTTCTTTTACTAAAGGAAAAACATTCTACAAGCTACTATTAGTTGTTTTTTAAACGAAACACTAGATATTAAAGGGTTAAAAGAAAGTCAAAGGATTTCGATGCTTGTTTTCCAGGCATAATTCACATTTTTCAATTAAAATTTTTATCTTCCTCCAAAGGAATTCGGTGATATCTTAGGATTATTTTGGATTTTACATTCTTATACGTTAATGTAGAATTTTGTTTCATGCACAACAAAAAAAAATGCACATAAAAAACGCTAAAGAAATTGCCATTTACCCTTTAAAAACCAAAATATTCCATGAAAGCCCTTTGAAGCAACACTCAGAGTTTGTTTTTTAGTTTTATCAAACGAGTATACACTTCATTCGATTGAAAACCATCTGCAATGAGATGAAAAGCACACGTTTAGCTTTTAATTAAATAATGTATCCCATTCGAAATAACCTAGTAGAGTCCTAGCAAACTTTATGCTCCGTTAAACCAAGAAAAAGTTTAATTAGGACACGTCTAGCTTAAATGATCTTTTTATTCTCGTATAGAGTACTTTACACAGATGGCTGATGATTACCTAAAGGGATTCCCCTTCATTGATCCTGTACAGTGGCAGCTAAAGAATTTCTGATGTTCAAATAGGATGATGTTTAATACACCGTTAATTATATGAATATTCAATCTGTTACATGTTTTGATGGGAACTGAATCAATTAGAGCAGCTTTCAACTCTTCTGATGTTTATGACTCCGCTGTCTTCCGTTTCCGTTTTGTAAATCGGGTTCTGTCTATATCGGTATCTGTTATCTTGTCAAGGTATCCGTAAATAGCACATTTATTCGAAACGTCTAGTGTGTTTACGCAGCTAATATTTCTTTACGGGGAAAAGAGGTCTTTGGGTTACAGAAATATCGGTGTGAAGAAGAGGACATATAAGTAAATATCGTTATCACACAGTAATGTTATATAATTCGCAATGTTTGTTAATGGTGCTTTTTTCTAGGCAATAATTTCTAAGAAATCTTCAATCCAATTAATCCTTCTCTAGTACCTACAGGTATAATTTATACATGTATAATCACTCTTGCTCACTAATTATATCAAAATAAAAGAAAAAAATGGGAATTTTTATTATTAATGTAGTTTTTTAAGTTATGTAGAAAAAAATTATTTGTAAATCGTTTTGTAAATCGGGTGCTGTCTCTATCGGTATCTGTTATTTTGTCAAGGTATCCGTAAATATAACATTTTATCCGAAACGTCTAGTGTGTTTACGCAGCTAATATTTCTTTACGGGAAAAAGGCCTTGGGGTTACAGAAATATCGGTGTGAAGAATAGGACATATAAGTAAATATCGTTATCGCACAGTAATGTTATATAATTTGCAACGTTGATGGTGATTTTTTCTAGGCATTAACTTCTAGGATATTTTCTATCCAATCAATCCTTTTCTAGTACCTACAGGTATAATTTATACATATATAATCTCTCTCGCTCACTAATTATATCCAAATAAAAGAAAAAATTGGGAATTTTTATTCTACATGTAGTTTTCTAATTTATGTAGAAAAAATAATTTGTAAATCATTTTGTAAATCAGGTTATGTCTATATCGGTATCTGTTATCTTGTGAAGGTATCCGTAAAAAGCACATTTATTAGAAGCGTCCAGTGTGTTTACGCAGCTAATATTTCTTTACGGGGAAAATAGGTCTTTGGGTTACAGAAATATCGGTGTGAAGAATAGGATATATAAGTAAATATCGTTATCGCACAGTAATATTATATAATTTGCAACGTTGATGGTGTTTTTCTCTAGGCAATAATTTCTAAGAAATTTTCTATCGAATTAATCCTTCTCCAATACCTACAGGTATAATTTATACTTGTATAATCCCTCTCGCTGACTAATTATATAAAAAAAATAAATAAAAAATTGGGAATATTTATTCTTGATGTAGTTATCTAAATTATGTAGAAAAATAATTTGTATATCGTTTTGTAAATCGTGTTCTCTCTATATCGGTATC
Organism: Pardosa pseudoannulata; assembly: GCA_032207245.1. Taxonomy (NCBI): domain Eukaryota; kingdom Metazoa; phylum Arthropoda; class Arachnida; order Araneae; family Lycosidae; genus Pardosa; species Pardosa pseudoannulata. Next base: position 81,493,758 of record CM063508.1, on the reverse strand, counting down.
TGTTCTCTTGTCAAGGTATTTGTAAACAGCACAATTATTCGAAACGTCTAGTGTGTTTATGCAGCTAATATTTCTTTACGAGAAAAAGAGGAGTTTAGGTTACAGAAATATCGGTGTGAAGGATATAACATAAAAGTAAATATTGTTATCACACAGTAATATTGTATAATTTTCAGTGTTGATGGTGTTTTTCTCTAGGCAATAACTTCTAAGATATTTTCTATCCATTAAATTCTTCTCTAGTACATACAGATATATTTTTATATGTATAATCCCTTTCGCTTGCTAATTATATAAAAAAAAGACAAAATTGGGAACATTTATTATTAATGTAGTTTTTTAAGTTATGTAGAAAAAAATTAATTTGTAAATCGTTTTGTAAATCGGGTTCTGTCTCTATAGGTATCTGTTATCTTGTCAAGGTATCCGTAAATAGCACATTTATTCGAAATGTTTAGTGTGTTTAAGCAGTTAACATTTTTTACGGGGAAAAGAGGCCTTTAGGTTACAGAAATATCTATGTGAAGAATATAACATAAAATTAAATATTGTTATCACACAGTAATATTGTATAATGTGCGATGTTGATGGTGTTTTTCTCTACGCAATTAATTCTAAGACATTTTTTATGTATTAAATCCTTCAGTACCTACAGATATATTTTTATATGCATAATCCATTTCGCTCGCTAATTATATAAAAAAAGACAAAATTAAGACTATTTATTATTACTGTAGTTTTTATAATTTTGTAGAAAAAATAATTTGTAAATCGGGTTCTGTCTATATCGGTATCAGTTAACTTGTCAAGGTATTCGTAAATAGCTCATTTCTTAGAAACGTCTAGTGTGTTTAAGCAGCTAATATTTCTTTACAGCAAAAAGAGGCATTGGGTTACAGAAATATCAGTGTGAAGAATATTACATAAAAGTAAATATTGTTATTGCTCATTAATGTTATATAATTTGCAACGTTGATGGTATTTTTCTCTAGGCAATGACTTCTAAGACATTTTCTATCCAATAAATCCTTTTCTAGTACCCACAGGTATACTTTATACATGCATAATCCCCCACGTTCACTAATTATATAAAAAAAGAAAAAAAATAGGGAATTTTTATTCTTAATGTAGTTTTCTAAATTATGTAGAAAAAGTAATTTGTATATCGTTTTGTAAATCGGGTTCTGTCTACATCGGTATCTGTTATCTTGTCAAGGTATTTGTAAATAGCGTCTAGTGTGTCGAAATGTCTAGTGTGTTTAAGCAGCTAATATTTCTTTATGGGGAAAAGAGGAATTTAGGTTACAGAAATATCGGTGTGAAAAATATAACATAAAATTAAATATTGTTATCGCTCAGTAATGATATATAATTTACAACGTTGATGGTGTTTTTCTCTAGGCAATAACTTCTAACATATTTTCTATCCATTAAATCCTTCTCTAGTACCTACAGATATATTTTTATATGTATAATCCCTTTCGCTCACTAATTATATCAAAATAAAAGAAAAAATTGGGAATATTTATTTTGATGTAGTTTTCTAAATTATGTAGAAAAGTAATTTGTAAATCGGGTTCTGTCTATATCGGTATCAGTTAACTTGTCAAGGTATTCGTAAATAGCACATTTATTCGAAATGTCTAGTGTGTTTAAGCAGCTAATATTTCTTTATGGGGAAAAGAGGAATTTAGGTTACAGAAATATCGGTGTGAAGAATATGACATATAAGTAAATATCGTTATCGCACAGTAAAGTTATATAATTTGCAACGTTGATGGTTTTTTTCTCTAGGCAATAACTTCCAAGATATTGTCTATCCAATAAATCTTTCACTAGTATTTACTGATACAATTTATACATCTATAATCCCTTTCGCTCACTAATTATATAAAAAAAGAAAAAAAATAGGGAATTTTTTATTCTTAATGTAGTTTTCTAAATTATGTAGGAAAAATAATTTCTAAATCGTGTTAAGTCTATATCGGTACCTGTTATCTTGTCGACGTAACCGTAAATAGCACATTTATTCGAAATGTCTAGTGTGTTTTAAGCAGTTAATATTTTTTTCTTACGGGGAAAAGAGGTCTTTGAGTTACAGAAATATCGGTGTGCAGAATTGGATATATAAGTAAATATTGCTATCACACAGTAGTTTTACATAATTTGCAATGTTGCCCTTTCGCTCACTAATATCAAAATAAAAGAAAAATTTGGGAATTTTTATTTTTAATGTAGTTTTCTGCGTAATTAAAACAATCAGACATTTCTTTAAACTAATAAACTTTATGCTTATATTAACATTTCAAATTTTTGTAAAAGCTGTTTCAACATTTTAGCATTAAAGGCATAAAAATCAAACAGAAATAACATGTTTTGTTTCTCTACTGCGAAATCTGAGACAGCTTTTCAATCTCATGCTCTCAACTGCTATCGAAAACTCAATTAAATATTGAAGCAACATGTGAGGCCTTGATGCATAAGAGGTGTAATTAAAAATAAAAGTTAAAAAAATATTTATAAGTATTTTTATTACTTAAAGTCTTATATGAGATTCAGCAATAGAGTTTATGTCTTTTTTTTTTGATAAATTTGTATTTCCTCTCAGAGATTGGAAAGTTATTAAAACTGAGAAAAACTTAAAAGCATAAATATTTATTCTACCTATTTTACAGTGAGTTTTGACTTATAGATTCAGGATTGTGGAACCATTATGTTTTCTTTATCTGGTTATCGACCCGCATGTTTCATTTGTTCCTGCATGTGTGCAACTCGTCTCTCTTCGGCTTGCCTATTAAAGGAACATCGTGCTGATGATGGAAGCATTTTAAAAAATATCTTCCAAATAGCGCGTAAGGTAAATAATGAAAAGCAATTATGAAAACAGTGTGCGTACTTAGAGAAATGTACTAAAAGCTCTTTGTAAAATGTTAAGACTTGCAAAATTTGTTTTCTAATGCTTTTAAGAATGCTTTAATACATGAAGCAAAGTATAACGGTAAAGTAACTGTTTACAAAATTTTTGTTTATATCTTCTGTGTGATACATAGTTTCAAATATTAAAGGAATAAAGAAACCTAAACAAATCTATTTTTAAATTATTCAGTTCTTATCTACACTCTAAATCTATTAACGTGAACGTTGAATGGTATCCGTAAATAAAATATTTATTGGAAACGTCTAGTGTGTTTAAGCAGCTAATATTTCTTTACGGGGAAAAGAGGCCTATAGGTTACAGAAATATCGATGTGAAGAATATAACATTAAAGTAAATATTGTTATTGCTCATTAATATTATATAATTTGCGATGGTGTTTTTTTCTAGGCAATAACTTCTAAGATATTTTCTTCCCATTAAATCCTTCTCTTGTACCAACAGATATATTTTTATATGTATAATCCCTTTCGCTCACTAATTATATCAAAATAAAAGAAAAAATTGAGAATTTTTATTCTTAATGTATTTTTCTAAATTATGTAGAAAAAGTAACTTGTAAATCATTTTGTAAATCAGGTTATGTCTATATCGGTATCTGTTATCTTGTCAAGGTATCCCTAAATAGCATATTTATTGGAAACGTCTAGTGTGTTTAAGCAGCTAATATTTCTTTATTGGAAAAAGAGGTCTTTGGGTTACTGAAATATCGGTGTAAAGAATAGGACATATAAGTAAATATTGTTATCACACAGTAATGTTGTATAATTAACAGTGTTGATGGTATTTTTCTCTAGGCAATGACTTCTAAGACATTTTCTATCCAATAAATCCTTTTCTAGTACCATTTTAGCATTAAAGGCATAAAAATCAAACAGAAATAACATGTTTTGTTTCTGTACTGCGAAATCTGAGACAGCTTTTCAATCTCATGCTCTCAACTGCTATCGAAAACTCAATTAAATATTGAAGCAACATGTGTAGTATTGATAAATAAGAGGTGTAATTAAAAATAAAAGTTAAAAAAATATTTATAAGTATTTTTATTACTTAAAGTCTTATATGAGATTCAGCAATAGAGTTTATGTCTTTTTTTTTTGATAAATTTGTATTTCCTCTCAGAGATTGGAAAGTTATTAAAACTGAGAAAAACTTAAAAGCATAAATATTTATTCTACCTATTTTACAGTGAGTTTTGACTTATAGATTCAGGATTGTGGAACCATTATGTTTTCTTTATCTGGTTATCGACCAGCATGTTTCGTTTGTTCCTGCATGTGTGCAACTCGTCTCTCTTCGGCTTGCCTATTAAAGGAATGAGTAAGTTTTCTTTGACGCGGAACTTCGTGCTGATGATGGAAGCATTTTAAAAAATATCTTCCAAATAGCGCGTAAGGTAAATAATGAAAAGCAATTATGAAAACAGTGTGCGTACTAAAAGCTCTTTGTAAAATGTTAAGACTTGCAAAATTTGTTTTCTAATGCTTTTAAGAAGGCTTTAATACAAGAAGCAAAGTATAACGGTAAATTAACTGTTTACAAAATTTTTATTTATATCTTCTATGTGATACATAGTTTCAAATACTAAAGGAATAAAGAAACTTAAACAAATCTATTTTTAAAATATTCAGTTCTTAACTACACTCTAAATCCATTAACGTGAACGTTGAAGACAGTTAAAAATAGTCTGTAGAATTTGTATGTTTTCTTGTAACATATTTTTGTTTTAATAAAAATAGACGTTCACCCTATAAACAGTTTGCTACATTGTCGACTATCTGTAATTATTTCTAATTTTGTCACCGGATTTTTCAAACCTCGCGCATAAATTTGCTTTATCGGTAGACATTTCGGTAGTACAAATTTATTTTTTCGATACATGGACTGAAATCAGGTTGAACATTTATAAAACCTTTTATAAAACCTTTACAGTACTGATTTTATATTTCGTTTAAATAAATATTTTATCACAAAATGATCTTTTTTCCTGAATGGCATCTTATGTTTAAAATGGTAGTTCATTCCTAATTAGAGCAGGCTGTAATAGTCAGAGTTATCTAAATTTAATATTTTTTACTCTCAGGAGTTCATAATTACGGAATTAATTATCAATATATATTCAGATAAAATGAGGGTATATCAATGAGTAAAACGTTTGAATAATTGTAAGATATAAAACATAGCATCCTAAATTAAACGATTAAAGAAATTTCAAATACAATAGAGAATTTTTTAGAAAACATGAATCATCTAACAATATTCTATAAAAAATCTTTCGCCACATTGCTTACTAATTAAAGTACCATCATACATTCTATGTTTAATATTTATAACTAAAAAAACAAAACACAAATAAAAAATGAATTTCACTTACGTTTTAAATACTATTCATACAAACTTTTAACAGTTTGTTTCATCGTTCTATTGTCTGATGCATTCGACAAAATATTTAGCATTTTAATAGATCATAAATAGATTTATTAGAAATGCTGTAATTAATCAAATATAGAAATAAAAAAAAAACTTAAAAAAAAATAATAGATATTTGGAGGTTATTAATAAGGTAAAAAAAGATGAAACTGATTAAATGATTTTGATTTTTTGAAAGATGGAAATTCATATAAAACAGATTTTAATGAAATAGAATGGTCATTCATTTTTTAAATTTTCAGTTGATAATGAATTTGTACCTCTAGTTTGTCTTTTATGGGACACAAAACATTTCATGCATTTTGGTAAAATTTTAGCAGCATTTTATAGATTCGTTGTCATGTTAGCCTTCCATGGACGTAAGATTACATCTCATCTTAAGGATCTTACTAAATACACATGTGGTAAGCATGAAACCCACTACAGACTTGCTAACATTCCTTATAGCATTTATTTGCCAGCTAATAGATGGATACTCGTCAAGAAAATGGAAAGTTTGCTTTGCTAGCTTCCAAGCAAAGAAATGTGCTACTCCGGATGGTGTGGACTTGGGAAGTATGAGAAATTATGTCAATATCAATATAAAACATAGCATCCTAATATATAATCGATATAAAACATAGCATCCTAAATTATACGAGGAAAGAAATTTCAACTGGTATAGAGAATTTTTTAGAAAACGTGAATCATCTAACAACATTCTATAAAAATTCTTTCGGCGCATTGCTTACTAATTAAAATACCATCATACATTCTATTTTTAATATAACTAACTAAAAAACAAAGCACAAAAAGAAAACGAATTTCACTTACGTTTTAAATACTTTTCATAAAAAAGTTTAACAGTTTGCTTCATCGTTCTATTGTATGATACTTTTGACGAAATATTTAGCATTTTAATAGAACATAAATAGATTTATTATAAATACTGTAATTAATCAAGTCTAGAAATTAAAAAATACTTTAAAAAATAATACATATTTGGAAGTTGTTAATAAAGTAAAAGAAACATGAAACATTAAAGGATTTTGATTTTTTGAAAGATGGAAATACATTAATGAAATAGAATGGCAATTCATTTTCAAAATTTTCACTTGACAATGAAAGTGTACGTCTAGTTTGTCTTTTAAGGGACACAAAACATTTCTACCATTTTGGTAAAATTTTAGCAGCATTTTATAGATTCGTTGTCATGTTAAATATTTCATGGACGAAAGATTACATCCCATCTTAAGGATATTACTAAATACACATGTGGTAAGCGTGAAACCCACTACAGACTTGCTAACATACCTTATGGCATTTATTTGCCAGCTAATAGATGGATATTCGTCAAGAAAATGGAACGTTTGTTCTGCTTACTTCCAAGCAAATAAATGTGCTACTTCGGTTGGTGTAGACTTGGGAAGTATGAGAAATCATGTCAAAGTTGGTTTCCAACTACAAAAGAAAGCAGCACATGTATTAATATGAAGGAAAGTAGAATAAAGGCTTAAAAGAAGTAATGTTACATGTGTATAGAATGTGATGTACCATTGTGCACTGCAACAGACGTTTCGGTTTGGTTTGGAGTGCTACGGTCTACGTTTTGCAACACGAGGGCAAATGAGACCGGGACCTACAGCTTAAAGCCGATTCCGAACGACTACGAACATCCCTGCCACAGTGGGATTCGAACCCACAAACTCTGGTATCGAAGGCCAGCACTCTAACCAATCGGCCATCGTTCGGAGCAACATACTCTTCATCTTTTCATGGTAAATAATCTCCATTAAATTGAATTTTTCCTATAGATATAAAGGGTTCCGCGAGAAGTATACTTACAACTCTTAAAATATAAATGTAAGCATAAAATCGTGGAAAAATAAAGTACCTTTCCTTACATTCTATTATTTGATTGATAATAAAGCACAAAAATATAGATGACATTCAGAAGAGAAATAAATGACAAAGGAAAGGGTTAAATAGACATTCCTTGTTTACGTAAAAAGACTTATAATTTGAATGTATTATTTTTAACTGAAAATTCATCAATTCTCATTTGAATCAATCAATGAACGTACTAGGTTGCACAACGATTAAAAATAAAAGAAAGAAATGAGAGCCAATAAGGACAATTTGTGGAATCCATTAACGCAGTTTACCCTTGTAGCATAATCACAATGCTGAAAACGGCAGTTCTTAGTTGATTAAATTTTTCGTTTTCTCAACCAAACTCAGAGATAAACGTCACCAGAGGAAAAGATTGCTTCCTTTATCTAATTTTCTGTTCGGTGTTTTTTTTCCCACTCACTTTGGAAAAGGGAAAAAAAATAATCAAATAAGCTTGTTAATATGTGCGTGCCGAAGATACAGAAAATAAATCTTCATCTGCGAGAAATTGTCTCGATTGTGGAGAGAAAAACAGCGCGTGACAAAACTCACATAAGCACGCAAATGGAAATTGAACATGAATGCTGCTTTTTCGATTCGTAAAAGAGTTCGGAGGAGCATCGCGAGAGTTTTATTACGGGATACATGCAGAAAATTAAAAGCTCATAAAAAGGTGCCTCGTTCCACCTTCTCCGAAAATGCGGTTTTGCAAATTTTGATAAAGATTTCCTTTATCTCCAGGAGGAGCTTATAAAACTGTTGCAACTTTTGATTTCCCATAAATCATGAACCTTTTTAATAACTGAAATTAAATGCCCGCATAACGAGCACTCGAGTGTTAATTGCAGCAAACAAAAACCGGAGATTTTTAATGTCTGCTTCATAAAAAGAGGATAATGTGTTTTTTTACCTTTTAATTTTTAAATAGAGTCAAGCAACAAGTATGTTTATAGTACCATGAAAAAGTAAGATGTTTTTCGATAGTTAAGAACGGTTTGAGGTTTCTAGAGATTAAAAGGTATGATTATATATATATTATGTATATATATATATATATATATATATATATATATATATATATATATATATATATATATATGTAAAAATATAGATAATAAAACACAGCATACGATTTATTATGTAGCTTTATATACAAACTGAAAGTCAAAATTATCTCATATGATCAAGTTATATATATATATATATATTATATATATATATATATATATATATTATATATATATAATATAAATATATATATATATATATACATATATATATTATATGTATAAATATATATATATATATAAATATATATATATATATATAAATAATAAATATACATATATACATATATATATACATATATAAAATATATATATATATATATATATACATATATATACATATATATATATGTACACATATATACATATATATACATATATATATATATAATATATATATATATATATATATATATATATAATATATATATATATATTTACATATATATTATATACATATTATATAAACATATATATATATATATATATATATATATATATATATATATTATTTATAATATATATAAATATATATATATATATATATATATATATATATAATATATATATATATCAGAGTAGAGAGAGAGAGAGAGAGAGAGAGAGAGAGAGAATTTTGCTCACAATAATACTGCTCATTTATAGATGCGAAACTGCCAATGTTTTATCTTTGTCTTCTTGTACCCTATGATTATTTGCATTTATTCCAATCCTAGTACGTACTTATAATATTTATTTTATTGAAAAAATATGCTATTCGAAATTCCACTTTATTCCAGGACGTTAAAGTTTCGCATTTTAAATGCAAAGAATAAAAGGCCTTTCATATTTTGAATGCAAGATGATAATAGAATAATGTATATTTTTCTCCATTTCTAAACCTCTACTAATGCAATTGAATAGAATTCGAAGGGCATGTTCTGGTCTGAGGATTGTATTTCTATCTAAAAATGCTTTTGTTATGTCTTGCCTCTAGAATAAATAATTGGTTAAGTGTAAACAGTATGACTGCGCAGAAATTAGAAAATGTCTTGGTGAAAAATGAGAGAAATCGAAAAGAGAAATGTCTGAAAAAGAAAGATATCGGAAAAGGAGGATAGCTACTTCTTATTGTAAGGATATTTTCAATGTTATTTAAGCTTTGCTTTTGAGCTTCGATTAATTCTTTCATTAGAGGGATCGATTCGCCATGGGTAGAAATTTCGTTATAGAAACACTTAATAGTACTGGTCCAGTATTATAATTCTAACAATATTAACTCCTTTTTTCTAAATATTGATTTTTTTAGTGCTTTAATTAAGATAAAATGTTACACTAATTTTCAACTATTTATTAACCTCTTCCCGGTTTTTCCTGAGTTGAACTCTTACAGGCGAAATGTACCATCCTGGCTCATCCCGTGTGTAGCACGGGCACTGTGCAATCAGTCTTTCCCGAACTATTTCACAAGTGCTTTTTATGGTTTCGAATGTTTTTGTTTACTTTTCTGGCTACTAGATTACTTGCTGCTCAAAGAGAGACAGCAGAGGGAAGAAGGTAAGGAGAGAAACAAGGTTCTACTGTCCAGATTGCGATGTTGGACTCTGTGCAGTACCGTGTTTTCGATTGTATCATATACGACCAAATTTTGATTAATAATTTCATAATCATTTATGTAAATGCATTGTATATAAATAAAATTTAATTTAAGATAAAAGCTAAGTATTCTAAGCTTTATATTTATAGTTAGTGTAAATTGACCCTAAAGTCTAATAATTTCTGTCGTACAGAAAGCCAACTATACATGTAATTTACTCATTTATTTAAATTGATTTTTTACATTAATTTTTAGGAAATTTTGTATAGGAGTGATGCTATTATGTTTAAAAAGTTATGTATGTATAAAAATAAGAATAAAAAATTGACATCTTTTGACCCATAATCCCGAAACAAAATGAGCCTGGAAGGGGTTAAGGAACGATGATTAGTATTTTATGTGAAGAACCAGCTATTATATTTTATTGTGTGAATCTCAGTTTTTTTAGGTATGGTTTGGAGTTACGGCCTACTATTTTGCTACACTAGGGCTAATAAGACCAAAACCTACTACTTAAAGCTGATTCTAAACGTTACGAGTATTTACGCTTATTGTGTGATTCCAACCCATGAATTCTGGTACCAAAGATAAGAACATCATTCAGTGTTTCAGGAAAAGTGTCTGTAGTACAGGCTAGAAATAAATTAGTAATGGTAAATTTCAATGGTACTACATGAAAACTCTTGAGAATGTGTTTTTATATTTCGTTCGAACTTTCCTGTAAATCAATCGCTCCGAGACAATTTGATTGTCATGAAAACAAGATGGCGTGAGTAACACCGCGTGGAAGGGAAATTATAGTTTCATGTGTTTTGTAGCTACATTATTTTGATGAATATAAATGGAATCATATCCAGCCTTTTCTAGATTTAAACCAAATTCTGATACATCAGATGTCGATTTCATAAATTCAAGAGGAATTTTTTCGCCATTTTCCAAGTTCGCTGGAGCGATCAGCGATTCGCTCTACTGAACGTATCTAACGAACTGAACGGCTTGGGAGGGAAAACGAAATCATTCCGGAATGGTGGAGTTTACGTTTGACTCGCTCACTCTTGAACGACTCCAAAAGCTGTTACTTCGGCGAACGCGGGTGAAAATAGGGGGTGGAAGAGATGGTAGCAGCGAAATAAAAAGTCGTCTGCAAGCGCAACACGCCCGACTGATAACACAAGGAGTGGAGGATAGATTTTACCATCACTACGATCCCTCTTTTCCGAGAAAGTTTCAAGTCATGCATATTGGTTTCAGAATCTGACATCTCGTGCACTTTTATCATAAGCCACCCAATATGCGGAAATCCACCCTTTTTAGATTTGAGTAATAACGAAAGAAAAGTTGCTATGCATTTTGAGGAGTCATTTCTGTTGCTTTATACAACAACTGCTGGGGGTTAAATTTTCTATTATTGCTATTTTCGACTGCATGAAAATTTTCCCATGTAACGAAGCTCAATTCACAGAAACGAAGTTTATAATTGCCCTATTTTCTCTTCAGGTACAGAGTCTTTCATAGTTCTAAATTTATTCTGAAGTTATTCTCTGATGGATATCAGCAAATTTTATGAAGTTCTCCTGAGATTTTGTTCCCTCTATACTTCTTACTAAAAGAGATCCTGTGTCTTTCTTATTGACATATATTAAACTTACTCTCTTGCATACTAATTATGAAGGATTTATTAATTTGTAATCTTTGGTGAGACAATGTTCTTCAGAGCATAGTGTTCTTTTAATCCCTTAGTAATGTTTCTCGGTAACATTATGAAAATTGATATAAATGTATCGTCTTTATGTCCATGCAGAAAATGAATTGGGTTTTGATACCTCCATTTTTTTCCGTTATGACTCTGCACTAGATAACTTTGCTATTAACTGCTTTTAAACCTCTTTTTCACTTATGTGCCCCTTGTTCAAATCAGGCTGCCACTCAGATAGTATTAATGGTATCCTTTACTCGATGGGCTAGGGTTCGATTTCCGAGTAAGGCTTGGATGAATTTCTGTTGTCTTCCTAGGGAGCGATGTTGCCCTGTATAGTGCTGATATAATAGAAAGGTAACAAAAATCAGCAGATTATATGTTGGTCTTTGCTAATGATAGTAATAAAGCCCAGAGCCTTGCGTTGAAAAAATAGGAAGACAGCCTTATTGTGAATTTCTATACTTACTTAAAATGGTATTATAGACTAAGGAATAGTGATCCAAAACAGAGCTCTTACAGCAAGACAATTACTGAAGACCATACCTACTAGAGATCCGTCATGGTCTGATTTTAATGTTGTCCAACTAGGTAAGGAGCAATCACTAGATAAGAAAGCTCTGGTCTAACAAGGTCTACCAAGAACTGAATACGCAGATCACTAGAGCACCTCAGGCTCTTGACATCCGTATATACCTAAAGGAAGTATACCCTTGAGGTTAGTCTATCTCATTTAGCACTACCCAGCGGACACGTAAGGCTTGAGCTCGTGGTCACGGACACGAGAGACCCCTGTCGCTCATTATGGGGTAAGAGAATTTAACCAGGCTGACATAGGCTTTTCGCCCATACAGCAGCAAACTACTGAAGACAGTCGCCACAAAAGCAATCACTAACAGCTACAAATCTGCGTTGACCTACGGGAGGCTCCGTCGTGGCTCGAAATTAATGTAGACGACCCCAGTAAGGAGACAATACCACTTCGGCAAGCTCGGGACTACCAGGGAAGTCGGAAGAGAAGGATCATTCAGGAAACCCCGGGTTCGTGAAACCCGAGTATACCTAAAGGAGGTATACCCCTTGAGTTTGTCAGACGGCTATCATCGGCCTAGGAGGGACACTCCTAGTTACCAGGGGGCGCCATTAGGAGGCTGATAGCTGTCCTAGGTGAGGTACCGTAGTACAACACCCTGAGGCTCAACTCCTCAGCTGTGCCGAAACACCGCTGAGGTGTATCACTGCCCCACCCCCCATTATGGGGTAAAAAAAAATCTGTTCAGTTTAAACTTAGGAAATAAAACTGAGAGCCTCATAAAAGCTTGCGTGAATGGGGAGGGGAGGCGAGTTATGCAAATTATGCAAAAAAGAAAGTAAGAAAAAAAGAAAATGGTATATTTTGAAGATATATATATATTATACATACATTAACTTTTTATCACTATTATAAATGGATTTCAAAAATGATGATTGGTAAAGAGACAAAAATCAAGCAGAAAAAAGTTTTGTTTATATAATTACTTCTTCAACAAATTTGAAATAACAGCTCACACTACTAACTGTTATCAAGAACTTAATAGATTATGAAGCCACATGTGATGTCCAGATGCAGGAGAGGTTTGATTTAAAATTTAAAGTTTCTTAAAACATTATTTTAAATAATTTTTATTAGCTAAATTATTAGTCTCATATAAGGTTCAGGTGAATGAGACTTGTTAAACACATCTAGAACTGAAACTTGAAAGTTAAAAGTTCTATTTGATACATGAAATACTACTTTATGATAGATGTATTATAAAGATACAATAGAAATATAAACAATAATAAGTCAATATGACATAATTTCATTGAAAACGGAATTCAATCAAAGTCCTAGTATTAAGTAATGAAAATTTTCTTTCTGCAGATTTCTAACTGTCTTTGAATGCTAACATTTAACTTTTCCTCTCGGGAAAGACACATATTGACGTCTAATTATGTATAAGTTCATTTAACTTTAATCGAATCGTGCTTAATGAGCTAGTAATGTTTAATGAACTGTAAGAAAACTTTCTACTCAGAAAAGAGAAAGCTTTCGTATTAAGACCCGTTTCAGGGAATTCGGTGGGGGACAGCCGTGTACAGCCCAGAAACCGCCTTAGAAATTACATTTATTGGTAAAAACTTTTCTGTGCGACGTGAGTAGCGATAAGAGGGGTTGATTTGTATCGGCGCATGTAAGGGTTCTAGCAAGAGTTAACGTGAGAAAAATTGGATCTATCCGTGGTGTTTTCAATTTATTTCCCTGATTTGTAATTACTTTATCTTTTTAGAAATTGAACAGACTACGTTTTTACTAAGTCAGATGTAGGGCGTGGAATAAAGATTTTCAGATGCCCTTATTTATAGAGAAAACTGGATGAAAATTAAATTTTATCGCTATGTTTATGTCATAAATATTTTTAAACTTTGAATACCATTATGTACTTGAATGTACCATTCGATCAGAAAAGCGGTTGGAGCCTTCACCAACCACACTGGAGGCAGTGAGTTCCAATCCCGAAAAGGCCTAGCTGTCATTTGTATTGTACCTTTATAAGGTGCAAAGTTGATCTACCAATATAGTGCTCTCGCAGTAAAGTGGTAAAAAACTATCTATTGCTTTGAGAAAAGGTGAATGCTAATAATAAAGGAAAATGCACCAACATAGAGAAAAATATAAATAACTGTTTTCATATAATGTTCTGGTACAATCTCGGATTAATGTTTGAGTTTTATGACGATCTCAGATTAATGCCTGATTTTTATGTAAAACAATAAATAAGTTAAATGCTAATGATGAGGCAGAACTAGATGCTTAATGCAAAATATCCACCTCCTAAGGCTAATGGTTTTCGAGCGTTAATACTCGTTATAAAATTTCTCGTTATATAAATTGATGATTGCCACCAAAAGATAACGGGTATAAGTAGATGTTATAACAGCAATTCAACCTTCTATGACTAATCATTTGTGAATTAAAGCCCTACATACCTAGATACATAGGTAAACTTGTGTACAGGCGTTAAAACAAAACTAGTGAAAATGTGCTCAGAGATGTTCATAAAGAATAGCTAAAGTTTCGATATTAAAGTTTTCTCACATGTACACGCTCAACACTGAAAATAAACACTTAATACTTAGTGTCAGAAAGAATATTTATGAAATATGAAATATTTATATACGTAATATTTTAAATAAATGAACTATTTATGAATATTTATGAATTTTAAAAATATTTAGTGTCATTTTAATTGTCAGAATGAACATTTTCGTTAAGATCTGAGTACTGAAATTTTCACAGTAACCATAGTTTCTTTACTTTATTCATGGAATTGTATATTGATTATTGTTTATATTGGGTACTGAATATAGTTTCCTTAGTTTGTTCATTTGTGCTTTCAAGCATTTTCAATTAAAATGCTTGAAAGTACTTACAATCAATTGATTTCTAACAGCACGTTTCTAATCTTGTTAAATAATTATCTATTAGTTTTTATATGTCAGACTGTTTGTACTTGTCTTCTTCTGTAGCAACGATTGAGTGTGTTTGTCTCATTTTTAAAATAAAAAATATATAATTGAAATTGATATATCTTAGATTCCATTCAAGTTATATTTTAAAAATTTCGAGCAAACATTCTTAGATGTATTTTCTTTGAGCTGTCTGTGGGATTTTTAATTACATGGAATATTCTTTTATATGCAATTTCTTGTAAGAGAAAAATACTCTTAAATAGAATTTTTTTTAATGCGCTTTGAATTTATTAGCATTTTTTCAAACAATACATTGATATATATCGAAAACTAATTCAAATGATTTTAACTAGAAATTAATTCAAAATGTTTTTTTTTAGTTAAAGTAAAAAATGTTTGAAAAGAGCTATTGGTTCAAGATCAACAATAAATCTTGAGCATGCTTGAATTTTTAAATTTCAAATTTTTTAAGAATCCTTACTATGAAAGTAATTTTTGGCGAACTATACACACAAGAAAAGTTTCATAATAAAATACAATTATACAAAATTAATTAAGTTTTATGTTTCAGATTCATTAAGAGTGAAGCTCTTAAGAGAACAGGGTATATTAAAAAGAATTTTTTAGATTATTAACTTGGATTTATGAAATTTTGTATTAATAAATAGAAATATAATTAATTGAACCATATAAAATTTTCAAGTAAAAAAATTTTTAAATTTATCTTTTGAAATTATTTGTTAATTTTTAAAATGTTCCTTTCGATTTAATTAAAAAAATATTTCTTCTAATTTTGCCTTTTTATTAGTTAAGAATATATTTGAACACAATTTAGGTATTAGTTTATCAGTTGACTGAATAGTTAATAGATAGAAAACATTTCTATGGCTATAAAATGAATTTTTACAAAGATTTTTTAAAATTTTACTTCAGTTTTAACAATCTAAATAAATTCAGGGATCAAATGAATACCCGAATTTATTTTAATGTACGAAAGCAGTTTCAATGATAATGGTAGAGGAGACATTTATAAAAACACATATGTCCATTAATGAGGAAAATTGTATCACTCGATACGTTTAAGAATGTAATAAGGTAGACTGAAGCATTGTTTTGGTCAAGCTACAGTTAAACCTTCAGACAGCAACGAAATAAAGCATGTATAATCGAAGATTACGAAAACTTTGAGGCTTGTGCAGCTATCAGTTTGGTTTGGTTTGGAGTGCTACGGTCTACTTTTTTTTGCAACACAAGGGCTAATGAGACCGGGACCTACAGCTTAAAGCCGATTTTGAACAGCTACGAACATCCATGCCACAGTGGGATTCAAACTCACGAACTCTGGTACCGAAGTTTAGCACCCTAACCAATCGGCCGTCGCGTGCAATCTGAAGGAGTTAATCAAAGTGAAATTCTTTATAAATTGCGTATGTTGGGTACAAAAATTTTAAGGTGGGCGTTACAACAAACCTAAGCAGGGATAGCACAGTGAAAACGAGAGTCCAGCAATATCCATCTTATAGGTTAAGGGGAATATGGACGTTTTCCCTCCAATATTTGTAATTATAAACCTGAAAGGTTTCTATACATATACATTAAATTACTTGTTTATTATAAATTATATAACAATTTAAATAAATTTAAATTTTAAACTTTTTTACAAAAACTATTTTCTTTTAACTTTTAAATGCTCCTTGCAACTAAATTTTTAACAGTTTCTTTCAAATTTTCCATCATAATACTTCTAAAAATTTAACTAAAAGAAACAGGGATCCATATTTTAATCCAATGAAATTTTTTTCTTTTTTCCTTACTTTTTTGAGATTTCTTGATTTTTTTATCAATTTTTTCCTGAATTTCCATACAATTTAATACCAGTTTAAGACTCTAGAATGTATATGTATTTTTATAGTAATATTGCAGAGGCTTATTAATTCCAAGTATTGAGCATTTACAAAATCAACAAAAAATGTGGCTCAAGAACCATTTTGTGTAGTTAAAAATGGTGATATTGTATTTTGAGAAAAATAGGTAGTTTTGTGAAATACATTATTATTTTTTTAATTAGAAATGTTAGAATATTACCTTGTTTTATAAATGTTATAC
Organism: Pardosa pseudoannulata; assembly: GCA_032207245.1. Classification (NCBI taxonomy): domain Eukaryota; kingdom Metazoa; phylum Arthropoda; class Arachnida; order Araneae; family Lycosidae; genus Pardosa; species Pardosa pseudoannulata. Next base: position 81,476,584 of record CM063508.1, on the reverse strand, counting down.
ATTATTTTTTTAAATAGAAATGTTAGAATATTACCTTGTTTTATAAATGTTAGAGCTTTATAATGTTAGAGTATACTTTATTATTTTTTTAATTATAAATGTTAGAGTATTACCTGTTAAGTTTTGCCTTGTACCTTTATTATCGCACTACCCTCGTATGTTAAGAGTGCCTGAAAAATATACATAGAAATCTAGGAAAATTACATACTACCAGACTTTGAAAGGTTAAAACTAACATTAATCATCCTTCCGACAAAATGCATTTCAAAGATGTTTTTAGATTTAAGCAAAAATACAAACTAGCTGTGATACTTAACAGTTCACTAGGTGTAGGATTTACAATTTGCAATTGTCTTACCTCGAGGAAATATCTCTGATATCTCTTTTAAAGTGTATACTAAATGAAGTAATGACATTTATTTTGGATTTGATCTGTTTAGCTTTTATTCCAATTGTGTACTACTGATTGTAGCAACTTGATGAAGACCTCATAAAGTCTTTATCTTCAAGTAAAACAGCAAGATGAAGCGGAGAATGTTATTATTATGCATTAATTCATCAGTCATCGTGAAGCCCGCCTTTTGAGAAAAACCTTTAACCGATCCATCAACATTTACAAAAAAAAAGTCGCGTTAGCCGTTGGATGACTGTCATACATAGATTTCGCCGGTACAGTGACATCGTGTGTCCAGTGTGGACTAAAATACCTCCCCGTCTCACCTCTCCTGCACCATGAAACGGGGTCGACGTCCAAGGCAAGAAAAACATCATTCCTCATCCGTCCTGATGAACAAACACAGAGAGAGTTCTTTTCTTTCGGCGATGGTCCATCATCCGGCTGTGATTTGTTGATTTTCCGCGTCACACACACAACTCTCACAGACAACGAGCGGAGCGGGATTCAAAATTATCTTTTTATGCCCACCCCCTCCCCCTTTTTGCTAGAGCTGCTCAAACGCTGCATCGGCGAGATAACAGCCGCGGACCGTTTGTTCTACAGCCAGGAAAAAAAATTAATAAATTAAAAAAGGGGTGGGGATGAGCAGTATTCCAGCGCATCTCTCCCTCGGGTAACAGTGGAGATGAAAAGAAGCTCTCTCTCTCTCTCTCGAACGCTCTTTTTTCCAGCACCCTGTTATCCACCGCATAGATGATTCCCCTCTCTTCTCCAGCACACACACACACACACAGATTTCTGTATGGGAGAGGTACTAGAGCTTTGAGCGTACGAAAATATTCCGTGAGCGATTCCATTCCAGTCAAGCGAATTATTTTCTTGACATTCGGGTAATTCACAGGCATCGAGCACACACGCACACACACACACACTCGTGCGTCTTCATCCGCATAAGAATTCGCCCATGAAAAGAAATCGGAATTTTAACTTAACGTAAAATACGCTCCTGCGAAACATGTTCGGCAGGGAAATATAATTTGGGGGAAAGATTATGTTCTCTCTGGAATTTTCGTCCCAAATAAAATAACTAGTTTTAAAAAAAAAATCGAAAATATTTATGATTCTGGAAGAATTATTTATTTGTTTTTTTGTTTTTGTACAGCGACAAGTTATTTTGGGAATTTGGAGATATCTGTTGAACATATAAACTCGTATTCTAGAATAAAATTGCTAACATAGTGAAATATGCCCCCCAAAGTACATTTTTCATTCTGTATTATTACAGTTCATTGCGTAATTATTGGGTATTTGATATTTTTTTTCTGGGGAATTTTACGGTGCTGCATTTTTGTTGTGAACAAAAAACATATTTTCCAATAATTAATAATATTATTGATTTTACCGATTTCTATGAATCTAGAAAGACTGCGGTTAAATATTTTTTCAGTTACTTTATGTGAACACTGTATCAGTTTAAATAGTTTCCATTCCTGAATAGCCGAACGATGTCCGAATATTTAGGGTGCTGACCTACGGAACCGGAGTTCGTGGGTTCGAATCCCACTATGGCTTGGATGTTCGTAGCCGTTCGGAATCAGCTTTAAGCTGTAGGTCCCGGTCTCATTAGCCCTCGTATTCCAAAACGTAGACCGTAGCTCTTCAAACCCAAACCAAACCATTCTTGAATATGTTATTCTAAGAATCTACTTAAAGAAATTAAGGTGGAATTCTGGATTGATTCATTGTTAAGTTATTATCAAACGCAAACATGCACGCGATGTAAAAAAACGGATTCATTTAACAACTACTTTTCCTGATGAAGAATGAGCAGATTTCTTGTGTAGTTCAGAAAACTTTTCAACCGATTAAAGACATATCACATATTAAGCTGAACCAAAATTAATCAGTTGAGAATTTTCAGCTATCTCACTAGAAACCCACTTATTCTTTATTGAAAAAAATCATAATTGTTGCTTTTTCATGGTTGATAAGCAATAATGCTTTAATGTTACACTTGAATACAAAGTTGCTGTAAGTTTCAGATTTTATATTGAGGCATCCGTACGACATTAAAACGTGAATTTCAGTCAAAACATCGATTTTTATATTTAGATCTAATACCAACGGGGGTCACTACTTTTTTCTAATTTTGTGAAAACTTCTGCCTATGGAGTTTTGGTTTTAATTTGCAAATGGAATTATGGTTGTATTATGTTACCTTACAGCTGAACTTTGATACCAGAAGTTTAATTCAGACATTTGTTTAAGGATTGCTCGTTTTAAATTTTGCATGAGACATGACACTAAATAATGGTTTATAAATTAAATAAAGGTTAAAAAAATAAATAAAGTTTGACAAGAGTTAAATAGTTTATATTTAATGAAATGATAACTTAAAATGAAATTTTAGTGTTTTACATGAAGTTTTACTTTTGATTAAATTTACCTTATTTAAAAAAAATCAGCAAATTGTTAGAATATTATATCACTTGAAATATATACTTTGGTTTTAGATATTATATTTAACCATAAAATTTATATTAGACTCCAAAATTAAGTGTTTTTAACAATTAACTCCCGAAAAGGTAGTTGATAATTTCTTTGCAATTCTAAATTTTATGTCATAACTTATGAAACTCCCTTCTAAATACTAAAAGTTATTTTAATATCCATTTTCCTTTATCTTACTTACAGCAAAGGTACATTTATTTCTGCTTTATGCAGAAATAAACGTACGTTGTGGGTATTTGCCATTGAAAAGTTAAATAATATGCTAGGAAGAAATTTTGTATTTTTTCCATTTTCACAATGTCATTTTTTAACACATATCACGAATAAATGATACTACAGCATCGTTCACGATACCTTTCGCATGAAAGAACTTCGAAAGAGATAGGTGATTTTCGAAAATCCTCTTACGAACAGCGATGCCACAGATTTATAAGCCATGAAGTAATAATAGAATACTTTCCTTTGCTAGGGGTTACCCTGACAAAATATGCTAAAGAATTGGGAAGCAGGAGAGAAATGTATTTGCTACATCTATCGATTCCCGTTTTACATGTATAATTAATTTGTTACCTTCAGTCTAGGATTTAACATTTGCATCTGTTTTATAGCTAGAGAATATATATCTGCTGTCTGAGAGATCCTGAAAGAGATATGAGATAGGATATTATTCAAATTAATCAAACTAATTAAAATTCATATTTTGTGCGATTTAGAAGTAAAAGAAGAGCTCTGATATCATGGATTAATTTATTTTTAGCGGATTTCCATACAACGCAAAGTGAAAATTGTGACACCTCACATATAATACCTCACCTATAAACATAGCCTTGAAAAATCTATGTCCACATTTGTCTGAGATATGACATAGGATATTATTCAAATTAATCAAACCAATTAAATACCTATTTTGTGCGATTTAGAAGTAAAAGAATAGCTCTGATATCATGGATTAATTAATTTATAGCGGATTTTCATACAACGCAAAGTAAAAATTGCGACACCTCACATATAATACGTCACCTATAAACATAGGCTTGAAAAATCTATATCCACATTTGTCTGAGAGATCCTGACTCAGATATGAGATAAGATATTATTCAAATTAATCAAACTAATTAAAATTCATATTTTGTGTGATTTAGAAGTAAAAGAATATCTCTGATATCACGGATTAATTAATTTATAACGGTTTTCCATACAACGTAAAGTGAAAATTGTGACACCTCCCATATAATACGTCATCTATAAACATAGGCTTGAAAACTCTATGTCCGCATTTGTCTGAGGGATCCTGACTGAGATATGAGATAGGATATTATTCAAATTAATCAAGCGAATTAAAATTCATATTTTGTGTGATTTAGAAGTAAAAGAATATCTCTGATATCACGGATTAATTAATTTTTAGCGGATTTCCATACAACGCAAAGTGAAAATTGCGACACCTCACATATCGCACGTCACCTATAAACATAGCCTTGAAAAATCTATGTCCACATTTGTCTGAGATATTAGATAGGATATTATTCAAATTAATCAAACCAATTAAAATTCATATTTTGTGCGATTTAGAAGTAAAAGAATAGATCTGATATCATAGATTAATTAATTTATAGCGGATTTCCATACAACGCAAAGTGAAAATTGCGACACCTCACATATAACACGTCACCTATAAACATAGGCTTGAAAAATCTATGTCAACATTTGTCTGAGAGATCCTGACTGAAATATGAGATAGGATATTATTCAAATTAATCAAACCAATTAAAATTTATATTTTGTGTGGTTTGGTTCGCTACGGCCTACTTTTTGCAACATGAGGGCTAATGAGACCGGGACCTACTGCTTAAAGCCGATTCCGAACGGCTACGAACTTCCATGCCACAGTGGAATTCGAACCCACGAACTCTGGGTCCGAAGGCCAGCACTCTAACCATTCGGCCATCGATCGGCTACATTTTGTGTGATTTAGAAGTAAAAGAATATCTCTGATATCACGAATTAATTAATTTATAGTGGATTTCCATACAACGCAAAAGTGGAAATTGCGACACTTCACATATACGTATCACATATATATAACACGTCACCTATAAACATGGGCTTGAAAAATATATGTCCACATTTGTCTGGGAGATCCTAACTGACATATGAGATAGGATATTATTCAAAATAATCAAACCAATTAAAATTCATATTTTGTGCGATTTAGAAGTAAAAGAATAGCTCTGATATCATGGATTAATTAATTTATAGCGGATTTCCATACAACGCAAAGGGAAAATTGAGACACCTCACCTATAATGTGTCACTTATAAACATAGGCTTAAAATTTATGTATGTCCGCATTTGTCTGATGTGTTAAATTTTGTAGTTAGAATTCATGCGGTATTTCCAATTCCAGTTATATGGGAGTGTCACTAAAAAGTAACAATTTGCGTAAACAATACATGGTTGCTGTGTTTTAATTTAATTTTTATAATAAAATATTAGAATTTTCCCGCTTATTACTTGCAAAGCATTGATGTATCGTGACGCAATTTAAAAAAAAAATTTCTTTTTAATAATCCCGAGAACCAAATAGGCTGCGTTTAATCTAATATGTATCAAAATAACGTTTTTTTTTTTGTTGGAAGTATCATTTTAGTTTATAATTTTGCTATGTATTATAACCAAAGTATGTATTATAACCAATAAACATAAATTCAAATACGTTGAAAAATTTAAAAAATATTGCCATTTCTATCATAAAATTTTATTTGTTAACCACATTAATTTTAACTTCATGCTTCTCAAATGCGATTTTTATTTAGGTCTGAATAGGTTTGATGCATGTAACATTTATTTCTGAGATTCTATATAAAGCGGTACAAGTTAATTTATTATGTATTAATTCTAAGTTTCTTATAACGTGATATAAGTTATTTGTCTTTTTCTATGTTCCTCATAACGCCGTTCCATATATCGCATTTTCTGGTGTAAATAATTAATTCTGAGTTTCTCATAACACGGTTATCTGTAACGCGGTACGAATTAATCGCGTTATAGGAGACATGACTGAGATAGAACGTCTCCTACTTTCAGTTTAAATTTCCCTTAGGATAAAAGAGTAAAAAAACCTTAAACTCTTACCTTTGACTACAAATTGTTTTGTTTTCTTTTAGAAATGGGAAAGAGGCGAAAGAACAGTTTCGGCCGAACAATCTGGTATATTTTATTAGCTATTTAGTTCTTCTAATTACTAATTTCGACTGAAGGAGACCTATGGGATTTAAATTTGTTAGACCAAAGAAATATTTAATAGGTGTTTATAAGCATTCCTTTGTAAGGAAAAACATTTTCACTTTGAAGAGAAGAATTTGGAAAGCTTTGCAGAAAGTATTATGGGAAAAATTGTAAATCTCCTTGAAGATTTCTTTGAAGTGTTATTTAAAATTTAGCAAAAAGTTACTATCTTTTCTAACAATGCTTTAATTCCCATGTGTTGAATTTGGAGTTTCGACTAAGGAATGATATTTATGAATAGATTTTTTTTCTAATCGTGGAAATCCCGATGGTATAAAACAAAGAAGACAATCTTAGAGAGTTGGATGTAACTTACATATCATGGATATTATTTGGAAAAACCTTTTTAGGTCAAGTTTTACTTTAAAACTTAACAATAATGCTAGTAGGAATGTTAGATTTATTGATGACATTCATCTCATTAAATATATTATAATTTGAAAAAAGCTACTAAGAATTGTTTAATATTACGATGACTTACTCTACATCTTAAAATTGATTCCAAAAAGCTACAAGCGTTCATCCTACAAGCAGACTTTGAATTTGCTCATTCTGTAAATTCATAGCTACTTACTAGCAAATTATAATTTGAAAAAAGCTACTATCAATTGTTTAACAATACGATAACTTACTCTACATCCTAAAATTGCTTCCAAAAAGCTACAAGCGTTCATCCTACAAGCAGACTTTGAATTTGCTCATTCTGTAAATTCAAAGCTAATTAATAGCAAATTATAATTTGAAAAAAAGCTACTATCAATTGTTTAACAATACGATAACTTACTATACATCTTAAAATTGATTCCAAAAAGCTACAAGCATTCATCCCACAAGCAGACTTTGAATTTGCTCATTCTGTAAATTCAAAGCTACTTACTAGCAAATTATAATTTGAAAAAAGCTACTATCAATTGTTTAACAATATGATAACTTACTCTACATTCTAAAATTGATCCCAAAAAAGCTACAAGCATTCATCCCACAAGCAGACTTTGAATTTACTCATTCTGGTATTGACACAAAGTGTTCTTTCCCAACCACCATACAACACCTTCCAAAAGGTATATATTTTTATGAAATGCTCTAGACAATTAAAATGTTTTCTTTTAAAATTTCAATACAGATGGTTTACGAATAGAAAATTTCTTTTTTTTTAACAAAAAGAATAAATTATGATGCGTTAACTTGCTTTAATATTCAATTTATTAATTTACAGTTAAATGGTAAACACATGTACATCCATTAAGTATGTAGGAAAGGTCTTATCAGTAAAGCAACAAAATATTTTAGGAAAATTTATTTTTACTCTTAGAATAACGGTTTTAAATAGGATTTTTGAAAGAGCCAGGCTTTCGGGTTTGGTTGTAATACACGATGGTCCGATGAGGTAGGACATTCCCATTCGAAATCAAATCCTGGGGGTTTGACTACCATTTCTAGTATTACTTTTCATAGCCATTCAGAATCAGATTTAAGAAGTAGATTCGCAATAGCTTTTGTGTAGCAAAACGTAGTCCTCGAAACCACACAATGCGAAATCAGATTGGTGGCTTGCAATTCTACCTGATAAAACGATAATATCGGAATAGAAGGATTATAGAGTGTTCAGTAGACTGCGCATTTATATAAAACTAGCATATAGCCCGTCATATGACGGGATTAGTACAATTTTTAATTTTCCAGAATTGTAAAATACCGAATGAGGCAGGTAAAAGAATGATTTGCTTTTGGCTGATAATTATCTGGTACATGCTCAAGAATTTGTTTATCTTCATAGTTCTCTAAAGTCAGCCGATACTGTGAATGCAGTTTAGAATCAAGTTGAATTCATTTAGTCAAACCATGTGGTTATGTATAACAAACACACTCACACAATTTTCAATTATATATAACTTAAACGCTAGATATTTAATATTCGGTGAAATAAACTCTTACACTTTTATGAAAATAATTTGTTGTTAATACCGGTGATAAAATTTTCATTGCAACAAAGAATAATCTATGATTAAATTTAAAATTATCACATATATATCTAATCTGTAATCTGAATCAAATATAATAGAAAATTATTTACGTAACATTTAAGTTCAGTGATAAGGCGTATGAAAATAATGCAGACGATATTTAAATAATTTAAAATAAGAAATGAATAAATGAGATGGTTAAAGGAATGACGTCATAATGCTAGAAAAAAATTATTTTTACTTACTTATTATGTGATAAATCGATTAAATGCTCTTAACCGGGAAACAAAGGGCTTGAAATAATGTAATTAAACCCCCAAAAAGGGGTGAAGGGGTAGATTTTAAACGTTTTAAAGACTTGCTTTGAATTTTGCTAATTCATCAATAATCCAATATAAATGCCCCTATATATTCCAGGTTCAACAGCTTCATAAATTCGAGGACAGACGGACAGATAACTTAGGCTATTATTGTATAGCAGATATATATTTCACTTTATCAAAACATTATATGGGAATAAGCAACTATCATTAAGCATTCATAAATGAAATCCAATATATAGTACCTTCAATTGCTTGCACCTTATCTCATGTGTTCTAACTCGCTGTCATCCGTGAAAGATTTTCAAATGTGAAGTTTACATATCAAGTAATGCATGAAAAAATAATTGTCACCAACGACCAAAGATCTAAGTAAAAAATATATACACCAACCACCAGTGAATTTCTGAAATCTTCTGATGGCTGAGTGTACACGGGGAAACAATGATAATTGAAGGTATAAATAGTACCTTCAATTGCTTGCACCGTATCTCATGTGTTCTAACTCTCTGTCATTCGTGAAAGATTTTCAAATGTAAAGTTTACATATCAAGTAATGCATGAAAAAATAATTGTCACCAACGACCAAAGATCTAAGTAAAAAATATATACACCAACCACCAGTGAATTTCTGAAATCTTCTGATGGCTGGGTGTACTCTGGGAAACAATGATAATTGAAGGTATAAATAGTACCTTCAATTGCTTGCACCGTATCTCATTTTCTCTAACTCGCTGTCCTCTACGAAAGATTTTCAAATGTAAAGTTTGCTTATCAAGTAATGCATGAAAAAATAATTGTCACCAACGACCAAAGATCTAAGTAAAAAATATATACACCAACCACCAGTGAATTTCTGAAATCTTCTGATGGCTGGGTGTACTCTGGGAAACAATGATAATTGAAGGTATAAATAGTACCTTCAATTGCTTGCACCGTATCTCATTTTCTCTAACTCGCTGTCCTCTACGAAAGATTTTCAAATGTAAAGTTTGCATATCAAGTAATGCATGAAAAAATAATTGTCACCAACGACCAAAGATCTAAGTAAAAAATATATACACCATCCACCAGTGAATTTTTGAAATCTTCTGATGGCTGGGTTTACTCGGGGAAACAATGAAATAAGTAAATAATTTTTCCACTCAAAAAGTTCAATCAAGCAGATTCAAGCTCAATCAATAGCTGCTTTAGGTAGTTAAGCCCTGCTGTCTCACACTCTTTAACCCTTTAAAGGTCACCAAAATAAATTCATGGGAATTTAATGTAATTTGTTTATGTTATCTATAAGCCTTGTATATGTAAAACATATAATTTTTTTTTACATTCCTTAGAAGGGTTTGCCTTAGAGGATACCAAATTAGGGTTTGAGAAGTGGTTTAACTGACTAACCCCTACCCTTGTGCATCTTGAACATTATGCCTTTTTAAAAGTTTAACTATAGTGGAAGAACAGTAAATGATAATCCTTAAACTGGTATAATAAATAAATAGCTTAACAATTTAAAAGTGTTGTTTGTACAGATACTCTTATTTCAGGTCATAAGTATGATAGAGCTGAACGATGGCCGATTGGTTAGGGTGCTGGCATTCGGAACCGGAGTTCGTGGGTTCGAATTCCACTATGGCATGGCCGTTCGTAGACGTTCAGATTCGGCTTTAAGCAGTAGGTCTTGGTCTCATTAGCCCTCGTGCAGCAAAAAGTAGACCGTAGCGCTCCAAATCCAACCAAACCATAAGTAAGATAAATTGAATCTGACTTCTCAAGTACGGGAAGTTTAAATACATATATTTCAATAGAAAAAAAATAAATAAGTTAAACGTAGAACTATCATCTGTTATATATTTAAAATATCAAAAATATAATATGTATAATATGTATATATAAAATATATAATGAATTTTTAATATATGAAATGTATAATTTGTATATATACATATACATACATACATACATACATACATACATATATACATACATATATATATATATATATATATATATATATATATATATATATATATATATATATATATATATATATATATATATATATATATATATATATATATATATATATATATATATATATATATATATATATATATATATATATATATAATCGAAAACTCATCCATGTCTCCAAAAAGTTTTTTTTTTAATTGCAAAAGTTCTTGATTCTCCCTCATTGGCTTCCACATATCACAGATGTATGAGATTGGAGCAGTAAATAATTATAAAAAGATAAAGTAAAGTAATCCAAAAGGTAAAGTAAAAAAAAAGATGTTTAATAGGTGGTTTTGCTACGAAACCACTGTTCGTTAAAGGGTTAACTCTCAGTCATCTGTGAAGTATTTTTGAAAGGAAAGTTTACACATCAAGTAATGATTGGAAAATCAATTACCACCCCCGACCAAAGATTTAAATAAAAAAATACACACAAACCACCAGCAGCCAGATAGATTCGCATCAGGAATGAAATCTCCTGATAGCTCGGGGTTACCCGGGAAAACAGAGCAATAAGCAAATAATTTTCCTATTCTACATCCCGAATTCGAAAAGGAGCAGCTAATGATTCGGTTGACCCCAATTTCTAGAGAACGGATAGAGTGCCTTTCCATGTTCGAAATTCTGTTTCTGGATCAATTAAGAGGCTGAAGGGGTAGCGAGTCTCCGATGGAATGCGTATTCAGAATAAATATTTCTTGGATTTCGTCACCCTTTTCACCAGGCATAAGCAACTATTAGTTAAGGGATATGGGAAAAGTAATCCAGGCATATGTCAAGTACCCGTAAATGGTTGTAGCAGGATGTACGGTTTAGAGATTGAGACTTTTATCTATTTTTAATTTACTTATATGGTATCTAAAAGTGGAAAAAAATTTATGTCTAGAAAGATTTTGTTAATTATTTTCAGCGTTATATCTAAAACACGTATGACTATATAATGGATATATTGTTACCAGTTTCCATCCAAAAGCAAAATTAAAAAGTCCTAAACAAACTAAAAGTTAACATTAGAAAATTTAAATCTTGTTAGTATTTTTTAAGTTTTCTGATTCTTGATTTTAGTGCATTATATTTGCTGATTCTGAGGGGGTAAGAACATTTCCCACTAGCATACTTAATGACAAGTTTTGATTTGGAGCACTACGTTCTTAATTTTTACTACACAAGTTTTAGTTGATTCAGTAAGATATTATGAGTTATATTTAAATGCCACTTCTCAATTAAACATGTACATACTAATTTATAAATACTTATTTAAAATATGCAGAAATAGTAAGCCTATACAAGCATATAATCATTTAATGAAATTTCGAACTATTTCGAACTAAATTTGAATCATGCAATGTACAAAGATGCATAGCTGAATCAATTAAAGCTTCACCCTATACTGTATCTAGTTAAAATGAATTTGAATGTACTTCACATTAGTCCAAATATCAATTAATCCTATTATCTGATTTTCTTCACTACATTTGAGTGATTGAGTATATCTTTATAAACAAATTTTATTTAGGTGTTGCACACGATTATTGCTTTGCTATATTTACATTAGAAGTTCTACTTGTGTTTTTAACACTTGAACCAAAGAAGTTTTTACTTAGTTGAATAAGGTATTTATGTTTGATTTCAAATCAGTATTTTTCATACATTTATAAAGCATATTTATAAAATATAAAACTAATGTATGCAACAATTTTTCCTTTAAAACAGTAAGAACATTAAATAAAATTTTAAAAAATATTTTTGAAACATTTTCTGGGTTTAAATATGTGTGAAAAAAATACAGTTGTGAAAGAAAGATTGTGCAATAAAGAGTGAAAATGTTAAATTTTTTACATTTGTTTCAAAAATTTGTTTATGTCCATAAATTTAGAATATCTTTTTTACACTTTTTCGAAATAAAACTAAAAAGTCGATTAATGCATATGATGTCTAGAAAGATTTTTATGTCTAGAAAGATTTTGTTAAATTTTCTCAGCGTTATATCTAAAACACGTATGACTATATAATGGATATATTGTTGCCAGTTTCCATTCAAAAGCAAAATTAAAAAGTCCTAGACAAGTTAGTAGCTTGTTAGTATTTTTTAAGTTTTCTGATACTGATTTTAGTACATTATATTTACTGACGCTGAAGGGGTAAGAGCATTTCCCACTGGCATATTTAATGACAAGTTTTGATTTGGAGCACTATGTTCTTAATTTTACTACACAAGTTTTAGTTGATTCAACAATATATTATGAGTCAGTTTTACCTTTCTATTGTAGTGGGAGTTTGAACTCAAAAAGTTTTGTGTTATATTTAAATGACACTTCTCAATTAAACATGTACATACTAATTTATAAATACTTATATTTAAAATATGCAGAAATAGTAAGCCTATACAAGCATATAATTATTTAATCAAAGATGCATAGCTGAATCAATTGAAGCTTCACCCTATACTATATCTACTTAAAATGAATTTGCATATATTTCGCATTAGTCCAAATATCAATTAATCCTTTTATCTGATTTTCTTCTCTACATTTGAGTGATTGAGTATATATTTAAAAACAAATTTTATTTGGGTGTTGCATATGTTTATTGCTTTGCTATATTTACATTAGAAATTCTACTTGTATTTTTAACGCTTGAAGTTTTTATTTAGTTAAATAAGGTATTTATCTTTGATTTCAAAGCAATATTTTTCATATATTTATAAAGCATATTTATAACTGATATAAAACTAATGTATGCACAAAACACAATTTTTCTTTTAAAACAGTAAAAACATTGAATAAAATTTTAAAAATATTTTTGAAACATTTTCTGGGTTCAAATATGTGTGAAAAAATACAGTTGTGAAAGAAAGATTATGCAATATAGAGTGAAAATGTTAAATTTCTTATTAAATTTCTGTTTTAATGTTGAAGCGTAAGTTAATTGTGCCTCGAAAATAAAGTCAATTTTAAGCTTTAAAAATTCATTACCTAATTTTGGTGCACTAACAGTAGAGCACAGTCTTGCGGTGTAGAATTTAGTCGGCAAACGTACACTTGTTTTCGAAAATTGTTCTAAACAGTAAGATGCGATCTAACGGTAACACAATGTTGTTTGCAAGGCTTAATTAAACAAAAAAAACCAGTCAAATTTAAAAAAAAAATTATTTTTTATCATTCCTGTACATTTGTTTCAAACATTTGTTTATGTCAATAAATTTAGAATATCTTTTTTACACTTTTTCTAAATAAAACTAAAAAGCCTATATGCATTAATCGGGTTTTTAGTTTTAGAATTGTAGTAGGCATGAATGTAATATATACCAAAATGCATATGAATTGTAATTAGGCATGTAAATATACCAAAGTGAAATTAATCTAAATGTATAGCAAGGAAAGCTAAGCCAACGTACGTTACGATGGAGAATGAATGCGGACAACTGTTTTGCAGCTACGAATAAACTACATTATTAACACATAGTGGACCGGTTACGAGTTAACTCGTATTTTTATAGCCGAACGTTGCTGACCGGCCACGAGTAAACTCGTGATGCATTTTTTTCGCATCGCTGTTGTTTTCTCTGTTGGCAACCATACAGTGCAAGTGTTGGTCAGTATAACACAAGCTGTGTCTCTCGCTTGTAAGACCCGTTAAATCTTTTGATGTAAAAAAATATTTAATAATTAAAAAATTTAAAATACGATGAAGGAACGTAATGAAGAATCTTTCAATGAATTATACGCGGATGCTTTATCTGATTGTCCGAGTGATTATGAATCAAATTGTGCTAAAAGCCGGTGACATGAGATATTCAGTAAAATTGCCGGTCAACAATGTGTTAATAGCAAACTCAGTGGCTGAAAAGTAGATTGGAGACAATGCAGTTCGTTCGTGACTGTGAATCATGTATTTGCATTCGATCTTTTTTCAGTTGGTCTTACTTTTGTTAGCTTTGTACTCATAGTTATAGTCTTGCAGAAAGGTTTACCATTCTCATATAATTTAAAGGGGCTAAACAACGGTCTCAAGGCATAAGAAGCTATGTATTCATTGCAAATATAATGATGTTGTTACAAATTTGTTAGTAAACCGTAAATTTAGCATGGGACTTTTTGGGTATCTCGCCAAATTGGCTAGATATCGGCTCATTGGCGACAGTTTTGGCAACCTATTTTCGTCGCCAAGCTCATCCTCAAGTTCGTCGCCAAGTGTCGCCAAATGTTGCCAAGTGGGGCTTCACGTGACAACTTCCGGTTCCGGTTTCTCGATTATTCTAGCAGTTTCTTATATAAGACAGACAGAGTCCCATGCAGAGCAGAGTCGTTAAGTAGATCTCTCGGTCTACGGAGTAGGCACGGTGAGTTGTGTTTAATGCAGAAAATGGTACGTGTGCCGACGGCATTGTGCTTAAATTGTTCCACGGTGATTTTGTCGGTGTGTTGTATCTTTTTCAACTGATTGCGAATAAAGTATTTGTCTTCGTACTGTAGTCTTGCTTCAAATCCATTCAATCCCCGAACCCAGTTTTGAAGTTCGTAACAATATTAATGATATATTTCACAGAAGATCAGAAAATTAGAAACTCAAGAATAAAAGTTCTTTAACACATTGGTCACCACAGGAGTCACAGGCGAACAATATCCAGTTATTTCAGTAGCCCTTGGAGGAGGGGGGGTAATAGGTGATCACCTAAGTAGACGTATCTTGCTGCTACCGTTCGTGGTCCTGCTCACAGTCTTTGTGTCCAGTCACACGAATAAAGTGACTGACATGACGTGGCCCTTCTGCATATAGTTCGATTTGACATGAGAATATTATTTGAGGAAACATAACATATGCTTACTTGGGGAAACGTAAATGCTAAAATAACTTGTTACGAATGAACGGGATTTTACGCATTAGAATTTTACCCATTAGGATTTTACCCATGAAGATTACAGGCTGTCGCATTCCCTCTCAGAATATGACTGAAAATTAATAGTCATTTTTCAAACAATTTATAAAAATTCTATGACCTTAAAGGAATGATGAATTGTAACTACATGTATGTAACTACATGTAGTAGTAACGACACATTTCATAGAAGATCAGAAATTTAGAAACTCAATAGTAAAAGTTCTTTAACACATTGGTCACCACTGGAGTCACGGCGAACAATATCTAGTTATTTCAGTAGCACTGGAATTAAGGGGGAGGGGGTAATAGGTGATCACCTAAATAGACGTATCTTGCTGCTACCGTTCGTGGTCCTGCTCACAGTCTTTGTGTCCAGTCACACGAATAAAGTGACTGACATGACGTGGCCCTTCTGCATATAGTTCGATTTGACATGAGAATATTATTTGAGGAAACATAACATATGCTTACTAGGAGAAATGTACATGCTAAAATAACTTGTTAGGAATGAACGGGATTTTACTCACAAGAATTTTACCCATAAGGGTTTTACCCATGTAGATTACAGGCTGTTGCATTCCCTCTCAGAATATGACTGAAAATTAATAGTCATTTTTCAAACAATTTATAAAAATTCTATGACCTTAAAGGAATGATGAATTGCAACTACATGTATGTAACTACATGTAGTAGTAGCTTAAGAGTTGTAGTTTAATAAGCCTCTATACAGTAAAGCTTACTAACTTATTTAATCTGCTCTATCTACTGCATGTCATCTCTTCAGGATACTTGATTACTTTTCATACAAGACTTGAAAATTAAATTTTATAAACAAATCTATCTATTAGTAACCTACATTTTTTTAATTATGTGCATCATACCCTGATTGGACAATAGAACAAAATTCTGCGAATCATCGATTTTCATTAGGTCTTAATTTGATTAAGTAAGTATGAAGGTTTGTTTGCTTTTCATACAAGTTTTGTATTTTAAAAGGGATGAACTAATTTAAATATTGGTTTTGATAATATACGAGCTTTATCGAATCACTGAGAATTACCCTTTATTTAAAAGGCTGAAAGAAACAAACAAAGAATACTAAGGTTAAGAAACACAATAGTAATTATAAATTTGATTTTGGTTTTGGGAGCACTATGGTCTACTTTTTGCAACACGAGGGCTAATGAGACCGGGACCTACTGTTTAAAGCCGATTCCGAACGGCTACGAACATCCATGCCATAGTGGGACTCGAACCCACGAACTCCGGTTCCGAAGGCCAGTGCCCTAACCATTCGGCCATCATTCGGCCGAGTTACTTATAAATAAACATAACACTGTATCTGTCTCACTCTTTGCATTTAAAACGGAATTTCTTTTTGCGTAGACATTGGCAATAAAGAGAGTTAATGGCTTGACTTCGTGGTCTTAAATGTTTTTTTAACTGGAGATTTCTTCATATTTTTTGGGTTAATCTTGATTGAACGATAAACTGAGGAATTTTAAAGGAAATGATGTTCTGTCATTTACCATCTTTAGCTTCTTCAGTGGTCGATTATGTATAATCGTTAAATACTAGAGTAAAATTTGAGAAATATACAATGCTTAACATGTTCCTCCTGTTTTTTTCACTGGATGTCTAGACAAGTTCTCCGTAGAGCTTAAGCTACTTTTACGGGAATGTGATATAAATTCGATGAAAAATAGCATGTGGGATTTGAATGGCATTAAAAATAACATGTATCTGAAAATAACATGTATGGTAAACAATGTTAATGCAGATTTATTCTTTTAAAAATATAACTAAATAAATCTTTATTATCGAGATTAACGTTCAATATATCATAAATTTTGAATTACTGTATGTTAATATTTCTGTTCATTTTAAATCTTAACATTCTATTTTGATATAAAGAAAATTTGTAACGGTTGAAGTAACTCAATTTTTATTCTTTAATATTATATGTAGAAAAAGTACAAGGAATTTAAATGTTTTTAAGTTGAGATCTCTCTACATATTTTGTTGAACTGGATTTAACGATAACGATTGAGGAATTTCAAAGGGAATGGTGTTCTATCGATTATCATCTTTAGCTTCTTCAGAGGTCACTTATGTATAAATATTAAATACTAGAGTAAAATTTGCAAAATATATGACACAACATGCTTCTCCAGGGATTTTTTCCTGGATGTCTAGACAAATTTTGCGCAGATTTTAAGGTAGTTTTACGGGAATGGGATATAAACTTGATAAAATATGAACATGTGGGGTTTGAATGACATTCAAAATATAATGTGTTTTAAAATAATCTAGACGGTAAATACGGTTGATATAGCTTTTATTCTCTTAATAATATAACTAAATATGTCTTTATTATAGAGGTAGAATAGCTTTATTATCGAAGTAGAGAATAACGTTGAGAATATCAAGAATTTTAAAAACTATATGTTAACACATTGTATGAGCGACACGTACCAGTACGTTTTCCGACGATTGCTACTTGAGCTCGGGTCACTTATTAGTACGGGTTAGTGTAACAACATGGCTTGTTTTATGGGTATAAAAATAACGGTATATACAGGAAAACGAAGCCAAATGTTCTTGTCTACTACATAGATTCTGGAAAACTTTAGACAAATAAAAACTAGTTTTTACATCAGTTCGAACCACACAACGGAAAGGTTGATTAAAAAATCAATTTAGATTTAAAATTAACTTTTTATTTATCCTTGCGAAAATGATATTTTATATATGTATATATATAATTGTATATATATATATATATATATATATATATATATATATATATATATATTTGTTTATTTGTCTATTTATATATTTTTTTTATACATTTCAATATAAAGTACGAAAAGTTGGTTAAAAAATTAAATAATTTTCGATCTATTGAGCTTTAACTGAATGACTAAATTTACGCTGAAAACGCCCTCTCCCGGTACAATTCAGCTGCAAATGTACCCGCACACAATGTGTTAATGTCTCTCTTCCTTTTATCTGTTAACATACTATTTTGATATAGGGAATATCTGTAATGGTTGATGTGTTTTATTCTGTGATATAATATATTGAGGATGTACAACGGTATTTTAGAATTCTTGTTTAAATAATTCAGAATAATTTTTTAAATCAATCAAGTTAATGTTCGTTTTATTGTTCTAAATCTGTTTAACCTATCAAGGTCTATCGTTTTAATTTGAGAACTGTTAAAAAGTAGTTAATCGAATTACTTCGATTTCTTAAAACGATTCTCCTTCTGCGTGAAGGTAGATAGCAATCTGAAAAACAACTTCAAAATTTTCTAGTATCCGCAATTATTTATAATTTTACCATTAGGAATGTTATTTATGATTTTTCAAGCCTCTAACTTTAATTTACTTTTGCAGCTGGTAGATCAACTGAACTTGTGATGAACTGCTATATCTATTTTAAAATTTCACTTTAGAGTATTGTACTTGCTTATGATAAATTATATGATATGATATAATATTTTCATATGATATAATATGTTAAAAAAGGAACAATGCACTACATATAGGAATAAGTAAAGTTTTATTTACATTACTTATAGGTGATCTATGTATGAACATATCTATGTATGATCTATGTATGATCTATGTATGTCGCACAACATTCATCACTGTGATAGCTCAATTCCTGACAGACTATATCCTAAAAGTAACTATCAACGATATTGTCACCACAACATGTGTGATCCTTTCACACTGTTCTGTTAAATCACTTGTCAAACGGGGTAAGTAAACGAGGTCTATACTTAACAGCCGTAAAAGAAAAGTCACACAGTGTTAAATCCGGTAAACGTGGAGGTCATGCCAGAAGAGGTACGTCATTTTCTTAAGCGTTATCAATCCGAATCAGTAGAATGAAAGCTTCAATAGAAAAATGGCTCTCTTCTGTCAACTGTTATTATGAAAACAAGGGTTGTTCCTATATTTAAAGCAAGGTTCATTTTTGTTATATCCGTCTTAGTTTTGTTTTTTACAGTAGCGTTTTAAAACTCGAAGGGAATTATGAATAGCTATGTATATTTACCAAAAATGATTCGGGTGTTAATGATACTGGGTTAAATGAGATAATTTATAGACAAGTAATATGTTTTACACCACAAACTTCGAATTTAATGACTACAGACTTGAAGAAAAGTGGATTTAGCCACATGCCTAACAAGACAAGATTTCTCGAGACTCCATAGAATTTTCCAAACGGAATTCTTAGCAATATCTCTTACTTCTGCTCCGTATCTAAAGGAATTAACCGTTATTTGCTACTTCACATCTGGAAAAGGTGATGAAGCCAATTTGACGTATGAAGATCTTAATGGAAGAACTAGAAAAAAGAAGATTTCCCCCTGCTGTATACGGGACTCGTCCGCGAACTCTACATGGCGCCAATACTGTCCGATTATTGGCGCCATGTAGTGTTCGCGGACGAGTTTCTTTGCTTGCTCGTCGTGATGGGGGAATACGAAAAGAAGTAAAAGAAAACACGGCAGAAGAAATCAGGTAAGTCTGATTTTTCTATCTTTTTTCGAACTTCGGAGTTTCTTATTTTCCTTCTCCTCATTCAAAATGTATTTGTCGTTCTCATTCAAAATGCATTTGCTGTTATTCGTCAGAATACTGAACCGAACTTAAATTTTCCATTTCGTCGACATTTTCATTTGCCGCCAGTAATTTGGTAATCCTTTCTCAAACTTAGTTGTTTCATTAAATATATTTCTTTGTTTCATTGAAATATTAAATGAGGATGACCGGAAAACATTATTCTTGTCTGACGGCAAAATTAGTCATTGAATTCAATACTGAAATGATTTAATTTTTATAAATGAATTCGATTTCCTTCAATTCTTCTAAAAGCTAAACCTATAAATTGCAATTTTTGGCTCAGGTTTAACTTTAAACCCAAATTAGCTGAACTTTAATTCTTTTTTTCGTTTAACACTAAACATACCATATAACGGGTAAAATGACCCATAAGGTTTATGTAAAAAATGCGATGGGAAATGAATTAAAAATTTTTATTGTGTTTGCAATACATAAAAATTGACAATATACAATTTTGTTTCATTATACTACAGTTTATTTGTCTATTTGATTCCAATTTTCATATTTCATACATTTGTAATCAGAAAAAATAAAGTCCAGTCATTTGACCGGCTATGGTAGAAATAGGTGTGTATTAAATGTTGGTATGTTTAGCGTTAGAGAGTAATTTTCCATTGGTAATTAGGTAATTGCTTACAAACACAGTTGTTTCATCAAATACATTACTCTGTTTCATTGAATTATTAAATGAAGACCACAGGTAACACGAATCTTTTTCCTCCTATGACCACAATTGAGAACAGTACTAGTTATGGTTTTATGTTTTACACATGCATACTCTTTGCATTTCTTCCTAAACTAGAATATATTATTGGAAATAATTTGGCTTATTATTTTAGAATTTTGTATTTACATGAATAAGTTGAGTTAATCTTTTTTACTTATCATTTAATTTTGTTCTCAAATATTGCCTTCAATTCTTCTAAAAGCTAAACCCATAAATTGCAAATTTTTGGCTCATGTTTAACGTTTAACCCAAACTAGCTGAACTTCAATTCTTTTTTCGTTTAAAGAGTAATTTTCCATTGGTAATTAGGTAATTCCTTCACAAACACAGTTGTTTCATCAAATTTATTACTCTGTTTCATTGAATTATTAAATGAAGACGACAGGTAACCACGAATCTTTTTCCTCCTACGACCACAGTCAATTTCATCATTGGTTATGGTTTTATGTTTTACACATACATACTCTTTGCATTTCTTCATAAAGTTGAGTATATTATTCGAAATAATTTGACTTGTTATTTTAGAATTTTTTATTTGCATGAATCAGTTGAGTTAATCTTTTTTACTTTTCATTTAATTTTGTTCTCAAATATTGCCTTCAATTCTTCTAAAAGCTAAACCCATAATTTGCAAATTTTTGGCTCATGTTTAACGTTTAACCCAAACTAGCTGAACTTCAATTCTTTTTTCGTTTAAAGAGTAATTTTCCATTGGTAATTAGGTAATTCCTTCACAAACACAGTTGTTTCATTAAATTTATTACTCTGTTTCATTGAATTATTAAATGAAGACTACAAGTAACCACGAATGTTTGTCCTCCTATGACCACAGTCGAGAACAGCACTGGTTATGGTTTTATGTTTTACACATGCATACTCTTTGCATTTCTTCATAAAGTTGAGTATATTAGTGGAAATAATTTGGCTTATTATTTTAGAATTTTGTATTTACATGAATCAGTTGAGTTAATCTTTTTTACTTATCATTTAATTTTGTTCTCAAATATTGCCTTCTATTATTATTGAAAAATCTTCCTCCCTGTTAACTTAGTTATGTTTATTTTTCTTTTCAAATAATAAAAAAAGTTTAACTTTAACCAGCTCTAGGTTGTTTAAAACAATAACAATCCGCGTAAGCTCCCATTTCTCTCAGTGAAATTTTCTCCTGCGGTTTAAATCTGTCTTTTTTTAAACTTTTACTGTATTAAATTTAAACCTGACTTTGGTTTTTAGCTTGTTATACATCATTAAAGAATGGGATAAAACCCCAATTCAAGTACACAATTAAGGACTGTTTTTTAGAAATAACTTCGAAAGTCTTTAGAGCATTTGTAAGAAGATTATTTTAGGTAAATCAAACTATGGATTGTAATTAACAAGAGACAAATATTAAAATTACAAAGAAAAAACTACTGGAGATTACACTTGCTTTAAGATGCCTTAAGGGTTTTTATATAGCTACTTTGCAGTGTAAACATGTTCTGATTTGGTCCAATAACTTAACACATTGTGTGCGGGTACATTTTGCAGCGGAATTGTACAGGGAGCGAGCATTTTGAGTGTAAATTTAGATATTCAATTAAATCTCAATAAATCAAAAATTATTCAATTTTTAACCAACTTTTCGTATTTTATATTGAAATATATAAAAGAAATATATAACTAGAAATATATAAGTAAGAACTATAAGATTTTTGTAAACAAAAAATATATCTTTTAGTGGATAAATTTATAATAGTATCGTAACTATGAAAAATCAGAAAGAAATAATAGCATATAGTTTTAATTTTTTTGAATTATGTTGTATATAAACATTTTTACATTATAAAAAATGAAAAGAGAGATCATAAAACTAATAATGTAAAAACTAGTTTTTATTTGTCTAAATTTTTCCAGAATTAATGTAGTAGACAAGAATATACGACTTCGTTTTCCTGTATATACCGTTATTTTTGTATCCACAAACAAACCATGTTGTTACACTAACCCGTACTAGTACGTAACCCGCGCTCAAGTATCAATCCTCAGAAAACGTACTAATATGTGTCCCGCACACAATGTGTTAATTTACTATTATTACTTTTAGCAATAATATTTTTGCACCATTTCGGAATAGCTTAAAAACTGATATATTTATACAAAAAAATTATTTAGATTTTGAATTGAAAGATGAATAATTTATTTCCCACAACAACATTTTAAAAATTATTTTGTAAATTATTTCGTAATTATTTTAAAAATTATTTCTTAAAGTATATCAGGTTCTAATTCAGATATAAACTTTTGTTTTAATTTAAAATGAACAAAAATGCGGAGAATGTTATAAAATGAATTAACTAGATAGCAAACGTGTCTTCAACAAATGTTTAAAAACATTCAAAATTGAAAAAAAATTTACTTCTCATTTAATTTTAATTAAAAAATATTCAAAATATTAGAATATCCGTATTTTTATTGATTTATTCTATAGATAACAAGTGTATATTCAAACAGGAAAAATTTCAAACAGAGTTATTCTTTAGAGTTTTTTAAGATCTTGCTTATAGTGATAAAATTACAGTTTCAAAAAAATCCCTAAAAGACATATAATAACTTGTTATATAACTATAGTCTGCAAGGAATTTTTCTATTCAATTTTTTAATATGTTGAAAATTAATTGCAGATAAATAATTCCCCACAATTCTTTTTTTCGATTTTTTGAACATTTAAAACCCCTTGAGGTTCTTTGAATTAAGAGTACTTAACAAATTCTGCACTGCAATAGAGTTTCTTTTGTTAGCGAGCTTTTGAAAACAACCAGGCAGAAATGGAATTGCAAATTTTTTAAATATTGGATCAGCTAAAGCTACTTGCGAGACATAAAATATAAAAATATCCACCCTTAATTCTAAATAATATTTTACTTCACTTGGCAAAATTTCAATTATTCATATTTAAAAGAAAAGATTAATATTAATATAAAGCTTTCAGTTTTCAAATGCAGCCTCTTAACATTATTCCGTGCTCCGAAAGAAAATAAAATTCACTTTATTTTAAGGGCGCGCACAACATCTCAACAACGAATTGGAGCGATTTGAAGGAAATGTTTTTGAGCACGTATTTCGTTTCAGAATACAGATAGAATCAAAATATTTATATACTAGTCAATACACACATATTTTAGATCGGAAGGAAAATTCAAGAATAAGGTCAGTCATTTAATATACATAAAATTTTGAATATTTTTAAGATTTTGGGTAATAGGTCAGATGAACATTCTAAAATGTTTTTTAAAAATTATTAACTCAGATTTATGAAATTAAGCACTCAAAAAATTAAAGTAAAAGTAATTTAATCACATTAATTCTTCTTCTTCAGCAGTGCTACAGCCTGGTACAGGCCAAGGCTTTTTCTGTCTGCTTCCTCCAAACGGCACGACTTTTTGCAAGGTTTCTCCATCTATTAATACCCAAGATCTCCAAATCTTTCTCCCCACAATACAACCACCTTGCTGATGGTCTACCTCTTCTTCTTATAAGCTCAATCTTTGAAAAAGTTAATTTTTTAACTGGGTCCAAATCTGCTCGCCTGAAAACATGTCTCAGACATCTAATTCTGTTGGATTTAATAACTCTCAAGGTGTCAGGTTGTCTATATTTAGTATATAATTCATGGTTATATAAACCTCTCCATGTATTATTTTCCTTTACTGCTCCAAATATTGACCGAAGAATTTAAAAAGAAAAGGAGTAGCCTATTTTCTTCTTTTTTGTTAATTACCCATGTCTCACTGCCATATAAAATGATCGGCCTTATAAGGGTTTAGTACAGGTTTATTGTATTGATGCAAAGGAGTTCAGATTTTATTTGGCTCTTTAAACCAATATAGCACCTATTTGCCATCCAAATTCGGTTTCTAATTTCAGTCTCTATCTCATTTCTACTTGTAATAAGTGTGCCCAAGTATTTAAACTGGGTGACTCCCTCAAAAATATGGTTTCCAATATTAAGCGATTGTACATCATGTATTCTAGGACTCACCGCCAAAAACTCGTTTACTGCTAAGCCCATATCCCTAGCAGAACTCTCAAGGGCAATAAATGCTTCAACTACATCCTGTTTTCTTAGCCCAACAATATCAATATCATCTGTATATGCAAGTACCTGAATAGATTTCAGCAGGATAGTGCCTCTAGTGTTGATACCTAAATCTCGTAAACTTTTTCAAGGGCTATGTTAAATAAAATGGAAGAGAGAGAGTCTCCCTGCCTAAGACCTCTCTCTGTATAGAAAATTTCAGATACCTCAGACATGAGCTCAATTCTACATCTTACACTTCGTAATGTCATTTTGACAAGATTGGTCAGCTTAGGTGGGATTCTAAATTCATAAATAGCTTCACACAGTTTATTCCTGTTTATACTATCATATGCTGCCTTAAAATCGATAAACAGGTGGTCAGTATCAATTCCATATTCCCTCGTCTTTTCCAGGATTTGTCTGATAGAGTGTATCTGGTCTATTGTAGACTTCCCCTCCAGAAAGCCACATAATCACATAATTATTTTCTTAAAATGAATTAATATTTTGAATGATTCATTGAACTCTTTCTGGCTTTTGGAAGATAATTTTCCACCTACATGATCTTAAGAAATACGCCCGCGTGCTGTTCCAAACCCATTAAAGATTAGTTAACATCATGCATAGCGTTAGCTCATTAGGTAACAGACGGATATTCCTCTCAAAAATGGAAAAACCGTCTTGCTAGCTTCCATGCAAAGAAGTTTTCGGTTGAGGGGGATGTACTTTCAGCCAGTATGGGAAATCAATGTAGCATAGAATCATAGGTGAAGAGAACCTGGTATGTGTGTATAGACTAAGCTATATTATGTACCATGAACATTTCATCTTAGCATTGCAAATGATTGATATTAACCCCTTGTGACGCCCGAAATCAGTTCAGGCAACGAAAACGCACCAATTTTGAGATGCCCGATCTGAGTTCGGGCAAGAGAAAAAGTATTTCAATTGCGTGAAGCTCGAAATTTGTTATTCCAATGCATAATATTTAATTTGTCATTTTCCCAATAGAGATACATCCCCTCGAAACGTTAGGCAATTTTGTGCCATTTGTCTTTATTTCTCAGATACTGTAAAGGTCTTGTGAAATTCAAAGGAATCTGGGGGACATTGAATTCATGACAGTTAATATAGATAATAATATTGTTGTATTAGCTTATTATATTTATTCAGAAAATTATGTCATTTGATTTATTTCGCTGTAATTTGAGCAAAAATTATTGTAATCCATTAATATTCCCCCATACAGGTGAAAATATTGAATCAGTAGTTATTTCGTTTAAAACGAATGATTTTAAAGCAATGTATTTATAACATTTTAATGATAATAACCAAAAAAATTAAAGAGGAATTTTTTTCTATTTTTAGTACGTTTTTCTCAATTATATTCCACAGGCAAAGGGTTAAGTTGAATTTTCGGTATGCCTGTAAATGGTTCTATGGAAAATATGCTTTCAACTCCTAGAATTTAAGTATAAACATAAAATTCGACATAATAAAATACATTTCCTTAAATGCTGTTGTTTCATTGATACAAACCTGGGTGGGGACTTCAAAAGATTAATAAATGGCACACGAAAGGGTTAAATGTCATATTTTGTTGATTTTTAAAATGTTTCTTGCTATCTAATTTGTCATAGATACCTCGAAAATAATTACCAAACATTCATAATATATATTTAAATAATCTGATAATGCATTTAAAATTTCGATTTTATTTAGATCATTAAAACTTAATTTAAATTTAAAACTGCCTTATTTTTCACGAAAATTCTACCTACATGCATAAAAATATTTCCTATAAATTAATTTTTTTTACATTGACAAAATAAGATTGAAATAGGTTTATAACATATTCGCAATTATTAATAAAGCAAAAATAAAAGAAAAAGAGGAAAATTAATTAGCAAAAAATTTTTCACAGCTCTCTATTCTGGGTATACTTAATGTATGAATACTTAACTTTTTTTTAAGATTAAAATAAGGTTTCAGCGCAGTAAAATAATGATGTTATTTGAAAAATGTCTTTTGATAATGAAGCATAAAACTAACTTTATATTTTTCACATTAAATAATTATTTCATATTTCATTGCTACTAGTTAGAACATACTTAACAGTTGAATTTTTTTTTAAATTGAAATTTGCGTTTTCTTGTTGTCATAAACATATATTTATTGAAAATTTCCTTTTAATCAGCTGATACATTTTACGTTATAATTTATTCATTTATAAAATAAATTCTCAGATTATTTTAAATGTTATAAAAATAACCCACCTTTTATACATATACTTTTCAGAAAAATCAAATTTTTTTGTCAACTTAAAGAAAGTTACAGTTATTAAATAAGATTATTGTCAAGTTTCCAATGCAAAAACATTCGACTTAGTACGCAAGAAAGATTTGAAAGGAGAAATTTATATTTAAGATGGAGTAGTAACCTTTATATGTTTTTGGAGGCATTTGTCACGTTTCAAATGAAATTATGTGTTAAAAAAGAACAGTCGAAAGCAAAATTCGATCACTCAGTTCGTAAACTCAGTTTATAGCCCTGATCGATAGTTGAAGGGAGAGAAAGAGAAACTTTAGAATGGAGTCGGTCGACTGCTTGGCACTCTTCACTTTAAAAGGACCTTGTTTGAAAGACCTTGTGAAAAAGAATGTTCATAAATTCCTCATGAATATAAAAATTCATTTTTATGCTTTCTCCGGTTTTCGGTTATTTATTTTACACTTCAATCAGATTTATTTTTAAAAGTAATAAAAACCGCAGCTGTTTCCTTAAGAAAAGCAAACATACAAATCATAAACGGTAAGGAAACGTAAGCAGGTTGAATTATATTGTCTATTGGCACAAAGACTGGGAAAAACCGTTTTATTTTCACGTGCCTATGTAATATTTTATCGTTACGACTAGAAATATATTGCACCGATGGCAATCATTGATAACTTTTAAGGAAATTTGCTTTTAAATAACTTATTTTAATGTCAAGATATTCTCTTTCAGATCTCAAATATTTCTGCATCTTTTCTCCTTTGATTTATATGGTTTATTTATATGAAAGTTATAAGCTGATTCGATAGAACTAGATTAATATAATAAAACTAGATTTTCATTTGTTTTCTTAAATTGTTTGTTTTACATAAAGGTTTGTTTTACATGAAGCAATTTTATTTATGAAGGGGAATATTTTAATATATGCAGATAAACACTGTAATTAAATAAAGGTGCCTTTTTTCGTTCCCGTTTTATAAAAAAAGCAACATTATTCTTTTTTTTTTGTTCGATTTCAGGTGAATTATCGATTCTGGCAGATTTTTTTGAGTTTCTGTTTAGGGTTTTTTCTAGCGCATAAAATACGGTAATGATGAATAATCAATTTAATGGATACATACAAAACAGAGTCTACTAACGCCACTAAGCATTTTTCCTGCAGTTCATTAAAAATTCTCAAATATTCAAAATAAATCTCAAATCTCAAATATTTCTTCACCTTTTCTCCGTTGATTTATATGGTTTATTTATATGAAAGTTATAAGCTGATTCGATAGAACTAGATTAATAGAATAAAACTAGATTTTCATTTGTTTTCTTAAATTGTTTGTTTTACATAAAGGTTTGTTTTACATGAAGCAATTTTATTTATGAAGGGGAATATTTTAACATATTCGGATAAACACTGTAATTAAATAAAGGTGCCTTTTTTCTTTCCCGTTTTATAAAAAAAGCAACATTATTCTCTTTTTTTTGTTCGATTTCAGGTGAATTATCGATTCTGACAGATTTTTTTTGAGTTTCTGTTTAGGGTTTTTTTCTAGCGCATAAAATACGGTAATGATGAATAATCAATTTAATGGGTACATACAAAACAGAGTCTACTAACGCCACTAAGCATTTTTCCTGCAGTTCATTAAAAATTCTCAAATATTCAAAATCTCAAATATTTCTTCACCTTTTCTTCGTTGATTTATATGGTTTATTTATATGAAAGTTATAAGCTGATTCGATAGAACTAGATTAATAGAATAAAACTAGATTTTCATTTGTTTTCTTAAATTGTTTGTTTTACATAAAGGTTTGTTTTACATGAAGCAATTTTATTTATGAAGGGGAATATTTTAACATATTCGGATAAACACTGTAATTAAATAAAGGTGCCTTTTTTCTTTCCCGTTTTATAAAAAAAGCAACATTATTCCTTTTTTTTTGTTCGATTTCAGGTGAATTATCGATTCTGGCAGATTTTTTTGAGTTTCTGTTTAGGGTTTTTTCTAGCGCATAAAATACGGTAATGATGAATAATCAATTTAATGGATACATACAAAACAGAGTCTACTAACGCCACTAAGCATTTTTCCTGCAGTTCATTAAAAATTTCCTTACGCGTGCTGATAATTATGAAAGTAGCCTAAGACTTTTTATACAAGGGACGGGAGGGGTGCTACTTTGTAGCATATTTTGTCTTTACTAGTTTTACATCGCAGTAAAAAAAGTGCAGTGGTGGATTGAGTTGGTAGCAATGTTGATAAACTGAGTTTATTTTCATAGATATATTATTTAAGTTTATTGAAACCAAAAGTAATAAGGGACATAGGCAATTTTGATAATGACTTCAACATTGGGGTAAAGTGTTTATCATGCCTTTTCATAAAATTTTGGCTCCCCTAGTGTAAAGTATATTTTGAGGGAAGGGAAGCAGGAAAAATGGTGCTAAACCGTTGATTCGGTATTTCTTCATAATGACTTTTTCGTATGTAATAATAATGGCATTTTGCATAATCTTGGTGTTTTTAGTACAATGACATTACGTGATATTTTCCTTTCTAGAGTGTACTAGCTGATTGTTTTAAAAATATTTTACTTTTTCATTGTCGAGAATTTAATTTAAAGCAATTCTAAAAATAAAAATTTAGGCCCTTTGACACATTAGGCAAATTTAGACTTGCACATTGTGATAAATTTTTTTATCATAGTTTATGATTTAATTTTAACACACCTTGTGTAAAGTATGTTTTCTAGGAAATAAGGAAAGTATGTTAAATAAATTTCTAAGAGGTATGAAAATTATTAGATATAATAAACTGTTTATTTGGCCTTTCTTTAAAATGACTTTTTCATATGCAATAATAATAACATTTTGTACATCCTTTTTTTTTGTAATACAATGACATTACTATCTGATTGTTTTAAACACATTTTACTTTTTCCTTTTCGAGAATTTAATTTAAAGCAATTCTAAAAATAAAAATGTAGGCAGTTTTTATAACGACTTGCACATTGTGGTCAATATTTTTATCATAGGTTTTGATTTAATTTGAATACACATTGTGTAAAATATGTTTCTAGGAAATAAGGAAAGTATGTTGAAATAGTTTCTAGGAAGTATGAACATAATTAGTTACAATGAAAAACCATTTATTTGGTGTTTCTTTAAAATGACTTTTTCATATGCAATAATAATAATATTTTGAACAACTTTTGTGCTTTTAATACAATGACACTACATGACTTTTTTTGTAGAGTGTACTAGCTGTTTGTTTTAAAAACGTTTTACTTTTTCATTTCCGAGATTTTAATTTAAAGCATTTCTAAAGATAAAAATTTAGGCATTTTTCATAACGACTTGCACATTGCAGTCAATTTTGTTCATAGTTTTTTTATTTAATTTTAACATACCCTGTGTAAATTATGTTTCTAGGAAATAATGAAAGTATGTTAGATAAGTTTCTAAGAAGTATGAAAATTATTAGTTACAATAACCGTTTATTTGGCGTTCCTTTAAAATGACTTTTTCATATGCAATAATAATAACATTTTGTTCATCCTTTGTGTTTCTAATACAATGACGTTACATGACTTTTACCTTTCTAGAGTGTACTAGCTGATTGGT
The DNA here is from genome assembly GCA_032207245.1 of Pardosa pseudoannulata. Classification (NCBI taxonomy): domain Eukaryota; kingdom Metazoa; phylum Arthropoda; class Arachnida; order Araneae; family Lycosidae; genus Pardosa; species Pardosa pseudoannulata. The sequence goes on along the minus strand of CM063508.1, from coordinate 81,445,899 downwards.
TTAAAAACACTTTACTTTTTCATTTTCGAGAATTTAATTTAAAGCGTTTCTAAAAATAAAAATTTAGGCAGTTTTCGTAACAACTTGCACATTGTAGTAAATTTTTTTCATAGTTTTGGATTAAATTTAACACACCTTGAGTAAAGTATGTTTCTAGGAAATAATGAAAGTATGTTAAATAAATTTCTAGGAAGTTATGGAAATTACTAGTTACGATGAAAAACCGTTTAGTTGGTGTTACTTTAAAATGACTTTTTCATATGCAATAATAATAACATTTTGTACATCCATGGTGTTTTAATACGATGACATTACATGACATTTTCCTTTCTAGAGTGCACTAGCGGATTGTTTTAAAAACAATTTACTTCTTAATTTTCGAGAATTTAATTTAAAGCAATTCTAAAAATATAAATTTAGACAGTTTTTATAACGACTTGCACATTGTGGTAATTTTTTATCATAGTTTTTTATTTAATTTTAACACACATTGTGTAAAGTATGTTTCTAGGAAGTAATGAAAGTATGTTAAATAAGTTTCTAGGAAGTATGAAAATTATTAGTTACAATGAAAAACCGTTTAGTTGCTGTTACTTTAAAATGACTTTTTCATATGCAATAATAATAACATTTTGTACATCTTTTGTGTTTCTAATACAATGACATTATGACTTTTTTTTGTAGAGTGTACTAGCTGATTGTTTTAAAAACAATTTACTTTTTCATCTTCGAGAATTTAATTTAAAGCAATTCTAAAAATAAAAATTTAGGCAGTTGTTATAACGATTTGCACATTGTGGTCAATTTTTTAATCATAGTTTTTGATTTAATTTTAACACACCTTGTGTAAAGTATGTTTCTAGGAAATAATGAAAATATGTTAAATAAGTTTCAAGGAAGTGTGAAAATTATCAGTTACGATGAAAAACCGTTTATTTGTTTTTCCTTTATAATTTGACTTTTTCATATGCAATAATAATAACATTTTGTTCTTCCTTTGTGTTTCTAATACAATGACATTACATGACTTTTACCTTTCTAGAGTGTACTTGCTTATCGTTTTAAAAACACATTACTTTTTCATTTTCAAGAATTTAATTTAAATAAATTCTAAAAATAAAAGCTTAGGCAGTTTTCATAACGACTTGCATATTGCAGTCAATTTTTTTCATAGTTTTTGTTTAAATTTTAGCACATCTTGAGTAAAGTACATTTCTAGGAAATAATGAAAGTATGTTAAATAAGTTTCTAGGAAGTATGAAAATTATTAGTTACGATCAAAAACCGTTTATTTGGTGTTCCTTTAAAATGACTTTTTCATATGCAATAATAATAACATTTTGTACATCCTTTGTGTTTTTAGTACAATGACATTACATGACTTTTTTCCTTTGTAGAGTGTACTAGCGGATTGTTTAAAAACACTTTACTTTTTCATTTTTAAGAATTTAATTTAAAGCAATTCTAAAAATAAAAATTTAGGCAGTTTTCATAACAACTTGCATATTGCAGTCAATTTTTTTTCATAGTTTTTGATTAAATTTTAGCACACCTTGAGTAAAGTACCTTTCTAGGAAATAATGAAAGTATGTTAAATAAGTTTCTAGGAAGTATCAAAATTATTAGTTACAATGAAAAACCGCTTATTTGGTGTTACTTTAAACTGACTTTTTCATATGCTGTAATAATAGCATTTTTCACATCCATGGTGTTTTTAGTACAATGACATTACATGACATTTTCCTTTCTAGAGTGTACTTGCTGATTGTTTTGAAACTTTTTAAGCTTAAACCTTAGAAAATGTAATTTGCAGCAATCATAAAGATAAAGGCTTTAGGCAGTTATTATAATGACTTGCACTTTATGATAAATGTTTTACTATAATTTTGGATTAAATTTTAGCACATCTTGTGTAAAATATATTTCTAAGGAATGGAAGTATGAAAAATGTTTTCAGTGCGAAACTGTTTGTACGATATTACTTTATGACTTTTTCATACGTAATAATAATAATATTCCACATCTTTTGTTTTGCGTGCACAGAATTGCATGACTTCTATTTCCAAGAAATGGAATCCTGTGTAGAGTATTAGATGACTGTTTAAAAAAATTCTATCTTTCTTTATATAATTCAATTTTAGTAATGATAAAAATAAAAGACTTAAGTCTTCAAAATGTCTCGTATTCTTGTATTCTATCATACCTTTTGAGGAAAAAATAGCTCTCCATATCTAAAGTGTACTTCGGGTAACTTTAATCTCGGTAACATAAACACGAAAAATGATGGATATGATTTAAAACCAATTTTTAAGTACTGATTTATTGTGAATTTTTCCTATGATATGATAATACACTTTGCAAATGATTTTATAGAATGAAATTATATTGCTTTTTCCCCTTAAAGAAGTTATTAGCTGAGTGTTTTTTATTAAATTATCTTTTACAGAAATTAAATACAAAATAATTGTGACCCAAGAAACTGTTTAAACGTTTTTCATCCTTAATAAGGAATAAAGAGTGTTAATATTACTTTCGTAATATTTCTTAATATTGCGTTTTATGTAATATTATGTCTTGTATATATGTCTTGTGTTATGTCTTGTAATATTATGTATTTGGTACAAATCCAAAAAGTTTATCTTATTTAGGAAAATTATAAAATGTAATGCAAGAAGTTGAAAAATAGCTGAAATCATTAACCAGAGAGATGTTTTAGATTATTTGATGGTATATCATAAACTTTAAAACAACGAGATTAAAAACTTTCTTTGCTTGTGTTATTATATCAAGTATTTCACAGTTATACATTACACAAATTCAGGTAATACTGTTTATGAAAATCACTCATTGTATACATGCTTTATTACTACACATACATACGTATATATTTGTCTATGTATGCATGTATGTATGTAATAAAATGAATTATTTATAGGGTAGGTCGATTGTATTCGATTTGGTCAGAATAAATTAACAATTTGCTTGTATAAATTATCTTCATACGGTTGGCAAGAATACTATGATATAAGTAAACTATATTGAGAGACTTTTTGGTATATTTACAACTCTGCTGTATTTTAAAATAATTCCTGCTCTTTCATCTGAATAGAATTCATATTTCTTCAACCTTTGAACGGCACAACAAATGGTAAGGTATGCAGTTTGAAACCATTGATTATTAAATTAAAACGTAGATGTAAAGTTTTATACTTGACGTATTTCATTTTTTTTCTTAATTTATAATTTGCAGTAAATTAGAAAAACATGTATTATGTTTATGAACAGCAAAAACTAATCAAGTATTATTTTATTTTACAATTTTTACTATTTAGGAATAGTCATGATTCATTTAAAATACATAAAAGATGATTGAATTATTGGTTCAAATCTTTGATGAATTATAATTGTGAAAATGTTCTCATTTTTATAATGGAATATTTGTGAATAAAATTACAGTATATGATATAGAAATAATTATTTATTAGTAAGTTGTATGTTTAGGAAAACCAAAATGTGAACTTTTAAAAATTCTATTGAATTGAAATAACTATTTATGTACGATATTTTGATAAATAATGATTGTGAAAAAATTGATGCCAATATTGATAATATTTAATGTGGCGTAAAAATAATTAATTGTTAGTAAGTTGTTTGTTTAATTAAAAAAGTTAGTTTTTAAAATATGAAATAGAAAATACTTACTGATTTTTGTATGTTTGATAGATAACTATCGTGAAAAAAGATTATTATAATGTGATATATCTCCAGATGATTTCAGTATTTTACGTGACATAAAAATAATTTTTTATAAGTCTGTTTAATGAAACAAAAAGTGAATCTTTTATAATCATCTGAAATATTGCTTTTTTGTATGTTTATTTAATAAATAATGATTGTGAAAAAAATAGAAATTTTTGTGATGTTATATCTTTGCCTAAAGTTAGAGGATTTGAGAAAAAAATATTATTAAGAAATTATCAAATAATAATGGGATTATTTTTAAAAATCATCTGAAATTGAAAGTTATTTTTGCATGTGTTTTATTTGAAATGCGGTTTGTAACTGAAGCATTATACCAAGTGAATCAATACAGATCTTCCCACACTTATAAAACAGAAATTTACATTTACTATTACCAAGAATATTAATGACAATGATGTGAGGATTTTATATTTATAAACGGTGAAAATGAAATAAAATGTTTATTTAAAACATGGTGAATTTAGTAAGGGTTACGGTTAAATTAAAATGCATGAAATTGATTGATTTCGTGATTATTGGTCTGATTCTTTTGATGAATTACGATTATGAATAACTGATCAAATTAATGATGTGAAAACTAAATAAAGAAGAAAATACCACAAAATTTCCATGCTTCAGGTGTATTTGTACTTTTGTGGCCTGATACTGAAGTGAATGTATCTTTTAAGTACTGCTCACCAAATGCGCAGTACTGACTGTAAAAAACTTATACCAATGTTTTCTTTATTCAGCACTGCGTTTGGAGATACTAAAATTTATAAAGTTAGCGATAAAAAAAAACCTTCACTTAAATTTCGTTATACGGGATGATTTTTAAAGTAAAATCAAGTAAAAGAAGCACCCAAATCATAACACAAAAATATTGCTTATCAATCATGTTAAAATTCTAAATTCCTCCAAACGTAATGAATGTATCTTTTGAGAACTGAGAACGAAATTAGCAGTACTGACTGTAGAAAACGTACACCAATGTTTTTTTTATTCTGCACTGTGTTTGGATATACTAAAATTTATAAAGTTAAAGATGAAAAGAAGCTTCACTTAAATTTCGTTATACGGGATGATTTTTAAAGTAAAATCATGTAAAAGAAGCACCCAAATCATAACACAAAAATATTGCTTATGTATAATGTTAAAATTCTAAAATCCTCCAAACGTAATTCTGACAGTAATAAACATATACCGCTATTTTTTACAATCAGCCCTATGTGTGGAGGTACTGGAATAAGAGTAAGTGATAAAAAACCTTCATATAAATTTCGTTTCACGGGATGACTTTTAAGGAAAATCAAGTAAAATAAAAGTATAAGTGTAAACATAAATTTTTTGCTTATGAATAATGTTATAATACTAAAATTCTTCAAACGCAGACCTGACCATAGAAAACTTATACCAATTTACAAAAAACTGGACCCTGTGCATAATTCGAGAAATCCGGGTATCCACTTGCTTTTTAACTACAACATAGTAATAATTTTGAAAGATTAATATAAATTTAAAACATTTTAAAGTCTAGTTTTAGATATCCATATTCCAAAATATTTAATAACACAAGGAATTACAAAAATCAAGGTACATACAAAATGGTTAAGCAAAATATATTGGCTTTTAGGTAGTTAACACATACTTTTCTATAGTATAAAGACGTAGATAAAAAAATCCACTACGCTTTCAGAACTAAAAATGAAACTGTATAAACTTAGTATGTAATTGTTTAATTCCATTCCTATTACTTAAAAAATTTTACATAACATCATCAAAATTTAAAGTTTGTGTTAGTCATATTCTAGTGCTAGTGAAATTGTGTTAGTCATATTCTAGTGTATGACAGGTGATGATAATTTTCATTTTAATGCTATGTAATATTTGCAATTATAGCCCTTTTTACGCCTTGTTTATACTTAAAAAGTTATTTTTGATTACGATTAGGGCTGGATCGTATATCAATATATCGTCAAATATTGATATCTTTATCGCGATAACAATATTAAAATCCTGCTCTGCTGATACATCCCCGTCGGCGGTACTGTTTTTTCCCCCGAGAGCGATAACGTAGTTCGCCAAAAGATATCCTAAATATTCCACATAAAGTAATTGTTTTTCAAGTTATTGCATTCGTTTGACGTTCGCTTCGTGTATTTACCCGATACACAATTTTTACTTGATACAAACACAAGCCAGAAAATGGTGTTCTTGAAGATTATCACGTCTTCGTTTAGGTCTTCGATAGTATATTCTAATGATATCTCGATACCGCAGCACTCGGGTCAAGACTAGAAATTTACAATTGGAGGAGATAACTTGATTGTTCCCTCACCTGCGCACTGGTTTATTAGAATAATATTGAGATACATCAAAGGTGTGGATTTTAAGTGTTTGATCCCAACAGTCAGTTCACCTTTCAGAAAAGATAAGGATCAAATTGTGACTTAAAAATTATAATTACCAAGGGAAAAGACAGCTAAGGGTATTCAAAAAATAGTAATATCAAAAATAGTAATATACCCTCCTTTAAAGTATTATCGCGATATATCAATGATATCAATATCAATATGGGGATATATCGGGATATTAAATTTCTGCTCTCATCCAGCCCTAATTATGATACATAATAAATATAACAAATATTGGTGACCATTCTGCTGTGCTTTTGTAGATGCTAAAAATTTTAATGTAAACGATATAAAATCTTTGCTTAAATTTTAATTACAAAGGGAAAAGAAAGGTATAGAATGAAAGAAAGCTAAGGCTATTCAAAAATAGTAATATCTGAAATAGTAATATCAGAAACAGTAATATATCCTCCTACTTTAAAGTATTATAGAAATATATCAATAATATCAATATCAATATGGGTATATATCGCGATATTAAATTTCTGCTATAATCCAGCCCTAATTATGATACATAATAAATAGATCAAAAATTGGTGACCATTCTGCTGTGCTTTTGTAGATGCTAAAAATTTTAATGTAAACGATATAAAATCTTTGCTTAAATTTTAATTACAAAGGGAAAAGAAAGGTATAGAATGAAAGAAAGCTAAGGGTATTCAAAAATTATAATATCTGCAATAGTAATATCAAAAATAGTAATATGCCCTCCTACTTTAAAGTATTATCGCGATATATCAATGATATCAATATCAATATGGGGATATATCACGATATTAAATTTCTGCTCTCATCCAGCCCTAATTATGATACATAATAAATATAACAAATATTGGTGACCATTCTGCTGTGCTTTTGTAGATGCTAAAAATTTTAATGTAAACGATATAAAATCTTTGCTTAAATTTTAATTACAAAGGGAAAAGAAAGGTATAGAATGAAAGAAAGCTAAGGGTATTCAAAAATTATAATATCTGCAATAGTAATATCAAAAATAGTAATATGCCCTCCTACTTTAAAGTATTATAGAGATATATGAATGATATCAATATTAATATGGGAATACATCGCGATATTAAATTTCTGCTATAATCCAGCCCTAATTATGATACATAATAAATAGATAAAAAATTGGTGACAGAGCAGCTGCGCTTTTGCAGATACTAAAAATTTTAATGTAAGCGGAAAAAAATCTTTACGTAATATTTAATTACCAAGAGAAAAGAAAGATATAGAATGAAAGAAAGCTAAGGGTGTTCAAAAATAGTAATATTTGAAATAGTAATATCAGAAATAGTAATATACCCTCCTACTTTAAAGTATTATCGTGATATATGAATGATATCAATATCAATATGGGGATATATCGCGATATTAAATTTCTGCTATAATCCAGCCCTAATTATGATACATAATAAATAGATAAAAAATTGGTGACAGAGCAGCTGCGCTTTTGCAGATACTAAAAATTTTAATGTAAGCGGTAAAAAAAATCTTTACGTAATATTTAATTACCAAGAGAAAAGAAAGATATAGAATGAAAGAAAGCTAAGGGTGTTCAAAAATAGTAATATCTGAAATAGTAATATAAAAAAAAGTAATATACTACTACCTACTTTAAAGTATTATCGTAAAGTATTATCGTTTACAATATATATTTTAAAACTTTTCATCCCAGTCTCATCGAGCTTTTAGGTGAAACACCCCACCCAAAACTTTTTAAATTTCTAATTCGCACTGATATTTTTAACCTTGTTTAATTTAAAAAAAGTATATTGAAACGAACCTTTACATCGTTTTTTTACTTGCATTTTTTCTTTTAAACATTTGATATTGTCCTCTACTTTTAGATTATATACTTTGTGTTTTAGAATTTAACTCCCGTTTGAAGCAGCATATCTTTGCTTGGATCTTGCGCCAATAAACCTCAACCAACCAACCTAAAGTATTATCGCGATATATCAATGATATCAATATTAGTATGGGGATATATCGCAATGTTAAATTTCTGCTATCGTCCAGACCTAATTATGATACATAATAAATAGATAAAAAAATTGGTGACCGTACAGCTGCGCTTTTGTAGATACTAAAATTTTAATGTAAGCGATAAAAAACGTTTACGCAGATTTCGTTATAAGGATTGATTTTTAAAGTAAAATCATGGAAATAAGAATCTGAGTAATACCATTAAAAAGGCTACTTATGAATAATATTAAAATTCTAAAATATTCTCTAAACGAAATGCTGAGTGTAGAAAACATGAAATAATGTTTTTTTTAAGGTCAGCATTACGTTTGGCGAAACTAAAATATTTAAACTAAGCTACAAAAAACAAGTAAACTTCATTACGCGGGATGATTTTTTAAAGTAAAATCATGTAAAATAAATATCTAGGTAATAACATAAAAAAAACCCCTACTGCTTATGAATAATGTTAAAATTCTGCTTGTTGTCTAATAGGTATACTCGGCACGTAAGGGCTATGCATAAATCAATTTCTCTTTATCTGGGAACGCTATCAATAGATGATGGGAAAATATTTTCCGCTTTCGAGTTATTAAATTAAAAGATAATTATAACATCGTCGTTTCATCTTTCTTTTTACTTGCGGTAAGGAGAACTGAAATTTCTTCGAACTCTGAAAAGGTAGAAAAAAAATGTTGAGGGTGGGGTGGCGGTAGAGAAATCGGTGCAGTCTGTCCATCATCCAGCCTGCGGTTACTTGAGTACCGAGAGGAAATCTATTTCGGAAATGAGCCGTCATCTCTTAACCATCCAGTTGAAAGGAAAGAACTCAGCTTCTGAAAGGGGGGGAGGGAGAGCTTTTCAAGATTTCCTTAACCCGCTTTAGCTTCGAAAGTATTTCGCGTAGTCTCTCTTTTTCCCCTCTTTTACTTTCTTATTGTATAGATGGGGATGGCAGAAAACTCAGCTACACTGTTGACCAGCGGCAAAATATTGTTCGGATCCCGGCAATAATAGGATAAATAACTTAACAGTTTTAGAATCAGAAACTTTGTTTCGAGAAGTGAGTCTTAACAGACATAACGAGATTTTAGATATTTTGTCAAGTTAAAAAGAGAAACCCATTCCTAATTATCAAAAATACCGTATTTATTCGGTTATAATGCTGTTTGTTAAAAAATATACGTAGAAAATTTGTAAATTTTTAATTATACCAAGAAATAAACTAGATATCCAGATAAAATGCATTCTTCATATTAACGAATCCGTAATGAAAAATTAAGGTTTGATGGTTGGGAACACTATGGTCTACTTCTTTGCAACTCGAGGGATAATGAGACCAGGACCTACAGCTTAAAGCCGATTACGGACGGCTACCCATGAACTCGACCCATGAACTCCGAATACGAAGGTCAGTGCCCTAACCATTTGGTCATCGTTCGGTCAACTATGAATTATCGAATTATATTTTTTTCCTATACAAAAGTACGAAATATACTATTATCCTAACACCATACAGAGCAGCAACATTGCAGTGGAATTCGAACCCACAAACTCTGGTACTAAAGGGCAGTGCTTTATTCATGCCGCCATTGTTCAGATCATGGGCTAATGAAACCGCGATCTACTGCTTAAAGCCAGTTTCGAAAGGTTACGAAAATTTTTTCCGTAAGTAGCATTCGTACCCACGAACCCCTGTATCAAAGAGCAGCAAACTATCCATTCAGCCATCGTTCGGTCTTCAAAGAAGAGAGTTGTCTGAAGATTGACATTTAAACGGTGTTGGAGGTTGAATTCCTTGGTTCCCGTAGCAACTAGTTTACAATCTCAAAAATCATTTGCATGTCAATCTCTGCATGCACGATATACACTAGATAAAAAATTTTTCCACACCTTCTTTTCCTGGAGTTACACATGAGTAACTACGGCATCACATTTTATTGTTACAAAAATCAAGAGAGTCAGTTGGGGAAAAGAAATATTTTTAACTATAAACAAAGCTTCAAATTTCGGCAGCCAAAAAATTCTTTAATCATTTAAAAAGAACGAAAGTTTCTAGCATTTTTTTCACGTGGTATCCAGAAATTAAACTAATAGCTTAATACAACAAACTGATAACTTTTACTTTCCATTAGAAATATTAAAAAACTTTGATTATTACTTTTTTTGTTTAAAAATATTCAAACTGATCAAATTATATGCAGAAGAGCAAATTAAAAAGATGACTTATCACCTTTATCTCTGAACTTACATTCTTTCGGTTTTTATCTTAATAATAATACAGCAACTTTTCTCTCACATATTAAATCCCCTAAATATACTTTCAACATCTTTAATACAGAGTCGTTTGTGACCTATTAAATTTATTATTGTTTAAAACATTTAGGTTATTGTTTAAAATATTACTTAATAATTAATATAAAAATATTATTTATTAAGAATTTAATAAAACTCATCTTTCTTGTTTATTTTATTTATTTATTAAGAAAAGTTATAATCTTTAATTGTAAAAAGGTTGAATTTATTATAGTTGAATTTATTTTTATACTTCAATCTTTTATTATTTAGAATTTCTGTATAATTACGGTGATGAATAAAACATAGGATGTATATTTTTTCTTAAAAAAGTTATTGTTTTCATTCAATAATAAGCCCTTGATACTGATCTACTGTGTACATACTTCAAGAAAAAACTATTAATATACAGTTGAAGTATTTTACTTTTTAAAATTACAGTACGATGGGTAATAACCTTCGTTTAATTAATTTTTTAATTTTGTAAAATGTTTCATCCTTAGGTTAATATTAAAAAAAATCAAAATTTTGCTTTTTGATATTACACGTAAGTGTTGTTTCAAAATAACAAATACACAAATAAATACACAAAATATGTTTTGGTTATAGATATTAGATTAGTACATTTACTAAATATGTTTAAATGTCACATCTGCATTAGTTTTTTTAGAATCACTCAGAAAAGTTTTAAAAATGTGTTTTTGAGAATATTGCATTTAAAATTTTAAACCTGCATGTTAAAATCAATGTTTTTATTGCAGGTATGGAAATTTCAATACGAAAGCTTTCATGCGGTTTGAAATATATGATTTAGTATAGTGTGAACTGTTGATAAAAGCAATAATTTATTTTCTGATTTTTGAAGTTTTAAAGGTTTGCAGCACCTTGCGTGTATCAAGAAATATTAGATCCATTTTTGATAACTTTGTTGCATTATTGAAGTTTATCCTAAATAATATGATTGCCAATTTCTTGCGAGTTATGTACAATTCCTTTCTGAATCCTTTAACCCAACTCTTTGACACTTCAAAAAAATCCGCAGAATATTGTGTGAAAATCTTGAATGTTCAGATTGCTTGTATCAGAGTAAAACAAATTCAACCGATTTATTTTGATTGATGTTAAAGTGTGATAAGGCCTGTAATCTGCTGAACATTTTTCGCTCTCACATGAGAAACCTGCGTATTCTTCAACGGGAAAAGAAATCCTTACTTGAATCTGGGGATTTTAAACACGTACATGTTAACGTGTGATAAGACCTTTAATTTGCTGAACATTTTCCGCTCTCACACGAGAAATCTGCTTATTTTTCAAAGGGAAAACAAATCCTTACTTGAATCTGAAGCTTTTGAACGTGTGATAAGGCCTTAAGTGACTTTAAATCTGATTCAAATCTCTATAACATTTCATGACACAAGATTCGAAAGCTAATGTCTCAAATTTGTTGATGAAGTTAATACAAAATAAAGTACTGTGTTTCACTTTTTAATAATTTGTTTAAATACCACAAATTAAAAATATTTATCTAATTTTTCTGAAACTGTCTGTTTTGTTTAATTTATATGTTTAAGTTATATGGATATGCAGATTTATGAGCCTCTTTCAATTTTACTTAATATGATATCTCTGTATAAATAACCAATTAATTTTTCGACGTAATCTAGAAAATTCTTTTAGCAATTTAACAAACTGATTTTTTTCTTTGATTTTAGTTTTATAAGACAGCGGAAGACTTAAATCGCAAAAGAAACATTTAAGACACCTAAATTCGCTTATGTAACTTTAAAACTCATAACTAAAGTTTGAAAAAGAGTAAAATCATATAGTAAAAGTTGTTAATCTACATACATGCCTCATTAATCCGATCCACAAACTCTTAAACATGTGTACTCTTGATTTTTAAGAAAACCCAGACCATTGTTTAAATCGATATAAAGATTTTGATTCAGCAAAGAATACTGTTTCAATTTTAAAATATGGAGAGAAAGTACAATGGACTCCGTTTAATGTGAACAGTTTGTTGCACCGTGATTTTAATAACAATAACCGATTGATAACAATAAAGATATGCAAAATTAGATAATTCCCCCCCTTTAATTCACTCAGTTTCAACACTTTCAATGCAATTCAGATCCTGAGAAATATTTACCTTATATATTATCTTTTAAAAAATAAGAATTATATACATAATTAAAAAAACTGATCAATTATTGACTGTTTATAATTTTTCCTAAGAAGCTCATTGATAAATTGCTCGTAATCATAATGTTTTTTAAGTCATCGGAGCTGTGTTGTACTTCAGTTTCAACACTTTCAATGCAATTCAGATCCTGAGAAATATTTACCTTATATATTATCTTTTAAAAAATACATTCAGATTGGAGAAATATTTACCTTATATATTATCTATAAGAATTTTTACATAATTAAAAAAAACTGATCAATTATTGACTGTGTTTATAATTTTTCCTAAGAAGCTCATTGATAAATTACTCGTAATCATAATGTTTTTTAAAGTCATCGGAGCTGTGTTGTACTTCAGTTATTACAACACTTTCAATGCATTCAGATCCTGAGAAATATTGACCTTATATATTATCTTTGAAAAAATAAGAAATTATAATTACATAATTAAAAAAAACTGATCAATTATTGACTGTTAATAATTTTTCCTAAGAAAAAAAATAAAAAAAAAAGTATGATAAATTGCTCGTAATCATAATGTTTTTTAAAGTCATCGGAGCTGTGTTGTACTTCAGTTTCAACACTTTCAATGCAATTCAGATCCTGAGAAATATTTACCCTTATATATTATCTTTTAAAAAATAAGAATTATATACATAATTAAAAAAACTGATCAATTATTGACTGTTTATAATTTTTCCTAAGAAGCTCATTGATAAATTGCTCGTAATCATAATGTTTTAAAGTCATCGGAGCTGTGTCGTACTTCAGTTTCAACACTTTCAATGCAATTCAGATCCTGAGAAATATTTACCTTATATATTATCTTTTAAAAATAAGAATTATATACATAATTAAAAAAACTGATCAATTATTGACTGTTTATAATTTTTCCTAAGAAGCTTATTGATAAATTGTTCGTAATCATAATGTTTTTTAAAGTTATCGGAGCTGTGTTGTACTCCTCGTTTCAACACTTTCAATGCAATTCAGATCCTGAGAAATATTTACCTTATATATTATCTTTTTTATAAGAATTATATACATAATTAAAAAAAACTGATCAATTATTGACTGTTTATAATTTTTCCTAAGAAGCTCATTGATAAATTGCTCGTAATCATAATGTTTTTTAAAGTCATCGGAGCTGTGTTGTACTTCAGTTTCAACACTTTCAATGCAATTCAGATCCTGAGAAATATTTACCTTATATATTATCTTTTAAAAAATAAAAATAAGAATTATATACATAATTAAAAAAACTGATCAATTATTGACTGTTTATAATTTTTCCTAAGAAGCTCATTGATAAATTGCTCGTAATCATAATGTTTTTTAAAGTAATCGGAGCTTTGTTGTACTTCAGTTTCAACACTTTCAATGCAATTCAGATCCTGAGAAATATATTTACCTTATATATTATCTTTTATATACATAATAAAAATAAGAATTATATACATAAATAAAAAATTGATCAATTGTTGACTGTCTGCAATTTTTTCTAAGAAGCTCATTGATAAATTGCTCGTAATCATAATGCTTTTTTAAAGTCATCGGAGCTGTGTTGTACTTCATTTTCAACACTTTCAATGCAATTCAGATCCTGAGAAATATTTACCTTATATATTATCTTTTAAATACATAATAAAAATAAGAATTATATACATAATTAAAAAAAACTGATCAATTATTGACTGTTTTTAATTTTTCCTAAGAAGCTCATTGATAAATTGCTCGTAATCATAATGTTTTTTAAAGTAATCGGAGCTTTGTTGTGTTCCCCTTTTCAACACTTTCAATGCAATTCAGATCCTGAGAAATATTTACCTTATATATTATCTTTTAATAAGAATTATATACATAATTAAAAAAAACTGATCAATTATTGACTGTTTATAATTTTTCCTAAGAAGCTCATTGATAAATTGTTCGTAATCATAATGTTTTTTAAAGTCATCGGAGCGGTGTTGTACTTCAGTTTCAACACTTTTAATGCAATTCAGATCCTGAGAAATATTTACCCTTATATTATCTTTTTATATACATAATAAAAATAAGAATTATATACATAATTAAAAAAACTGATCAATTATTGACTGTTTATAATTTTTCCTAAGAAGCTCATTGATAAATTGCTCGTGATCATAATGTTTTTTAAGTCATCGGAGCTGTGTTGTACTTCAGTTTCAACACTTTTAATGCAATTCAGATCCTGAGAAATATTTACCCTATATATTATCTTTTATATACATAATAAAAATAAGAATTATATACATAATTAAAAAAACTGATCAATTATTGACTGTTTATATAATTTTTCCTAAGAAGCTCATTGATAAATTGTTCGTAATCATAATGTTTTTTAAAGTCATCCGAGCTGTGTTGTACTTTAGTTTCAACACTTTCAATGCAATTCAGATCCTGAGAAATATTTACCTTATATATTATCTTTTAACAAAATAAGAATTATATACATAATTAAAAAAACTGATCAATTATTGACTGTTTATAATTTTTCCTAAGAAGCTCATTGATAAATTGCTCGTAATCATAATGTTTTTTAAAGTCATCGGAGCTGTGTTGTACTTCAGTTTCAACACTTTCAATGCAATTCAGATCCTGAGAAATATTTACCTTATATATTATCTTTTAAAAAATAAGAATTATATACATAATTAAAAAAACTGATCAATTATTGACTGTTTATAATTTTTCCTAAGAAGCTCATTGATAAATTGTTCGTAATCATAATGTTTTTTAAAGTCATCGGAGCTGTGTTGTACTTTAGTTTCAACACTTTTAATGCAATTCAGATCCTGAGAAATATTTACCTATATATTATCTTTTATAGAATTATATACATAATTAAAAAAACTGATCAATTATTGACTGTTTATAATTTTTCCTAAGAAGCTCATTGATAAATTGCTTCGTAATCATAATGTTTTTTAAAGTCATCGGAGCTGTGTTGTACTTCAGTTTCAACACTTTTAATGCAATTCAGATCCTGAGAAATATTTACCCTTATATATTATCTTTTAATAAGAATTATATACATAATTAAAAAAAAACTGATCAATTATTGACTGTTTATAATTTTTCCTAAGAAGCTCATTGATAAATTGCTCGTAATCATAATGTTTTTTAAAGTCATCGGAGCTGTGTTGTACTTCAGTTTCAACACTTTCAATGCACTTCAGATCCTGAGAAATATTTACCCTTATATATTATCTTTTATATACATAATAAAAATAAGAATTGTATACATAATTAAAAAAAACTGATCAATTATTGACTGTTTATAATTTTTCCTAAGAAGCTCATTGATAAATTGTTCGTAATCATAATGTTTTTTAAAGTCATCGGAGCTGTGTTGTACTTCAGTTTCAACACTTTCAATGCAATTCAGATCCTGAGAAATATTTACCTTATATATTATCTTTTAAAAAATAAGAATTATATACATAATTAAAAAAAACTGATCAATTATTGACTGTTTATAATTTTTCCTAAGAAGCTCATTGATAAATTGCTCGTAATCATGTTTTATTAAGTCATCGGAGCTGTGTTGTACTTCAGTTTCAACACTTTCAATGCAATTCAGATCCTGAGAAATATTTACCTTATATATTATCTTTTAAAAAATAAGAATTATATACATAATTAAAAAAAACTGATCAATTATTGACTGTTTATAATTTTTCCTAAGAAGCTCATTGATAAATTGCTCGTAATCATAATGTTTTTTAAAGTCATCGGAGCTGTGTTGTACTTCAGTTTCAACACTTTCAATGCAATTCAGATCCTGAGAAATATTTACCTTATATATTATCTTTTATAAGAATTATATACATAATTAAAATGAATTATTATTGATTTATAATTATTCCTAATAAAAAATATAAAAATCAAAAAATTCAATGCAATTCAGAGAGAAAAATTATATATATAAAAAAATAAGAATTATATACATAATTAAAAAAACTGATCAATTATTGACTGTTTATAATTTTTCCTAAGAAGCTCATTGATAAATTGCTCGTAATCATAATGTTTTTTAAAGTCATCGGAGCTTTGTTGTACTTCAGTTTCAACACTTTTAATGCAATTCAGATCCTGAGAAATATTTACCCTATATATTATCTTTTATATACATAATAAAAATAAGAATTATATACATAATTAAAAAAACTGATCAATTATTGACTGTTTATAATTTTTCCTAAGAAGCTCATTGATAAATTGCTAGTAATCATAATGTTTTTTAAAGTCATCGGAGCTGTGTTGTACTTCAGTTTCAACACTTTCAATGCAATTCAGATCCTGAGAAATATTTACCTTATATATTATCTTTTAAAAAATAAGAATTATATACATAATTAAAAAAACTGATCAATTATTGACTGTTTATAATTTTTCCTAAGAAGCTCATTGATAAATTGCTCGTAATCATAATGTTTTTTAAAGTCATCGGAGCTGTGTTGTACTTCAGTTTCAACACTTTCAATGCAATTCAGATCCTGAGAAATATTTACCTTATATATTATCTTTTAAAAAATAAGAATTATATACATAATTAAAAAAACTGATCAATTATTGACTGTTTATAATTTTTCCTAAGAAGCTCATTGATAAATTGTTCGTAATCATAATGTTTTTTAAAGTCATCAGAGCTGTGTTGTACTTTAGTTTCAACACTTTCAATGCAATTCAGATCCTGAGAAATATTTACCTTATATATTATCTTTTATAAGAATTATATACATAATTAAAAAAACTGATCAATTATTGACTGTTTATAATTTTTCCTAAGAAGCTCATTGATAAATTGCTCGTAATCATAATGTTTTTTAAAGTCATCGGAGCTGTGTTGTACTTCAGTTTCAACACTTTCAATGCAATTCAGATCCTGAGAAATATTTACCTTATATTTTATCTTTTATAAGAATTATATAACATAATTAAAAAAACTGATCAATTATTGACTGTTTATAATTTTTCCTAAGAAGCTCATTGATAAATTGCTCGTAATCATAATGTTTTTTAAAGTCATCGGAGCTGTGTTGTACTTCAGTTTCAACACTTTCAATGCAATTCAGATCCTGAGAAATATTTACCTTATATATTATCTTTTAAAAAATAAGAATTATATACATAATTAAAAAAAACTGATCAATTATTGACTGTTTATAATTTTTCCTAAGAAGCTCATTGATAAATTGTTCGTAATCATAATGTTTTTTTAAAGTCATCGGAGCTGTGTTGTACTTCAGTTTCAACACTTTCAATGCAATTCAGATCCTGAGAAATATTTACCTTATATATTATCTTTTAAAAAATAAGAATTATATACATAATTAAAAAAACTGATCAATTATTGACTGTTTATAATTTTTCCTAAGAAGCTCATTGATAAATTGTTCGTAATCATAATGTTTTTTAAAGTCATCGGAGCTGTGTTGTACTTCAGTTTCAACACTTTCAACGCAATTCAGATCCTGAGAAATATTTACCTTATATATTATCTTTTAAAAAATAAGAATTATATACATAATTAAAAAAAACTGATCAATTATTGACTGTTTTTAATTTTTCCTAAGAAGCTCATTGATAAATTGCTCGTAATCATAATGTTTTTTAAAGTAATCGGAGCTTTGTTGTACTTCAGTTTCAACACTTTCAATGCAATTCAGATCCTGAGAAATATTTACCTTATATATTATCTTTTAAAAAATAAGAATTATATACATAATTAAAAAAACTGATCAATTATTGACTGTTTATAATTTTTCCTAAGAAGCTCATTGATAAATTGTTCGTAATCATAATGTTTTTTAAAGTCATCGGAGCTGTGTTGTACTTCAGTTTCAACACTTTCAATGCAATTCAGATCCTGAGAAATATTTACCTTATATATTATCTTTTAAAATAATAATAAGAATTATATACATAATTAAAAAAAACTGATCAATTATTGACTGTTTATAATTTTTCCTAAGAAGCTCATTGATAAATTGCTCGTAATCATAATGTTTTTTAAAGTCATCGGAGCTGTGTTGTACTTCAGTTTCAACACTTTCAATGCAATTCAGATCCTGAGAAATATTTACCTTATATATTATCTTTTAAAAAATAAGAATTATATACATAATTAAAAACTGATCAATTATTGACTGTTTATAATTTTTCCTAAGAAGCTCATTGATAAATTGCTCGTAATCGTAATGTTTTTTAAAGTCATCGGAGCTGTGTTGTACTTTAGTTTCAACACTTTCAATGCAATTCAGATCCTGAGAAATATTTACCTTATATATTATCTTTTAAAAAATAAGAATTATATACATAATTAAAAAAACTGATCAATTATTGACTGTTTATAATTTTTCCTAAGAAGCTCATTGATAAATTGCTCGTAATCATAATGTTTTTTAAAGTCATCGGAGCTGTGTTGTACTTCAGTTTCAACACTTTCAATGCAATTCAGATCCTGAGAAATATTTACCTTATATATTATCTTTTAAAAAATAAGAATTATATACATAAATAAAAACCTGATCAATTATTGACTGTCTATAATTTTTTTCTAAGAAGCTCATTGATAAATTGCTCGTAATCATAATGCTTTTTAAAGTCATCGGAGATGTGTCGTACTTCATTTTCAACACTTTCAATGCAATTCAGATCCTGAGAAATATTTACCTTATATATTATTATCTTTTAAAAAATAAGAATTATATACATAATTAAAAAAGCTGATCAATTATTGACTGTTTATAATTTTTCCTAAGAAGCTCATTGATAAATTGCTCGTAATCATAATGTTTTTTAAAGTCATCGGAGCTGTGTTGTACTTCAGTTTCAACACTTTCAATGCAATTCAGATCCTGAGAAATATTTACCTTATATATTATCTTTTAAAAAATAAGAATTATATACATAATTAAAAAAACTGATCAATTATTGACTGTTTATAATTTTTCCTAAGAAGCTCATTGATAAATTGTTCGTAATCATAATGTTTTTTAAAGTCATCAGAGCTGTGTCGTACTTTAGTTTCAACACTTTCAATGCAATTCAGATCCTGAGAAATATTTACCTTATATATTATCTTTTAAAAAATAAGAATTATATACATAATTAAAAAAAAACTGATCAATTATTGACTGTTTATAATTTTTCCTAAGAAGCTCATTGATAAATTGCTCGTAATCATAATGTTTTTTAAAGTCATCGGAGCTGTGTTGTACTTCAGTTTCAACACTTTCAATGCACTTCAGATCCTGAGAAATATTTACCTTATATTTTATCTTTTAAAAAATAAGAATTATATACATAATTAAAAAAACTGATGAATTATTGACTGTTTATAATTTTTCCTAAGAAGCTCATTGATAAATTGTTCGTAATCATAATGTTTTTTTAAAGTCATCGGAGCTGTGTTGTACTTCAGTTTCAACACTTTCAATGCAATTCAGATCCTGAGAAATATTTACCTTATATATTATCTTTTAAAAAATAAGAATTATATACATAATTAAAAAAAACTGATCAATTATTGACTGTTTTTAATTTTTCCTAAGAAGCTCATTGATAAATTGTTTGTAATCATAATGTTTTTTTAAAGTCATCGGAGCTGTGTTGTACTTCAGTTTCAACACTTTCAATGCAATTCAGATCCTGAGAAATATTTAGCTGTGCATTGCGCTGACTCATTTTTGGTAACCTGTCATAATGATTTAAAATTTCTATCTTTTGTTTTAACGTTAAATCATTTCGCTTTCTGGCTTCCATATCGACAAGCTGCATGTAAGCGAACAAGTGAACATATACTGTGAAGACACTACTTCTCAGTTCCTATAAGAATGTTTTGCCTTCTGCTTATCTGACTACCATTGACCAGAAGGGTGGGCGTATTTCTGAAAAATGCCAGGAACGTGTAATTTCCTCACTCCTTTGATCATTCTCTGCTTCCCTAGGTGGAAGAGGGAGAATTTTCATTAAATTAAAACAGCAACGAAAGGAAAGTGAAGATTGGGTTCCTTCTGAATACATTGGGAATATTTCTTTGACGGTTCAAATTAGGTTCTAAAACTGATATCATTAACCGATGTAAAGATCACATAAAGTGATAATTTTAACATAGAGATGAATAGAGAAAATCGGGTCTAAGTGATTTCGATAACAATAAGTGATTGATAACACTAACCGAGATCACATTAAGCGCAGTCCACTGTATATGAACTTTTAGTAATCATTACGAGCTTGCCAAATGAATTTACATGATTAGATTTACGAAAGTTATAACAATTTTCTAATATTTTCTGTTTTCTTTCTGCTATATTAAAAAATCTTTTTTAAATAAAGTACAAAGCAATAGATTCCCTTTTTGTTCCGAATGCCATCCATATTTGTCTTTTTCTAGGCAGTCAGTAAACGGGTGTGCATTTTCTTTGTTGAGAGAAAATGGATTATGCCCTCGGGATGCCTAATCGATTTTATTTGAATGAAGAATCACCGTAGAGGGTCGATCATAGACAGGCACATATAACGGTAGAATGCAGAGATGCATCTATATCAGTGCGTAATTTATATACAGCGGAAAATGAACCAAACCATTGAAGATGTTTTCAGACCATCTGTAAAATATTAGTAGAGGTTAGAAGCAACGAGAATACCATATTAATGTGGATCAGTAGTTCGAAAACTGTTTTGCCTATGGGCAACTTCTCATAACAAACATCTTGTCATGTACCACCAAATGAAATAAAAAAAAAAATATATCTATAAAATAGCTAAATTACCATCATAACTTTGATGTTTTTAATAGTAAAGTAAAAATTAATATAAATGAAACATTTTGATATTTAAAGTGATATATGCTGAAATTATTACTTTAATTTTTGAATTATAAAAATATTTTTCAATAATACTGTTGAGATAGGTCAACATTATGGGTTAATATAAATTTATATTTGATTCTATGATTGTAATGAGAATATCATATGAATATGGATCAGTAGTTCCCAAACTGTTTTGCCCATGGGCTACTTCTCCTCACAAACCCCAAGTGAAATAAAAAAATCAACTATAAAATAGCTAAATTACCATCATAACTTTGATGTTTTTAATAGTAACATAAAAATTAATATAAATGAAACATTTTGATATTTAAAGTGATATATGCTGAAATTATTACTTTAATTTTTGAATTATAAAAATATTTTTCAATAATACTATATAGATAGGTGAACCTTATGGGTTAATATAAATTTATATTTGATTCTATGATTGCAACGAGAATATAATATGAATATGGATCAGTCGTTCCCAAACTGTTTTGACCATGCGCTACTTCTCATAACAAACATCTTGTCATGTACCACCAAGGGAAATAAAAAATATAACTATAAAATAGCTAAATTACCATCATAGCTTTGATGTTTTTGATAGCAACGTAAAAATTAATATAAATGAAACATTTTGATATTTAAAGTGATATATGCTGAAATTATTACTTTAATTTTTGAATTATAAAAATATTTTTCAATAATACTGTTGAGATAGGTGAACCTTATGGGTTAATATAAATTTATATTTGATTCTATGATTGCAACGAGAATATCATATGAATATGGATCAGTAGTTCCCAAACTGTTTTGCCCATGGGCTACTTCTCATAACAAACATCTTGTCATGTACCCCCAAGTGAAATAAAAAAATATAACTATAAAATAGCTAAATTACCATCATAACTTTGATGTTTTTAATAGTAACGTAAAAATTAATATAAATGAAACATTTTGATATTTAAAGTGATATATGCTGAAATTATTACTTTAATTTTTGAATTATAAAAATATTTTTCAATAATACTGTTGAGATAGGTGAACCTTATGGGTTAATATAAATTTATATTTGATTCTATGATTGCAACGAGAATATCATATGAATATGGATCAGTAGTTCCCAAACTGTTTTGCCCATGGGCTACTTCTCATAACAAACATCTTGTCATGTACCCCCAAGTGAAATAAAAAAATATAACTATAAAATAGCTAAATTACCATCATTACTTTGATGTTTTTAATAGTAACATAAAAATTAATATAAATGAAACATTTTGATATTTAAAGTGATATATGCTGAAATTATTACTTTAATTTTTGAATTATAAAAATATTTTTCAATAATACTGTTGAGATAGGTGAACCTTATGGGTTAATATAAATTTATATTTGATTCTATGATTGCAAGTTGTTGTCTTATGCCATTTGAATACATCACTATTGCCACATTACTTATAGCAAAGGGTACTTTTCGTTTCATGTACCCAAGTGAAAGTACGAATGTTTGTAAGTTAGGTTCGGAAGACTCCACGAGCAATAATTTCCAGTTAATTTCTTAATTACTTGACGAAACTCATAACTGCTCTAAGTCCACTAAATAGGAAGACTAGAAAGCATATGAAAGTTTTTATATGGTTACTAACAGTGCAGTATATAAAATCGGTTTTCATAGTTGTAATTAGATTTTAGTATCTTAGTTCGAACTACTTCTCATTGATGAATAATTCAGTAAGCTTATCCCGTATCCTTATAAATTCATCTAAATTTGTGGATTTGCTTTTAAAATTCTGGTTCAAACTGGAAGTAAACAAATTAAGTTTAACTTAAAATTTTTATCTGAGATCAAAATAAAGAGTTTTAAGTGTTAACTATATGAAATCTTATCTCGTTATGAAATCCAAGAAACAGACATAATTTATAACTTTCATAACGAAATGTAAATCATTACTTTATATTAAACTTTTGGTTGATACATTCGTATGTCCTTAAAAGATATTGCTGAACACAAAAATGTTGTGTTCTAGAATTAGAAGATTCTTTCACAGAAATAAAATGAGATTCCTTCTGACATAAATATGTGGAACAATAAGTAATGAAGATAATTATCGAAATATTTTCTTTGAATAACACCAAAATAATCAAGAAATACATTTTGTTTTATAGTTTTAAATTTGTTGAATAAATTACAGACACTAATTAAACACAGCTATGAAAACACAAAAATTCAACTAAAGAAAATGAATTATAGAAACAAAATTTTTATCTAAATGATTGAATGAAGTATGAGTCATAATATTTTAAGTAATAGATAATCTCTTGCTTATATGACTGCATGTTTTCGCTTTTCTGATAGTTAATCCCTTTTAAATCCCCTCTCTTTGTGTGTTTTGCATATTATAATTTTTTTGTGTTCTGAAAATGTTGTAAAAGCGCTTTAACTATCTACTTCATGTTTTCATTCCTTTTTCTGTTATCTTCCTTTTTAAAAAATGACAATTAATAAGAACATAATTGAAATATGCAATTTTTATAGACATTATTTATAATTTCTTATTATTAATTTATATGATAAAAGAAAATAATAATTAATAATAATAAAAATTATCTATTCGTAACGGTTGCTGTAGCATGGCTCTTCTCATAAAAACAGCTTACATTTATTTCTTTATAATTTAAAAATAAAATATTTATTGTAAAGTAACAACTCATGTCCAACTTTTTTTGAAAGGAAAGTAGTTGCACGATCGGAATTGGACATACAGCAAACGCATTTAAGTTCTAATTTAAGAATATTGAGTATATGTGTATACGTACTCGTTTCTACTTCATTTGAGTTGATAAAAAATGCAAAAGTTACGCTATCTCCGAAAAAGTTGATAAATGCAATAGACATGCTTCTCTCAGATATTCCGACAGCTTTTTTCCGCTTTTAACCAAATTATATGCCTATTGTTTCTTCGCCAAAATTATGTGTAAAGAATTCCTTAAACACTTGCAGAATGTTTCTTAATTGTAAATATCTCTGCTCCATATAAAAGGATTTTTAATTAAAAATTTTTAAAACAAGATATTTTTCTTTAAAAATAATGATGTTAATAATTTTGTAATCCCTAATTGATATAACTCTTTAATTATACTTGTTTTACATAATTAGAACTTTTAACATTTAAATCCAAGAATATATGTACTTAGAAAAAATAGACTTCTTTTACAGAAAAATTATGGAAATGATATAATATCAAAGCAATAAACTTTTTAATAAAATATTTAGGATAGTATAGATTTATTTTTACTGAGTTTTGAAAATAACAGTATGTTCAGATAATATGGTATTTAAATACATTGAAATTTTCTTTTGTTGATTGTTTAAGAGAACTTTCTAGTTTTAGTTCAATGCTTCTATCTCCTTGATATGTATAAGCAAATTTATTTGCACTCTAAATGTGTTAAAAACTAGATGATGAAACAAAATTTGCAATAGTAAACTTTGTGTAATTCAAAATATTTAGAATAGTATTGATTAGTATTTTTAGTTGTAAGAAATATTAACAGTTTATGTTCAGATAATAGGTTATTTAAATACAATTTGTTGTAAACTTTTCGTTTGTTAATTGTTTAAGAGAACTCTGATGCTAGTTATTAGTAATGCTTTTCCTTGATTATCCCTCGTATAGCAAAAAATTTACCATGCATTCTAAACCAAGTGTTAAAAAAGCGGGTAGGAAATGATATGGATTTCATTTTGAATCAAACAGCAATAGTAAACTTTGTGTAATTCAAAATATTTAGCATATGAATTATTTTACTGAGTTGTAGGAAGTATTTTTAATAGTTTATGTTCAGATAAATAGGTGATATTTAAATACAAGTATATTGTAAATATTGTAAACTCTTGGTTTGTTTATTGTTTAAGAGAACTCTGTATTATTATTCATGCTTCTATCCTTGATTATCCTAATAGAAAAAATGAACTCTATTTTAAAAATAGGAAATGATATGGAGTTCATTTTGTATCAAACAGCAATAGTGAACTTTGTGTAATTCAAAATATTTTGCATAGTATACACTAGTATTTTACTGAGTTGTAGGAAAATGTTTTAACAGTTTATGTTCAGATAAATAGATGGTATTTAAATACAAGGTTGTTTCAAACTTTTCGTTTGTTGATTGTTTAAGAGAACTCTGATGCTAGTTATTAGTTCAATGCTTCTATCCTATTGATTAGCTCTCGTATAGCAAAAAATTTACCATGCATTCTAAACCAAGTGTTAAAAAAGCGGGTAGGAAATGTTATATAAACTTAGTAAACTTAGTAAACTTTGTGTAATTTCAAAATATTTAGCAAAGTATACACTAGTATTTTACTGAGTTGTAGGAAAATATTTTAACAGTTTTGTTCAGATAAATAGGTGGTATTTAAATACAAGGTTGTTGTAAACTTTTCGTTTGTTAATTGTTTAAGAGAACTCTGATGCTAGTTATTAGTTCAATGCTTCTATCCTATTGATTAGCTCTCGTATAGCAAAAAATTTACCATGCATTCTAAACCAAGTGTTAAAAAAGCGGGTAGGAAATGATATGGATTTCATTTTGAAACAAACAGCAATAGTAAACTTTGTGTAATTCAAAATATTTTGCATAGTATACACTAGTATTTTACTGAGTTGTAGGAAAATATTTTAACAGTTTATGTTCAGATAAATAGGTGGTATTTAAATACAAGGTTGTTGTAAACCTTTCATTAGGTGAATGTTTAAGAGAACTCTAATGCTAGTTTATTAGTTCAATTCTTCTACCTCCTTGATTAGCTCTCGTATAGCAAAAAATTTACCATGCATTCTAAACCAAGTGTTAAAAAAGCGGGTAGGAAATGATATGGATTTCATTTTGAAACAAACAGCAATAGTAAACTTTGTGTAATTCAAAATATTTAGCGTAGTATAGATTAGTATTTTACTGAGTTGTAGGAAAATATTTTAACAGTTTATGTTCATATAAATAGGTGGTATTTAAATACAAGGTTGTTTAAACTTTTCGGTTGTTGATTGTTTAAGGGAACTCTGATGCTATTTATTAGTTTAATGCATCTATCCACTTGATTAGCTCTCGTATAGAAAGCTATTTGCCATTCACTCCAAACCAGACCACCAAGCGTTGAAAAAGTGGGTAGGATGCTGCTGTTCAGTACTGTAGTTTGTGGGTTCGAATCTCATTGCTTGAATGTTCTTATTTACAGTCCGAAGTTGTCTCAAATTAACTTTAAGCAGTATGTAAAGACATCAATATATTTCTTCTAGCAAAACAATAGACCGTAGTATTTCAAACTAAATTTATTTAATTTGGTTATTTAAATTTATTTTTAGAATTTAAAGTAAAGCATTAAGATAAGTACTTTTCGAGAGAAAAACACTCTGCATGTATGATCATTACTCTCTTCTAAATGATCTTTTATAGTTATTAATATTAATATAAAACAGATTTATAGATTAAGTACAAACTGCTTGGCATTTGTGAGCATCAATTTATAAGTATGGGATCTCTAAATGAATCTTACATGAAAACATACCGTACGTTGGATAATAATTTGATTTTGCAATAAATCTCTTAAAAGACGCAGTGGATTTTAACTCGCTAATGCTCGAATCATGTCTACAGGATATATATAGCGATAAATATATTAAATCTAAGTTATAGTGGTCTGCTCAGAGTAGAAAAGAAGGATAAAATTTAATTCACTTTGAATATTACTGATTAAACTCATTAAGGTTTAGCCGTAGTTTTAATCATACTAAAACTTTATCTAAAAAAAGATTAGTAAATAGATTTCTGCTTCATTTTAACCATCATAGTATGTCATTAAAAAAAATTTCGTGATAAGATATTTATTAGCTGTCATATGTATACTCAGTATCGTTGGGTGAAGTTTCATAACAGGTATAATTATTCGCCATGATTTTAGTTGATACACATGCTGAAAACGAAAGTTCATGTGGGAGGCTTAAAAAATACTAAAATGCCAGTCCAAGTGACAAGATTATGAATATCAGCAGCTATATGAAAGTTTGAGAAATTTTTAGAATTACCATATTACTTTTGATGAAAAGAAAATAACGTTACAAGAAAACATAAAAATTATAGAAGTATTATAAGTTTTTACAAATAAAGGGGCTAGGAGTATTGAGGAGACCATTATGTATTGTCCGATTTATGTATTGTCCATAAGCTAGAATTTCACTATTTCTAGACAAAGACATTCTGTATCGGCTTTAAGAAGAAGACTTCAATATAGACCTTCTGTTGCCTACAACTGTCCGTAGGTTTTCAAACCAAATGCACCACAATACTACCTTATTTTGTATTTCATATTAAATTTATCAGGTAAAGGGTCATTATTCAGCATCTAATTTCGTAAGTTCGAATACTATGCAACTCGAAGTGTAGCTACACGGGACTTACTACTTAAAGTTGATTCGGAATGTCTACCGAAATCCATGTTAGTAGCGTGATTTGAACACTGGGCTTTTCTTCCGAAAGGTTCTATACCAATTTAGCGTATCCCTGCCTCGCTGCCATATAGTATAGTAGTTATATGGTATTTGTCTGTTTAGTCAAAATGTACTACATTTGTTTTGATAAGTTTGTATGAATAAATTAAAGTGTAGGAATTTTTACTGTTATTTAATGACTGTACTATGTTTTGAGTTATTCTGTATATATCCTCTGTAATTAAGCTAGTTTGAGTTTCGTGAAATTTTAACAATGTATTTGTGCTTGTGCTTTTTTATTCTTCTCGTATATTGTAATGTTTATAAATAGGCTTTAGCGTATTTACTAATTTGGAATTTACCGGAATTTGGATTTTGACATGTAATCTTCATGTAGCTTACTATGTGGTTAAGTTTTAACTTTATCTGTAAAATCTTGCTATTATACTATTTGCTGTTTGGTTTTATGTGTGGTCACCCTACTATCACTCTTGTCTCTTGTCCACCTACTTCTTGTGGTTTCTGAGGATTATTGCCTTGCTTGGGACTTAATCGGATATAGATATTGTTCCCTTTCCACCCAGCTCACTTGGAGTTTACTCAGTCATAAATTTTGAGTAATTAGTCGTGTAGATTGTTGCATTGCCTAAACCAGATATGTTGATCTTACAAGCGTGGCACTTAGTGTCACAAGAGAGGTACATGTTTCACATACATTCACTGAAAACAACATTTAAAGAAGAAACTTTCTCCAAGAGTAGAAGTCATAAAAGAAAGATTAAAAACGAGAAATGAGTAAGAGATTAAAAACGAGTAAAGGCATGAGCGCCATTATGACAATTAGCAGGACTTTTCTTGGGAAAGTACGTGAGTAGGATGAGTTATAAAGGAAGAACACAAACTAAATTGAAATTAGGGCATAGCTTGGAGTTTGTTTATTATACTTTAATATTAAGTTGTTACTCGCTTTCGAATGACTGGAACGATATACGCATGCAACTAAACTGATGTTTCGACACACGGGAAAGCAATTTCAGAATGAGAGGTCCAATGACAGCTGGCGTTTCCTTAGTGGATTCAGACAATATGATTTTCTAAACATAACAGTCAAAAAATGACATGGTAAAAGGCTTCTATACCATACAAAAATATATTTTAAAATAAATATAACTTAACCCTTTGCCTTAGAACAACGTATGGGAGACGTGTCGTACTGCTGTGCCTAAAATGAGAACCTCGTATAACACACGTGATGATTCTGTCTGGCCAAAAGTGAAAATCTCGTGTCAGACACGTGATGATACTTTCTGGCCAAAAGCGAAAATCTCGTATCAGTAAGAAAACAATACCCCTTACAAAATTTTGACTAATATTATACATTATTCACATATAGGTTATTCACGCAATAAATTCTTCATAGAAAATATTTAAACGACTGAAAATTTTTACCTTTGTTATATAACCAAAAATATAGAAATAATATTATGTGAAATAAAAACATTAATAATTTTTTTAAATTAAAAATGAAATGAAATATAATTATCAAATTCTGTGGTTTTATTAAATAGCAAATGCAGTACTATAAATTTCCACTGGTTTGCTCACAATTTAGCCCGGGATGAAACTGCTTCTGGTCACGACGCATGAGAAAAGCTTTCATCGAAAGTGGCACACACAATCGTCGCTCGATTCATAAGTCAAGAGGTTAAAACCTTTATATTAGAGCAGTGATTCTCAAATTGGGACAAGAAGAAAAAGAATAATTTTAAATATTAAACATTTTTAGGTATATTATAAGAGTTTAAAGATGATTTTTAAAAGAAATATAACAAGTGGCACACTTATCACCGGAAAATAATAAACCTTATTTTAACTGCACACTAATCGAAAAAGATTCACCTTCCCTCGCCTAGACTTATACGCAACTGCTTATCTGATTAAACAGTACGCCCGTCTAATTTGCTATGTATCTAATTAGACGGGGTCGAAGTTTAGTAACAAAAGTTGACTATAACGCCTCAAAACAAACGAAATCACACCAGATTTCTTAATCTCAGTGAAATGAAAAGAAAGAAAATTTATCTAGCTCGAATCATTCACTAACGTTTTACCCAAATCGAGGCACTTCTTTTCTTCTCATCCTTAATTTGATTTCGATATTTCACATTCTCGAATTTACCAATTCGTTTCTACAAAAGAGTCGCCATTATCTAGTGTCAATAAATTTTTTTTCACTCGATAACGGCAATTCTAGAAGCCATTTCGCTCGCTCAAGTACGATTTAACTAGGATATAGTCAGTTAAATAACGCTTGTCTAAGTATCATTCAATGTTATTTATGCTATTTTTAACCCATTGAGGCTGGATTAATTTCTTTTGGATTTCTATTAATGAATGTCTTAAATATAAATTATTATAGCTACTTAAAAGTAAAAAAATATGAAATTCAAGCAATTTTGTAAACTTAGTTAATCTGTCGTAGTGAACAGGCTATTTGTTTTTAAATATAGAATGGCATTTCAAAAAAAGAATACGAGATTACAGATTTATTGGCTATCAACTATAACTACACTGTCTATCAATAAGTATTTGGACACCTATGAAAATGACGATATAAGCGGTCCTGAGGTACTTCACGGCTTCCGATGGTATACATCGTGTAGGAAACGGCATCGATATTAGTCGCATGCAAGTTCCGAGCTCTCGGATTTCGAGAAAGGTACAATTATCGGGTATCACAAATGTACCCGATCCTTAAGGGACATATCTAGCGATCTGAAGTACCCAAAATCGACAATGGATTAAGAAGTGGAAGGTGAGCGCTGATTGTTAGTTTTTATTTTCTATCACAGGTGCCCAAATACTTATTGGCAGACAGTGTATTTGTAGTATCATATTTAAGCACTGTAGAAGATTCGTGACATCTGTTAATTTTAGCTAATTTATATTTATTTTCATGTAGGATAACTTGTAGATGACATCCGGGGAATAATATCCCATATCTTCATTGAAAATGGTATTTATCTTTTAGTGTAGCAACTGCTAACACGGAATTCCTAACTTAAAAATGGTTCTCTTTGACTTACAATAAATTTATAAATATACAATCTGTCAAAAATACACACTGTGATAAAAAATGTTGTTCTTCAGTATTGAATGAACAGGTTTTAAACTCAATTTAATATGTATGCACAGATTAGATGAGAAAATAAGTGTTAGTAAATAAAAAAAAAATTGGTTTATTTTAACAATATGATTTTTATTAGTATTGATTTCATTATACTTAAAACTACATTTTTAAACTACATTTAAAATTCTTAAATTGAGATTATATTATGTTTTATGAAATAAAATCTATTGATTATTTGATTACAATTATAGTAAGATTTAAAGAATGATATATTCTTTAATTTTTGAAATATTAAAAATAGGAATGTAAATACGTTTTTCTTAGATTTTACTAAAGTACTTTTTGTACAAAGATATAAAATTATTATTTAAGAATATTTTAATGGTGATAATCAAATTTATGGTGTAAAATAAAATAGCTACTTTTATTTGGGCTTTAATTTTTAATGAAATAAATGTTTTTATAGCCCATTTCAAAATAATCAAAAAGATACATGATCTAACTGAAGGTATATTATGTTTTCTCAACCAAAAACCTTTGATTATTTTATTACAATTATGGTAAGATTTGAAGAATGATATTTCCTTTAATTTTTTGAATATTAAAAATTTGAATGTAAATATGTTTTTCTTAGGTTTTACTAAAGTGCTTTTTGTAAAGATATAAAATTATTATTTACGAATATTTTAATGGGGATAATCAAATTAATTGTGTAAAATAAAATTTATACTTTTTTATTTGGTCTTTAATTTCTAATGAAATAAAAGTTTTTATAGTCTATTTCAAATAATCAAAAAATATGATCTAACTGAAGGATATATTATGTTTTCTCAACCAAAATCCGTTGATTATTTATTACAATTATGGTAAGATTTGAAGAATATTTTCTTTAATTTTTTAAAATATTAAAAAAATTGAATATAAATACGTTTTTCTTAGATTTTACTACAGTACTTTTTGTACAAAGATATAAAATTATTGTTTACGAATATTTTAATGGTGATAATCAAATTTATGGTGTAAAATAAAATAGCTACTTTTATTTGGGCTTTAATTTTCAATGATATAAATGTTTTTATAATCTATTTCAAGATAATCAAAAAAGATATATGATCTAACTGAAAGATATATTATGTTTTCTGAACCAAAATCCGTTGATTATTTGATTACAGTTATGGTAAGATTTGAAGAATGATATTTTCTTTAATTTTTTAAATATTAAAAAATTGAATATAAATACGTTTTTCTTAGATTTTACTACAGTACTTTTTGTACAAAGATATAAAATTAGTGTTTACGAATATTTTAATTGTGATAATCAAATTTATGGTGTAAAATAAAACAGCTACTTTTTTTATTTGGGCCTTGATTTTCAATGATATAAATGTTTTTATAATCTATTTCAAAATAATCAAAAAGATACATGATCTAACTGAAGGTATATTATGTTTTCTCAACCAAAAACCTTTGATTATTTTATTACAATTATGGTAAGATTTGAAGAATGATATTTCCTTTAATTTTTTGAATATTAAAAATTTGAATGTAAATATGTTTTTCTTAGGTTTTACTAAAGTGCTTTTTGTAAAGATATAAAATTATTATTTACGAATATTTTAATGGGGATAATCAAATTAATTGTGTAAAATAAAATTTATACTTTTTTATTTGGTCTTTAATTTCTAATGAAATAAAAGTTTTTATAGTCCACTTCCAAATAATCAAAGAGATATATATGATTTAACTGAAGGGTTTATTAGTGGGAAGAATGTGATTCATGTTATCATCCGATAACATGGCATTCATCTATTTAGCAGCATATTTTTTGAATGGTCCAAGTTGTTTTGTATCTAATAACATGGAGCGAAATATGCAATCTTAGGATGACAGTCATTATTTACTTTGGTGCATTGGAATTTGATCGCATTCCGAAATACGTGATGCAATCGATCTTGTAAAAATGTTATCGGGATGTTCTGGAGATCATGTAATAAATAACCTATTACTAACAACATAAATAAAGGATGAGAAAATTTTGTAATATTTACTCATATTCTAGTGTTTATCTGAATACAACAAACCTACCTATGTGATAACAATACTAAGTGGACATAGAAATGTATTGCTATAGTTGATTGTTTAAGACAATCTGATAATTTGTGCATCCATTATTTATTTACGTAATATAGGTATAGGTATTTGAATAAGTTAAGGTACCTGAGGTTAGTTTTATTCCAATAATTTAAAATGTACATATAAGGCGATTACTAATATCTTGCTAATTGTGCACTAAGAAAAAAAATAATACATTCAGCAAACAAAGAATTTCGTCAGACCAAAGAAATATTGTTATGGTGATTGTTATGCATTGATTTCAAAACGTGGAAGAGTCTAAAGTTGATCACTATACATCGTGGGTGAATTAATTGTGTAAAGTTTTATGATTTTTAAGAATATTGTCTTTTGGGACTTTTTAATTTTTTCCTCTATTTATCTTATTGTTTTATTCAAATATCTAAAAAATAAACTATTACACCCAATGATATCGCCAAAGAATATTGTTATGGTGATTCTTATGCATTGATTTCAAAACGTGGAAGAGTCTAAAGTTGATCACTATACATCGTGAGTGAATTAATTGTGTAAAGTTTTATGGTTTTTAAGAATATTGTCTTTTGGGACTTTTTAATTTCTTCCTCTATTTATCTTATTGTTTTATTCAAATATCTAAAAAATAAACTATTACATCCATTGATATCGCCAAATAGTTCCTTTTGCTGCGTTTCGAGGTTTGACAGTAGCTTATTGCATATTTCTAGACCTTTTATTCTAAAATTATAACCGATAAAATACTCTTTGAAGAATTTATGCTTGCTGAATATATAAATTTGTATAAATAACTGTCACTTTAACTGTTGAGCTATAACAGTTGCCTTTCATAAATTGTTTTTATGGTGTAAGTCTAAGGAAAGAAACAGTGACATTTGTAAAAAAAGGAAATCAATCATTGAGTACGAAAACTATGAGATAATGGGATGAAAAAGTAAGTCTAAAGATAGCATGTCCCCTTAAGGATTTAGAATTAATTAGTAGTTGTTAAGTATAATTTGAAAAATATCTGTAGCACTTTTATGTTTGACGTGAAGAAAAGTATAATCATAAAGCAAAATGGAAGTCGGATCACAATCTCTGCTTGAATTTATTTCTCGATGACATGATGTAATCAAGAATTTTCCTCCGATGAAAGATCTTAGTAAGAGGATTAAGTACAATATGGTATTTCGCGCTTCTTTTTCTTTTTATCAATAACCTCTTCCTTTTCACAAGCAGACAGTAACGTCTCAAGTTGCGTCTCAACCTGAGTGGAAGCATCGCATTTCCAAAATAAGTTTTCTCCAAACAAAGACCCTCCAATTACGGTCCATTCAAATTAATGCAAACATGACAGGCCCATGTACGGCAGCAAATAACGTGTGGCAGTGCAGTAGATGGGATGACCGGCACCTCCTTCTCTCGGAGGAAAAACCAGGAGTGAAGCACATCTGCGGAGGAGAGGAAACGAACGTCTTCGACCGGGCACGGATGCAGGAAGGGGAGAAGAGGGTGGTTTCACTGTGCGAGTGTCGTCCACTGATAAGACGCAGCAGTGGCCACCATCGCCCCAGACTCCAAAGTGCCCCAAAGCGCACGCAATCGTCAAACGCCTGCAGTACAGGGCGAAGGCATAGCAAAATTTTGTCAACCATAGAGAAATAGCACCGCCAGGGAGCGATTTTTGCTGAAAGCACGAAACTTCCGTTTTAATGCTACTGGGCCAAAGGCGACTGCAAAAAAAGTCGCAAACTGTTCTCAGTCCTTAAAAGGAAAGAAGGGGGGATTTTAAAATCTAGGAAAGATTTTCTTTTAATTAACTCTTAGATGTTAGGCTCAAATGTACAGTAATTTTACTTTCTAGTACAAAACAAACCATGTACATTGGGCAGCCTCAAATCTGGAAGCCAGAAATACGAAATGGTCTTAATATCTTTACATATTTTAACAGTCAGTTTTTGAAAATCCATTATATATTTTTTATCTTAAGATTTAAAATGGATTTTTCTTATTGTAATTTTTATCTACGCATAATATTTAATACTTATCTAATTTCTGTATGCTATAATTTGCAGTTTTTTAAACCAGACTGCCATCATTTGCACACTTTTAACGGTTTCTAAAAGTAGAAGTGAAAAAATGGTGGGTTTATCCAAAAGTTATTATTTAAGTGTGTGTTTAACGCTCTAGCGATTTGAAGTCCGAACCTAAAATGGTGATTTCACATCAACATTTTCTTTCTTACCATTGCAGACTCAACATGCACACATACTGTGACTGAATTTTGGACTTAATATGTGGACAAGTTCACAGAGTTTGAGGTGGAAGAGGGAAAAAAGGTGTAAATATCATTTTTTTATACCTAAGTAAAACTTGCAAAGAGCACGGAATCCGTAAAAGCCCAAAATTCAGAATAGTTAGGGCCCTGATGGTACGTGATTTGTGAGTCTCTACTGTATTATAATCGTGAAATTTTTTTATCTTCATATTTCCCATTTTTACTATACTTAAATCCACTTTAACTAGGTTCGGCGTTAAGTGTCTACGTACGTTAATGAAACTTTAGCTGTAAAACTTTAAATATCTATTTCCATAATCTCTGAATGCATTTCCACTAGTTTCGCCGTGTAGTCTGTACTTATATATGTATCTCGCCTAACTCAAAAAGGGATAGACAAACAATGTTCAAACTTTGTATTTAGCATTGTTGTGACATCCAGTTGTGCTTTTTGATATACATATACATATATGTATATATGTATATATATATATATATATGTATATGTATATATATATATATGTATATATGTATATATATATAATATATATATATATATATATATATATATATATATATAGAGAGAGAGAGAGAGAGAGAGAGAAAGTGAGAGATATACATATAGATACATATATACATGTATATACATATATATATTATATATATTTATATTATGTATATATATATATATATATATAGATATTTATATATATATATATATATATATATATATATATATATATATATTATATATATATATATATATAAATATATATATATATATAATTCTAACAGAAATTTGATGCTACGGGACATAACTGAAAAATGTAGTAAGTGGAAATTTTGCATTCAGGATTGCATTTTTTATTGCACTTTGTACTCAATATGGTAAAAAATCTCAATATAACAGATATTAAAGCTCTACCAGTTATCCCCTAGAGGAAAGAATTTAAGCTCTACTCATTTTTCAACTAATATATATGTACAAAGTAATCTCAAATGAAATTATACCCATATTTTTGAATTAATATTCAGAAATTTTTGACGTTATTAAACGGTAATAGTTTATCAGTTGTGTAACTCACCATTTTCTTAAAGATATAGCGGATTGTTTCTCAGAATGAAATAAGTTTAAATTAAGAAAGAACTGTACAATTTAATAGACGCACAAGGATTTTACAGGGAATCGAAATTATATATTTTATTTTTTTTTAAAGAGACATAAAATTTTTACTATATATAGTTTAGACAAAATGTTTTCATTCATCTTTTAACCCCCACTCACTATAGAAAAACCAAAACTAAAATCCTTTTCAGAAGTGTTATACTTAAAATATTTTCTAGGTTAGGTGGAAATGTATGCTTTGAAGTCTGGTTAAGGGTGGTGAGTAATTAACTTTTATGTTTTAGTTTCAAATATACAGTATTTTTTTAATTTGTCTTTATTAAGAAAAAGGAGTTTTAAATTCACCATAGTTTCCAGCCCTTCATCTTTTAAAACTGTAAGGTCTATCTAATGGTCGATTAACAATAACAGACCATAAAATTTGTATAGATTTGAAGAAGTTAACAAGTTTCTTTAAAAATTTCTAAGTTTAGCATTGTAACTGATATATCCAAGCCACATGTGCAACCAGGAGACCAAATTGTTCGCAGCTGCTTGACGTTCAGTCAATTAAGTGGTTCGTACGAAGGCTGTATTTAAGCGTAAGCGAGTGTTTGCCACTCGGGCATAAATGAATGATAGGATTGTGGTCAGTGGAATTCTGTTGTTCTGGCTTTAGGCGACATTCTATTGAGAGTAATTTCATTTCCTTGTATTGTGAGTTAGATTTT
This sequence comes from Pardosa pseudoannulata, assembly GCA_032207245.1. Taxonomy (NCBI): domain Eukaryota; kingdom Metazoa; phylum Arthropoda; class Arachnida; order Araneae; family Lycosidae; genus Pardosa; species Pardosa pseudoannulata. Next base: position 81,408,631 of record CM063508.1, on the reverse strand, counting down.
ACGCAGTATTATTTCTAAATGCTTTATGTTCAATGAAGATAAACATTGCTATTTACCTGCTACCAAATGTTAGGGAGTGACTTTAATATATACATATCCTACCTGTGGTAAAAGACCACATGCCTATAACGCACTCAAACGCCTATCAATGGAAATAAAAACCCTTTTGTAAATTGATATATTTAAAATAGTGTTCTAGATTATGTAGAAGAAATAATTTGTTTAGCAAAATGCTATTAACCCTTTGCGATCTGATATCGAGTTTGATTCGATATAATCTTTCTTTGCAGCAAATCTAAGGTAGAGTAGCTTATTATAGTTTCGAATTTAAGAATTTAAATTTAAGACCAAGCTGACACTTGTTTAATTCACTAAATTTCTATGTCGACAATAAAGAGATATAACTGAAAAGTGAATTGAACCAGGTATCTGAGAATGAGAAAAATGAATTTGTACATCAAGTCTGATTCGATATCATCTTTCTTTGCAGCAAGTCTAAAGTAGAGTAGCTTGTTATAGTTTCGAATTTAAGAATTTAAATTTAAGACCAAGCTGACACTTGTTTAATTCACTAAATTTCTACGTCGACAATAAAGCGATATAACTGAAAAGTGAATTGAACCAGGTAACTGAGAATGAGAAAAATGAATTTGTACCTCAAACGGTAAATATAAAATCTTTCTTTAAAGTCTATAAAGTAGCTTAATGTTTCACATTACATTTAAATTTAAGACTAAGCAGACACTTGTGTAATTCACTAAACTTCTATGTCGACAATAAAGCGATATAACTGAAAAGTGAATTGAACCAAGCAACTGAGAATGAGAAAAATGAATTTGTACCTCAAACGGTAAAAATAAAATTCAAGGAATGTCATAAAAGTCTTTAATGCTTGCAGATGCATGTACATTTAGGTGTATTAAACAAAAAAGAGACTTTTTAAAGGATAAATTTTATACAAGTATTAACATTTTACACTATTATAATGGTTACCTTAAAATTATTAGTAATAAAAAAAATTAAAATAATACCAAACGTTCTCTCAACTAGTGTTGATAACTAAATCAAATTTGAATCTACATATGAGGTGGTAGAAGAATAAAATGCATCACAAAAATAAAAATTTGCTAACAATATGTTTTAAACTATTTTTATTGCATACATTAAAAGCCTTATACATGATTCAGTCGAATGTGGGACTAAAAACATATTGATATAGTTTTCATCTTGATTATGAAATTTTTAAGCTGTAGGTTGCATTACATCATTCATCGTACTGGAGTAAAACTTAGATTAATTGTTGATTTCTGCGTATCCAGCAGGACTGTGTCGGTATTTTATACTTTTAATAAAATCATGAGCAATATAATTAAAGTATGAGCAATAAATAAATGCATTTAATGTATTGAAGTGTATGAATGCTTTCCTAGTGTTTCTAGATCTGTATCAAGCGATACTAAACATTTTCAGGAATTACAACTTTATTTTTCTGCTCTAACTCAATCCAATGACAACAGAAACAACGAAATTTCTTTTCAAGTCTTTTGTTCCGAAATATGACACAAATACAAATCTAACCTTAGCCCTACGGCGATAATTGTCTCGATAGCGATGCATCGATTTTTAGTAAAAAAAAGTACATTTTAGATGGAAAAGCAGCTAGTAACGAGAGTAAAAATAGAAAATTTTAACAGTATACGAAACTGTAGCTAGACGGGACTTACTACTTAAAGTTGATTCGGAATGGCTACGGATATCCATGTCAGTAGCGTGGTTTGAACTCTGGGCTATTCTTGCAAAAAGTTCTGTACCAATTTAGCGTATCCGTGTCTTGCTGCCATATAGTATAGTAGTTATATGGTATTTGTATGTTAAGTCAAAATGTATTACTTAAATTTTAATAGATCTGTTTGAATAACTGAAAGTGTAGCATTTCGATTGTAGAAGTTATGACTGTACTATGTTTTGGGTGTCCTTATATATACCCTATGTAATTAAGCTAGTTTGACTTTCTTGAAATTTTGACAATGTATTTGTGTTTGTGCTTTTTCACTTTTCTCGTAAATTGTAATTTTATATATAGGCTTCAGCGCAATTACTAATTTGGAATTTAACGGAATTTGGATTTTGACATGTAATCTTCATGTAGCTTAGTATATGGTTAAGTTTTAACTTTATCAGTAAAATCTTGCTATTATACTATTTGCTTAGCCTTATTTTTCTGCTCTAACTCAACCCAATGACAAAAGGAACAACAAAATTTCTTGTCAAGTCTTTTGCTTCAAAATATGACACAAATATAAATCTAGATTTAGCCCTAGGGTGATAATTGTCCCGATAGCGATGCATTGAGTTTTGGTAAAAAAAAAAACACATTTTAGATGGAAAAGAGAATAAGAGGCATAAAAAAAAGAAAAATTTGTTGACAATATGTTTTAAACTATTTTTTACGGCTTACATTAACACTAGATTGCCCGAGATTTCTTGTATACCTATATTGCCCAAAAACAGTCAAAATGACTGCATTGTGAAAAAATAACAAATATGTAAAGAAATTTGTTTAAAATTAATTTTTAATATTATATAATAAAGGAGGGCGGAAGTAACTACAATTATTCATAAACCCATTTATATGTTATAGAAAAAGTCACCAAATTCTAAGAAATTGTGTCATTATATTTCATAATTGTTTTGCTAATTGAAATTAAAAAACAGTCAAAATGACTGCCTTGGGCAATCTAATGTTAAAAGCCTTATACAGGATTCAGCTGAATGAGGGGCTGAAAACTCATTGGCATGGTTTTCATCTTGATTCTGAAATTTTTTATCTGTAGGTTGCATTACATCATTCATCGTACTGGAGTAAAACTTAGATTAACTGTTGATTTCTATGTATCAAGTAGAACTGTGTCGGTATTTTATACTTTTAATAAAATCATGAGCAATACAATAAAAGTATGAGCAATAAATAAATGCATCCGATGTATTGAAGGCTATCAATGCTTTCCTAGTGTTTCTAGACCTGTATCAAGCGATACTAAAAATTTTCAGGAATTATAACTTTATTTTTCTGTTCTAACTCAACCCAATGGCAAAAGAAACAACAAAATTCCTTGCCTTTTGCTTCAAAATATGACACAAATATAAATCTAGCCTCAACCCTACGGCGATAATTGTCCCGATAGCATGAATCGATTTTTAGTAAAAAAAATGTACATTTTAGATAGAAAAGCAGTAAGTAGCGAGAGTAAAAATAGAAAATTATAGCAGCCTGCGGAATTGTAGCTAGACGAGACTTACTACTAGATAACTTACTTAGTTGATTCGGAATGGCTACGGATATCCATGTCAGTAGCGTGGTTTGAACCCTGGGCTCTTCTTGCAAAAAGTTCTCAACCAATTTAGCGTATCCCTGTCTCTCTTCTCTAACTCAACCTAATGAAAAAAAAAATTCTTGTCAAGTCTTTTGCTTCAAAATATGACACAAATATAAATCTAACCTCAGCCCTACGGCGATAATTGTCCCGATAGCGATACATCGATTTTTAGTAAGAAAAAAGTACATTTGAGATGAAAAAGCAGCAAGTAACGAGAGTAAAAATAGAAAATTATAACAGTATGCGGAAAAGAAAGTCTCTAAAATATTCAGCTTTTTAAACGGGAGGAAAAAAGCATCGTTTCTGGTGCTTTTTGTCTCCTCTCAAACATAATACACACCTTAGTGAAAAATGCCCTGCTTTTAAACACTGCAGTATCTCTTTTAAGTACAAGAAATTCTGGGGGGAAAAAAGTGCCTACAAAATTTGGTTTCATTTGCCCCAAAGGCTTCCGTTTTACTCCCCAATAAGAGAGTAGAAGTTCTCTTACGGTGAACAACTTTAAAATGGGTTCTGTCCTCGGGAAAAAAAGATTTTTATGAATATATTTGAGAGAAACTATCCAGTTTGGACTTGATGTACTAGTGTTAAATGTACTAAATTCTGAACAAATCGTAGCACTTTCTTTTAAATTGCTATAAAAGGATTTATAATTTTCCGATTCTGGATTATCATTAGGGAAACTGCGGAATGCTTAAAAT
>CM063508.1:81344553-81399553 GCA_032207245.1 Pardosa pseudoannulata | reverse complement strand
TGTCAAGTCTAAATTTTTATATTTTTACAATTTTGACAATATTAGTCATAATCGACATTTGGACAAAATAGTAAATGTCATTTTATAATAAATATCCGCTGCTACAGTTGATTTTCAAAGAGGATATAGTAGCATATTAAATTTGTGTAGTATCTGTTAAAACTACAGTGTTAACTGTTCCTGAAAATGTATTTTGTCGTTTGCTACATAAAACTGGTAGTTTATTTTAAGCATTCATATCTCAGCTTAATAGAAATTTGCTGAGAAAAGTTTCACAAATTATATGATAATTATAGACATGTCAAGTCTAAATTTTTATATTTTTACAATTTTGACAATATTAGTCATAATCGACATTTGGACAAAATAGTAAATGTCATTTTATGACAAATATCCGCTGCTACAGTTGATTTTCAAAGAGGTTATAGTAGCATATTAAATTTGTGTAGTATCTGTTAAAACTACAGTGTTAACTGTTCCTGAAAATGTATTTTGTCGTTTGCTAGATATAACTGGTAGTTTATTTTAAGTATTCATATCTCAGCTTAGTAGAAATTTGCTGAGAAATGTTTCACAAATTATATGATAATTATAGACATGTCAAGTCTAAATTTTTATATTTTTCCAATTGTGACCACAACTTTGACAATATTAGTCATAATCGACATTTGGACCAAATAGTAAATGTCATTTTATAATACATATCCGCTGCTACAGCTGATTTTCAAAGAGGTTATAGTAGCATATTAAATTTGTGTAGTATTTGTTTAAATTACAGTGTTAACAGTTCCTGAAATGTATTTTGTTATTTGCTAGATATAACTGGTAATTTATTTTACGTATTCATATCTGAGCTAATAGTAGAAATTTGCTGAGAAAAGTTTCACAAATTACATCATAATTATAGACATGTCAAGTCTAAATTTTTATATTTTTACAATTGTGACCACAAGTTTGACAATATTAGTCATAATCGATATTTGGACCAAATAGTAAATGTCATTTTATGACAAATATCCGCTGCTACAGTTGATTTTCAAAGAGGTTATAGTAGCATATTAATTTGTGTAGTATCTGATTAAACTGCAGTGTTAACTGTTCCTGAAAACGTATTTTGTCATTTGCTACATATAACTGGTAATTTATTTTACGTATTCATATCTGAGCTAATAGTAGAAATTTGCTGAGAAAAGTTTCACAAATTACATCATAATTATAGACATGTCAAGTCTAAATTTTTATATTTTTACAATTGTGACCACAAGTTTGACAATATTAGTCATAATCGATATTTGGACCAAATAGTAAATGTCATTTTATAATAAATATCCGCTGCTCCAACTGATTTTCAAAGAGGTTATAGTAGCATATTAAATTTGAGTAGTATCTGTTTAAATTGCAGTATTGACTGTTCCTGAAAATGTATTTTGTCATTTGCTAGATATAACTGGTAATTTATTTTAAATAGTCATATCTCAGCTAAAAGTAGAAATTTGATGAGAAAAGTTTCACAAATTATATGATAATTATAGACATGTCAAGTCTAAATTTTTATATTTTTCCAATTGTGACCACAACTTTGACAATATTAGTCATAATCGACATTTGGACCAAATAGTAAATGTCATTTTATAATAAATATCCGATGCTACAGCTGATTTTCAAAGAGGTTATAGTAGCATATTAAATTTGTGTAGTATCTGTTAAAACTACAGTGTTAACTGTTCCTGAAAATGTATTTTGTCGTTTGCTAGATATAACTGGTAGTTTATTTTAAGTATTCATATCTCAGATTAGTAGAAATTTGCTGAGAAATGTTTCACAAATTACATGATAATTATAGACATGTCAAGTCTAAATTTTTATATTTTTCCAATTGTGACCACAACTTTGACAATATTAGTCATAATCGACATTTGGACCAAATAGTAAATGTCATTTTATAATACATATCCGCTGCTACAGCTGATTTTCAAAGAGGTTATAGTAGCATATTAAATTTGTGTAGTATTTGTTTAAATTACAGTGTTAACAGTTCCTGAAATGTATTTTGTTATTTGCTAGATATAACTGGTAGTTTATTTTAAGTATTCATATCTCAGCTACTAGTAGAAATTTGCTGAGAAAAGTTTCACAAATTATATCATAATTATAGACATGTCAAGTCTAAATTTTTATATTTTTACAATTGTGACCACAAGTTTGACAATATTAGTCATAATCGATATTTGGACCAAATAGTAAATGTCATTTTATAATAAATATCCGCTGCTACAGTTGATTTTCAAAGAGGTTATAGTAGCATATTAATTTGTGTAGTATCTGTTTAAAACTACAGTGTTAACTGTTCCTGAAAATGTATTTTGTCATTTGCTACATATAACTGGTAATTTATTTTACGTATTCATATCTGAGCTAATAGTAGAAATTTGCTGAGAAAAGTTTCACAAATTACATCATAATTATAGACATGTCAAGTCTAAATTTTTATATTTTTACAATTGTGACCACAAGTTTGACAATATTAGTCATACTCGATATTTGGAACAAATAGTAAATGTCATTTTATAATAAATATCCGCTGCTACAGCTGATTTTCAAAGAGGTTATAGTAGCATATTAAATTTGTGTAGTATCTGTTAAAACTACAGTGTTAACTGTTCCTGAAAATGTATTTTGTCGTTTGCTAGATATAACTGGTAGTTTATTTTAAGTATTCATATCTCAGCTTAGTAGAAATTTGCTGAGAAATGTTTCACAAATTATATGATAATTATAGACATGTCAAGTCTAAATTTTTATATTTTTACAATTGTGACCATTTGACAATATTAGTCATAATCGATATTTGGACCAAATAGTAAATGTCATTTTATAATAAATATCCGACGCTACAGCTGATTTTCAAAGAGGTTATAGTAGCATATTAAATTTGTGTAGTATTTGTTTAAATTACAGTGTTAACTGTTCCTGAAAACGTATTTTGTCATTTGCTAGATATAACTGGTAGTTTATTTTAAGTATTCATATCTCAGCTTAGTAGAAATTTGCTGAGAAATGTTTCACAAATTATATGATAATTATAGACATGTCAAGTCTAAATTTTTATATTTTTACAATTTTGACAATATTAGTCATAATCGACATTTGGACAAAATAGTAAATGTCATTTTATAATAAATATCCGCTGCTACAGTTGATTTTCAAAGAGGATATAGTAGCATATTAAATTTGTGTAGTATCTGTTAAAACTACAGTGTTAACTGTTCCTGAAAATGTATTTTGTCGTTTGCTACATAAAACTGGTAGTTTATTTTAAGCATTCATATCTCAGCTTAATAGAAATTTGCTGAGAAAAGTTTCACAAATTATATGATAACTATAGACATGTCAAGTCTAAATTTTTATATTTTTACAATTTTGACAATATTAGTCATAATCGACATTTGGACAAAATAGTAAATGTCATTTTATAATAAATATCCGCTGCTACAGTTGATTTTCAAAGAGGTTATAGTAGCATATTAAATTTGTGTAGTATCTGTTAAAACTACAGTGTTAACTGTTCCTGAAAATGTATTTTGTCGTTTGCTAGATATAACTGGTAATTTATTTTACGTATTCATATCTGAGCTAATAGTAGAAATTTGCTGAGAAAAGTTTCACAAATTACATCATAATTATAGACATGTCAAGTCTAAATTTTTATATTTTTACAATTGTGACCACAAGTTTGACAATATTAGTCATAATCGATATTTGGACCAAATAGTAAATGTCATTTTATAATAAATATCCGACGCTACAGCTGATTTTCAAAGAGGTTATAGTAGCATATTAAATTTGTGTAGTATTTGTTTAAATTACAGTGTTAACAGTTCCTGAAATGTATTTTGTTATTTGCTAGATATAACTGGTAATTTAAGTATTCATATCTCAGCTACTAGTAGAAACTTGCTGATAACATTTTCACAAATTAGATCATAATTATAGACATGTCAAGTACAAACTTTTATATTTTTACAATTGTGACCACAATTTTGACAATATTAGTCATAATCGACATTTGGACCAAATAGTAAATTGTCCAGTTTAAGTCTAATGTTAAGATGATAATAAAAATATACTCAATACTCTTAGAAGAACATTAATATCCCAACAAAGAAATAAAAAATGGTAAAAGTTATGTGTAATATTATTAATAAATATGAAGACAAGTAAGTAATACACGGCAGCAGAATTTCTCTTACCAAATACGTTCATTTGACAAGTTGTCATTGCATCTAGCAATTTATTAGATGAGAATGTTTCGACGTTTTCTCTTATGATGACAGTATCTTACCGAATATGATAAAAGAACACAAGCTTATTATCTATTCTTGGTTATTCAGTTTTGATTTAAACCCTCTTCTTTAAAAAAATGACTGCAGTGTTCCAAATTAAATTAAACGTTTAATGGCGACTTAATATAGATCTTTGTAATGTAGGAAAAATTAGAACTTTTTCTCCCAAAAAATCAACAAATGGTTGATGTATTAAAAAGGATATGGTTGAAATTTTTATAGATTAGAAAGAATCTTACCAAATATGATAAAAGAACACAAACTTATTATCTATTCTTAGACAATCAGCTTTGATTTTGCCGTCTATTTTTAAAAAATTGACTGCATTGTTCCAAATCAAATTAAACTTTTAATGGTGACTTAATACAGATTTTTGTAATGTAGGAAAAATTAGGACTTTAAAAAAATATCAACAAATGGTTGATAGATTAAAAAGGATATGGTTGAAATGGTTTACAGATTAAAAAGAATATTTACTGACTAAATCAAGCACGATTTTTTTAGAATCGATACATTTTAATACGTTTTACAAATGTAATGAATACAAATAGGATCATATGTGCTTAATAAAAAAACGCTAAACGAGTCTGCATTGTAATGAAATAAAATAATAAACTGGGTAGAATTTAAGTCATTTTATAATAAATATTCGCTGCTACAGTTGATTTTCAAAGAGGTTATAGTAGCATATTAAATTTGTGTAGTATTTGTTTAAACTGCAGTGTTAAGTGTTCCTGAAAACGTATTTTATCATTTGCTAGATATAGCTGGTAATTTATTGGAAATTTATTGGTAATTGGCATTAATATTGGTATTTATTAATTATATTGGTAAAATTAATTATATTGTTAATTATATTGGTATTTATTAATTATATTGGTAAAATTAATTATATTGTTAATTATATTGGTATTTATTAATTTTTTGGTATTTATTGGTAAGTTCCTGGTAATTCATATCTCAACTAATAATAGAAATTTGCTGAGAAAATTTTCACAAATTATATCATAATTATAGACATGTCAAGTCTAAATTTTTATGTTTTTACAAGTGTGACCACAATTTTGACGATATTAGTCATAATCGATATTTGGACCAAACAGTAAATTAACCAATTTGAGTCTAATGTTAAGATGATAATAAAATATACTCAATACTCCTAGAAGAACATTAATCTCCCAACAAAGAAATAAAAAATAGTAAAAGTTATGTGTAATATTATTAATAAATATAAAGACAAGTAAGTAATACACGGCAGCAGAATTTCTCTTACCAAATACGTTCATTTGACAAGTTGTCATTGCATCTAGCAACTTATTAGATGAGAATGTTTCGACGTTTTCTCTTATGATGAAAGTATCTTACCGAATATGGTAAAAGAACACAAGCTTATTATCTATTCTTGGACATTCAGTTTTGATTTAAACCCTCTTCTTTAAAAAATTGACTGCAGGGCTCGAAACCAAATTAAACTTTTAATGGTGATTTAACGCAGACTTTTGTAATGTAGGAAAAACTAGCATTTTTCCCAACAAAAATTATTAACAAATGGTTGATAGATTAAAAAGGATATCAAAGGGCAAAAGGGCTAACTATAATACAAGTGACTTATAAGAACTGAGTAGAAAATTTGTTAAATTTAACAGTTTCTTTTAATTTGTATAACAAATTACTTTTGATTTGTATCTTTATCTACTAAATAAGTAACAACTATATTAACTATTTCACTCATTCATTATATGAAAATAGAAGAAAATTACTTTTGTGAATTTATAAAATGTTGATCAAAATAATAAATCTCCGAATTGTCTATTGCGAGTTACTAGTAACTCTGGCAATTTTCGATAGATCGCAGAGTTACACTCATGTTGATTAACCTAAGGGTTACTCCTCTGAGTTCGGAAAATCGGCCTGAAAAAATCGCTTCCTGCAAGTTTTAAAAAGTATTTGACCTCGTTTTTTACACACAAACACACACACACACACACACACACATATATATATATATATATATATATATATATATATATATATATATATATATATATATATATATATATATATGTATATATATATATATGTATATATATATATATATATATATATATATATATATATATATATATATATATATATATATATTATATATATATATATATATATATATATATATATAATATATATATATATATATATATATATATATACAGCTTCTTTTGGTCTCTTCATTGGTAGACTTGGCAACCATGGAGAGAAACAACATCCATTCACGTCTTTTCTTAATAAAACACAAGTAAGGGTAAAAATTTCATTTACACAATTATTTATACAGGTGAATCTAAAAGTTAAGTAAATATTGGTTTTTATTATTCAGTGAAAAACTATTAAAGGTTTCAAAATAGCTATCGGTATGTTCAACGTTTTTTTTTTTACATTTCTACGTTATAGATGAAGTCTATGACTTTTTTTTTGGAGGTGGTGAGGGGGGAGGATTATCTGAATCCTCCTATCCCTATAATACTAATTTATTACTAGATTTTTCTGGAAGTTAAGCAAGTTTTAAAAAGTCCTCTTGTTTCTAAAGAATATGTGTGAGGATTCTTTTTCCTACATGAACTTTATGAAGAATAAAAATACAGGAACACATATACTAATTAACATTTGAACTCTTGGTTTCTTTTTTTCGTATGTACAATTCAATGTTAATCTTTTACTTTTATACAATTTTATTGATTTACAGTTTTATTGCTAAAACTTATTTCATATTAGTTATAAACACATGTTTAAAGGCAATAAACAAATTTAAGTCTTAAACAAAATTCTTATATCAGTCTGTGTTTCCTTCGGTATTTCACAGTAGGATAAAAATGGTACAGTTTTTCGATCGCTGATCTAGGTTATGTAGAAAAAATAGTTTGTTCAGCATGGTGCTATGGAGTTAAATTTAAGTAGTCACATAAGCATATTTAAGGGCTACAAATAAATTTGAAGCATTAATAAGCATTTAAACAATAAATCTTAAATTGACATTAAAATTTTACATTGAGGTAAATGGTATTTCAGATACTAGCAGTAAAGAGAAAACTATCATTTCTGTATTTACTTCTTTAGCAACTCTGAGGCATTATCTTTTCAATCTTCTGCTTTCAGCTGATATCAAGAACTCAAATCAAATTTGAAGTCATATAGGAGGCCTGAATGTATAAGAGATGTCACTTAACATTAAAGTTTGTTGAAACTTTATTTTAAACTATTTTTATTAGCTTAAAAGCCTCATATTATGTTCTGGTGAACGAGAGGGTTAATTAGAAATAACATGGGCTCAATATTATAGTTGAGCTATATTAAAGGCCTCAAAATCCCTATGCAGGTTACTAGACATATCCTTTCAGTTGACATTGTAAGGAAGTGTCCGGTAAGATACGCTAATCAAACACTAGTAATACTCTAATATTAGATAGTCAATACGTTTGGAAATTGCAGATAATTCTAATGATGTGTTTGTATGTCATTCCTACCCTTTTCATTACAAAAGCAACTACTAATAAACTATGAACTCGAAATTTATGAACTGAAAGGATGTTTTGTAGAATATTTCTTTTTAAAATGACAAATAGTTTACTTTATTGTATTCATCTTATTTTACAATTCTAGCAAAGAAGTGAGATTAATTAAATCTATGCCATGTATTATCTCAAAATCTGATAAATTTACATTTCAGGGGTCTAATAAAATAATAATGTAAAAATGTATGTATGAATAGTGTATAATTTTATCATATAGATAGTTAATCTCAACACATTAATAATTCAAGCTAGAAGAAAAATCGGGATATGATAAAATATTCAAATTTTCAAGACTAGAAGTTTTTAATATTTTAGAAATGCAACGTTTGTTCCATTTGTCTAAGAATTTAGTAGGTGTCTCAATTTTTTTGTAATAAAAGAGAATTAAACGTTTCATTGCTTCGATGAAATAGTATGAAAATTAACTACTTACCTTGCATTTTAGTCTCTTTTTTTGTTTCTTTGTAAAGTGTTTGAATTTATGAGAATTTCATTCTCTAAGTCCCTTCTTGTTTGGGAGAACTCCTTTCCTGTACCTAAAAGTGTACTTTTACATTCCTACCGATTTCAAAATAATAACTTCTAGTTTTTGTTAAAGAGAAAAATTGTAAGTGGTGTATTTTAAGGCTACAGATTTTTTGGTTTTGTTTGGGGTGCTAAGGTCTACTTTTTGCAACACGAAGGCTAATTTAAGGCTACAGAAGACTTTCATCTGGATGAAATTTACTAGAATAATTTTATCTTACTGAAAAGTGAAATATGACTAAGAATAAGAATCAAAGAGGGTATTTTAATATCTATCACCTTATAATTAAATAAATATGGATTAACGAATATGGATAGTTATATAAATACACGAAGTCCTGTACATGTGTGTAACCAATTACAATTTGGAGGTTGTTATAAAATTCTAAATATTATTTTACAGATTTGTAACTCTAAACTTAAATTTATTAATATTTTGACGACTGAATTAAGCCGAGTAATATCTGCTAAGCCTTAATTAGATATGAAATAATTCTATTTACATCTGATCCACTTCTAAATACATTTTTGGATTTACTTAGGTTCCCTTGGATGTCTATTATATATGCATTTACTGCTCCACTCTTTTTAGTCATTTAAGGCTTTTTTAAACTCCTTAAATGATACATAATTGCATCACGATGAGAAACTCCTTTTTCTGAATTATCTAGAATACAATTTGAAGTATTTATGCTATATAAAGTTATTACTTTTAACCAATTTATATTTGTTATTTTGATTTTCATTTAAAAGTGAACAAGGGTTAAAATATTATTAATACGTCAAAATTATTAGAAAAGCTTCAGTGAAATTAGTCTAAAAATATTATCTCTTACAGGATACTTATTAGATAGTTTTAAAGTTCTTAAATGATACATAATTGCATCACGATGAGAAACTTCTTTATCTGAATTATCTAGAATACAATTTGAAGTATTTATTCTATAAAACAACTATTACAGTTAACCAATTTATATTTTTTATTTTTATTTTCATTTAAAATTGAACGAAAGCGTTAAAATATTATTAATTTGTCAAAAGTATTAGCAAAGCTTCAATGAAATTAGTCGAAATACAATGCCTCTTACCAGTTATTAGATAGTTTTAAGCTTCTTAAATGATACATAATTGCATCACGATGAGAAACTTCTTTATCTGAATTATCTAGAATACAATTTGAGGTATTTATGCTATATAAAGTTATTACTTTTAACCAATTTATATTTCTTATTTTGATTTTCATTTAAAAGTGAACAAGGGTTAAAATATTATTAATTTGTCAAAAGTATTAGCAAAGCTTCAATGAAATTAGTCGAAATACAATGCCTCTTACCAGTTATTAGATAGTTTTAATCTTCTTAAATGATACATAATTGTATCACGATGAGAAACTTATTTTTGTGAATTATCTAGAATACAATTTGAAGTATTTATGCTGTATGAAGTTATTACGTTTAACCAATTTATATTTTTTATTTTGATTTTCATTTAAAAGTGAATTAAAGAGTTAAAATATTATTGATTTGTCAAAAGTATTAGCAAAGCCTCAGTGAAATTAGTCGAAATATAATGCCTCTTACCAGACAGTTATTAGATAGTTTTAAGATTCTTAAATGATACATAATTGCATCACGATGAGAAACTTATTTTTGTGAATTATCTAGAATACAATTTGAAGTATTTATGCTGTATGAAGTTATTACGTTTAACCAATTTATATTTTTTATTTTTATTTTCATTTAAAATTGAACGAAAACGTTAAAATATTATTAATTTGTCAAAAGTATTAGCAAAGCTTCAATGAAATTAGTCGAAATACAATGCCTCTTACCAGTTATTAGATAGTTTTAATCTTCTTAAATGATACATAATTGTATCACGATGAGAAACTTATTTTTACGAATTATCTAGAATACAATTTGAAGTATTTATGCTGTATAAAGTTATTACGTTTAACCAATTTATAGTTTTTATTTTTATTTTAATTTAAAAGGGAACGAAAGCGTTAAAATATTATTAATTTGTCAAAAGTATTAGCAAAGCTTCAATGAAATTAGTCGAAATACAATGCCTCTTACCAGTTATTAGATAGTTTTAATCTTCTTAAATGATACATAATTGTATCACGATGAGAAACTTCTTTCTCTGAAGGATCTAGAATACAATTTGAAGTATTTATTCTATAAAAAGTTATTACGTTTAACCAATTTATATTTTTTTATTTTGATTTTAATTTAAGAGGGAACGAAAGAGTAAAAATAGTATTAGCATGTCAAAAATATTAGTAAAGCTTCGATAAAATTAGTCGAAAGATAATGCCTCTTACCGGATAGTTACGGCAGTATAATTCATGTTTATTCAAAGCATTTCTCCTTGTTGCAGTTGTTTCCATTTTTTTGTTATAAAATAATAAATTGTTTAAACTTAGTATCATTCAGTACTGTAACCAGGATTCAGAGGGCTCAAACTGAATTGAACCAATTAAATATGTCACTATTTTTTAACTGAAAAAGCATAAAATTTATTAAAAATTATGTAAAACTTAATATATTTTATATCATTAAAAATTGTACAGAATTTATTGTTAACAATAACATTGAAATTATATTAACATTCAATATTAGACATTTAAAAGTCTCCATGCCCAATCTTGTCAAGCATGTTTCAATAAAAGTATAAAAAATATTGAAACTGAAAAAGCAGATAGTAATTTTAGAAATTGATATTTTAAAATAAAATTTTTATTAAGTATGCAGTCTTAATAATTACATTTAAAATATTCTTTTACATTAGTGTTAAAATACAATGCGTTAAATTCCAGAATTTGGGGTGGAGGATGTTAGGAGATAGTATTTTAACACAAGTATTTATTTCCTAACGGTTAGCCTATATTTGAGGGTGCCTCTTGATTCTCGCCAAGTTGTAATCGCGGTTGATCGCCAAGTGCCAATGTTGTTTTATTTATAGAAACGTCTGTAGTTTTTTTTTTTTAAACCCAATCTTGATTTTGATTGTTTTAGATTTTAGATCTATTTTTGAATGTATAACAGTATATGTAATTCCAGAGGTCAGTTAGTTCTGCGTTGGATGTCTGCTGATAAGGTTAATAAGGCAATTTCACGCAGTAGGGCAAATTCTCAAATTATGACAATTCTGGCTTTAGTTTCAAACGGAAGGGCAATTTATTGTTTGTCTGTTGGCTGTTGTAAACATGAAAATGAATGGGAAAGGCATTAAAGTAGTTCGGGACATTGCGACAAATTGCTTTATTTTGGATTGGCGCCAAACAAAAATTGCCAAATTCGCCAAGGGGGCACCCTCAAATATATTTTTACCTTTCCTAACTTACAATCAAAAAGTAAAAGAACAAGTAAAAACATTTATGAATACAACAACGTAAGTGATGCCACTATAAAAAAGTGAAATGCTAGTTATTTATTACTAGCACGTTTTTCATTCGCCGCAACAGAGGATTTAAAGTTTGGTGAACTCCTCCCATTCCTCTGGATACGGTTATGACATTTTAAAATATAGTTAAAATCAATTTAATCCATATAAGAATGACATAAGTGTATATTTTTTACCGAAGAACAAAAGGTTGTGTTATATGATCATAGAGTGAGTGCATTTTCTAAATTAAATTGTAACTTGTAGAATGCTCATCACTTGCAATTATCGGATAGTGAGTTTTTTTCTTACATCACTGGAAAATAAGCTCGTCGCGTCTGCGAAAACAACTGTCCTTCGTGTTCAACATTTTTACCTTTGTGCATTAGTGACGTTAATTATCATTTGTTTGTGCTTTTACACAAAGACCGCCAGTATGTTTCATACAAACAACGAAGCAATGCCTTGGAAGAACAAGCAATTATTTCAATCGATATTACCTTGGAACACATTTAAAGTTTCAAAATGTGTTTTATTTTCACTGAGATATTGTTCTTTTCAATTAAAGTTTCAGACTGAATTATACCTACTTTGTTCAGTTCTAATGTTGCTACGGCACTAATTTTCAAAGCTTTTAAATTAGCCATCTCTCAAACTATAACCGTGTTTGCTTTTAAATCACCTCTCATTCAAGCAAAATGAAAGAAGGGAAGATATTTTTCGGCCTGCAGCTGGATTTATTTTAGGAGAGGTGAAGTTCCATTGAATCGCGATGGGCTGAAGTACAAAATTCGGTACACTTGAACATTTAAGTTGAAAAATTTTGATTTTAATGAAATTATTTCAGGGCAAATTGCTTGCAGAAACTTTTGGTGTAATGCAAAGCTATGAATAAGAATTCTGCTTTAAAATTCTATAGAGTGCACTTTAATGATGCAAACGATTATTTTTAAAAAGGTAAATAGCGTGACTGAGATTTGACGGTAAATTTATTTAGAAGAAAGAAGCATGGTTTAGTTACGAACTATATAGCATATTAATTATATAAATCTTAGATAAGATGTCACCTTCTTTTCTTCTTTCACAACTTGGAGCAGTAAATTTATGCATTCTTAAAAATAAAACTTTAGGATGGCCTTATCAAACTTCGTCAAGGGAAAAATTAATTACTCTAAATTATTAGTTGATCGTTTATATTAATTATTTTTTCCTTTCAGAAATAGGATGAAATAAAATGTTAAGATGCCAGCTGTTTCGAAACTACATCTAATTTATTCTTTAGTATACACTTAATCAAAATCCATTGTGTAGAAACAGTTATTAGGAGAGAAAAAATCGTGAACTGGTGAGATTAAAAAATAGCAAAGCCAAACAAGATGATTTGAAGCCAGTCCAAGTAGCTTCTTTATTAGTCGATGAAATCAAGAAATTTACTACAAAAAATCCCAAAATATCAAGATTCTGTCGGTAATTTTTTTTTTGTTATTGCACCGAGGCAGTGCAAAGCTTCAAAAGAGCTATCTACTAGCCTAACTTTATTTCTTTCTCTGTTTTATATATAGGTCTTTTACTTATTTCATTAGTGATAAAAAGGAAACGTGACAGCACATATGCATTCGTAGAGCAAATGAATGGGAATTGAATGCTATAATCCAGTGGTTCTCAAGCTTTTAAAACTTACGGTTCTCTTGAAACTATATGATCGCCTGGCGGAACTCCAAACTTCTTTCAAAGTATAAGCCAGTTTGATGTTAAATGCTTTATATAGGTGCTGATAGTAGTAATTGAAATATAAAAACGTGTTTCAGTTGGATTTAAAACAATCCAGTGGCACTCAAATTTTAAAAACTCACGGCTTTCTTGAAATTATATGATTATCTGACCGAACTGTATTCATTCTCCAAAAGCATAAGCAAGTTAGATGTTAGTTTCATTATATTGGTGTTGGTAGCAGTAAGGAAAATATAGAAAAGGGATGCTGTTGTATTTAAAATAATCCACTGGTCCTCAAACTTTTAAAACTCATGGTTCCCTACTAACTATTTGATCATCTGACAGAACTCTATACATTTCTCCAAAAGCATAAGAAAGTTAGATGTTAATTCCATTTTATAGGGCCGAACGCTAGCCGATTGGTTAGGATGCTGGCCTTCAGTACCGGAGTTCATGGGTTCGAATCCCATTATGGCATGGATGTTCGTAGCCGTTCGGAATCGGCTTTAAGCAGTAGGTCCTGTTCTCATTAGCCCTCGTGTGCAAAACAGTAGACCGTAGTGCTCCAAACCAAACCATTATATAGGAGCTGGTAGTAATAATTAAAATATAGAGAAGTGATGTAGCTGAATTTAAAATTTGAATAAAGTTATATTTTATTTATCTAAATAACAGCATACGTCGTACTGCTTGTATTACTAGCTACGGCATCACAGTCTGAAGACTGGTATGTGCTTGCACATTTTTTATACAAACAATCGAAATATTGCTTTATAAATCTCAAGGTGCATTTTGTATTCAGCATTAATTTTGTTCCGATATATTGATTTTCTAGCCACAAAAGCTGTAAAAGATTTTTCACATAAATATGCTGTCCTAAATGGCATCAAAATGATAATCAGCCTTAAACAGAATATTAGATCATAATTAGCATAAAATTTTAGCTGCGGCAGAACACTTTGTTTCACAGAGGTCACGATGCATTGCAGGAAGCTTATGGATTCCATATATAACTGCAGTCTAAGTTGTACTTATTTTCGTCCATGAACCCCCTATGGACAATTTGTGGCACACTAGAGGTCCTCGAAATTTAATTAGACGACCGCTGCTATAATCTAATTCTCAATTCTGACGCTAATTTTTCAGCAAAACTTTCCGGAGTCTAATATAAATGCAGGTTTGCGGTGGATTAATGACTCTAGACTTTGAAGACACATGTGCTGAGCTTAAACTGTTCCATAAACATGAATCCCGTTCCAGGGCAGTTGGAAAGAGCACGGGATTCTGATGAGGAATTCATAATAACTGAGGTGATTAAACCGATTAAGATTAAAAAAAAGAGATAATGAAGTTGTACAAAAGTGTGATGAAATACTTTAGAGGGTGAGAAAAGTCAAGTAAAATTTGATTTTATAAAGTACGTTCATGACGCTGGTGTAAAAGACTATCAACCGGTGATCAAACTTTCTTAAATTAGAATTCTCTTAGGCACATCAATATTATGCAACCATTCTAGATACTATATGATATAACACGTTAAAATTATCTCATGGTCATTCTTGCGTAGATCACAAAAAAGAAATGGTGTTCTCCCAAACTGGCATCAAGCGTATTAATTCATGATAAAATTTTAAAAAATAAAGAATGTTTAGACTATTGTAATGGAATATTGTGTTGAGACAATTACAACAACGACTTTAAGCAATGTTAACTGCTGTGGTGTCTTCGAACTCAGGAGTGTCGTCTGCAGTAATATAAAGTACTTTAACAAACACAACGTAGATAGCTTTGTGCAACACATACACATACACACAAACATATGTAAGTGTGTATATATATGTATGATGCTGTGTATCTCAGTGGTAAACAATTTATTACCACCAAGACTATTTTACTATACTCTGTACAGAAAAGAAAATTTTTAACCAAATGTACTATTTTAAACTAAATTAATAGTAAAAAGATAAGTGTAGAAATTTCATTATACCATTTTATTTTCACATTTTTGTCACATGATTTCGTCACACAATTATCATAAGGGTGATAATCTTTAAACAACATAGTCATTAATACATTTATACAAACATAAATGTATGTGAGTATGTATACATATATATGTATGTATGTATATATGTATAATTATACTTATATATACATATAGATATATATACCTATATATACATATACATGCATATATATACATATATACACATATACATATATAGATACATATATAGATACATACATATATATATATATATATATATATATATATGTATGTATATATATATATATATACTTATATATTTATATATACATGTACATATATATACATATATATACATATATATACATACATATATATATAATATATATATAATATATATATATATATATATATACACATATATACATATATAGATACATACATATATATATATATATGTATGTATGTATATATATACTTACATACATGTACATATATATACATATATATACATATACATACATATATACATATATATACATATAAATACATATATACATATATATACATAACATATATACATATACATATGTGTGTGTGTGTGTCATACACACATATATGTGTGTGTATGAATGCGTCCAGTCTCTTCTTCTGATTTCATTGTTAAACCTGGTAATCGCGGAGACAAGCAACATCCATTCTCGTTTTACCTTAATAAAATGCTCATTGGGTAAAAATTTCATTTATGCAAATTTCCTAATACAATAGAGTCTAAAAATGATATAAATATTGATATTTATTATTCAATGAAAAGCTATTAAAGATTTCAAAATCGCTGTTGGTATGATAATCTTTTTTTATATTTGTACCTTATAGAAGTAGGCTATGATTCGTTTTTTTGTTTGGATTATCTTAATCATCCAATCTCTATAAAACTAATCTCCTGCCAGATTTTTCTCGATCTTAAGCACGTATTTGTTCGAATCAAGCTTTATGTAAACAAATGACTCAATGTTGCGTTCAGTTGGGTAAGACATTCCAACTATATATATTTATAGATATGTTTTTTTCCCTTCCCATATATGGGCAGAGAAAAACTTTTTATTTGGAGAGTTTTGAAAAATGGTGCTATTCCCATCCACCTGAAGAGAGAAAAAAAGGCTTCAAGTGGTGGGGAGCGTAGAAATGTCAATGGATGCGCTTTATCGAGTAGAACCGAACAGCAAATCATGAGCAATTTTTTTTCTCGGAGAAAATCCTATTTACTTTGCAATTCTGGGGAAACACAAGTGTATTATTTCTCTATTTCTATCTTCTCTTTCGTTTCCACTTTTATTCTCTCGAAGAACGAGGATGAAAATATGCTCGATATTTATATATGTAGGTTTATGAACAAAAAAAAAAAATTTCGAAACATGGGGAAATAACTGGTTTGGCAGACATTTATTCTCAGGTATTCTTAAACATCTTGGTAAGAAGTAAAATTTGAATACATATATAGATGCTAACTGCAGATGTCTACGCTTAAAGGAATGTAGAATAATGGTTCTTCATAGCCATGAAAGAATTTTCAAATAGAAATCTATACTATATATAAGCTTGCCTTAGAAAATCTGCGAACAGAAGACGAATCTTGCTTTTTCATGCAGCTAAATAATTTACTCTATATAAAGTCTTTCTGAATCGGTATAACTTTCATTGACCATTTTGTCTGACTGTAAATGAAAAGGGTAAGAAAATCAACTGGTCATTACAAATGCTGTATATAAGCTTGCCTTAGAAAATCTGCGTACAGAGGATGGATCTTGCTTTTTCATGCACCTAAATAATTTACTCTGTATAAAGCCTTTCTGAATCGGTATAACTTTCATTTACCATTTTGTCAGACTGTAATTGAAAAGGGTAAGAAAATCAAGTGGTCATTACAAAAGAGTATACAAGTATTCCTAATTTAAGCATGGATCAAATAAAGTGTGTCTTAAAAGTCTGCGTACACTAGCAAAAGCCTTTAGGGTAATTGATTGGAACTAAAAGTTTATACCATGTAAAGTATAATATTCTTTTACAAAAGTTTTAACCTATTCATTACGGGTTTAATGTCATGGCTTTATCGTCTGTGGTTATTTTACTTTTGGTTTACTCTTGCACTATGGCAGATTTGAACATTTCTAAAGATGCTCGATTCATTAGTCCATGATTCTTAGTTTGAGTAAATACCACAAATAATCTGTTGGATTAACGACTTATAGTTGTAAGCGTATGTATATCTATAAATATATATATATATATATATAAATATAGATATACATACATATGTTTGTAACTTTAACACATACATATATGTATGTGTGTGCGCGTCACAGTCGGCATTAATATTTTTTTTATGATTTCTCTTCCATTCCAACATTTTCTGTATATATAATATCATTAAATTATATTAAAAAACCTTTCAAAATTTATTGTCAATCCGCTTGTGACTTTTTGTCAATGTGATCGATGTTATACTTCGAAATGAATTTATTATTTTGTTTTATTTCTCCGTTTTGAAATATTTCGTTTCTTTGCAAGTATTTTAGAAAGATTTAAACCTGTCATAAATCTGTTATAACCGTTTATGCTGCAATGTTGTTAATACTGTGTCTCATGCTATATCATCTTTCTGATTTATCCTCCATGTTCAAATATAATATTGATGACCAAATTTAAAATTCTATTCTATCAAGAGTTATATGTAAGAGAAATACTTCCTTTTGTGAATATCAATAGTGAGATTTTCGACATTTTCAAATCTTATACTGTTTTACATTTATAATCCCCTATATAATAATAGCCTAAGTTATCTGTCAGTCTGTCCTCGAATTTAAGAAGCGGTTGGACCTGGAATGGATAGAGATATCCATATTGGATTCTAGATGAGTTACAGTTAGCAAATTTCAAATCGAGCAAAGTTTATTATCTCCTAAACTATCGATCCGATTCTAAAATAAATTGGTATAAATATACTTCATATCACAGCAAAAATTGCTGTCGTCTTTAAAACGTGCGAAATCCTTTCCTTCCCCCCTTTTCGAGCGTTTAATGCCATTATTTCAAGCTCTATTTTCCCCGGTTAAGAGCATTGTTTAAATTTATCAATTTATAACATAATAAATAGGTAAAACATTTTTTTCTAGCATTATGACGTCATTCCTTGAACTATCTCATTTAATCATTTCTTATTTTAAATTATTTAAACATCGTCTGCATTATTTTCATATGTTTTATCACTGAACTTAGATAGTACGTAAATATTTTTCTTTTATATTTGGCTTAGATAATAGATTAGGTACATAGAAGGTAATTTTAAATTAATCATCGATGTTTTTTCTTGCAAGATAATTCTCAGCCAAAAATCAAACCATTTTTTTTTACCTGACTCATAAGGTACTTTGCAATTCTGAAAAATTAAAAACTTTACTGATCCCCTCATACGACGGACTATATGCTAGTCATTATAAAAATACCGATAATTTACCTAAATAATTTTTGCTTGCTAAATGGTTTAGCATTCCCTGCCTCTGCTGAAGTTCTCCGTTTGCTCCGTCTTGGCCTGCCTTTCCTCTGGAGGGGCCTTCAGATCTGCCGAGCAAAATCCAGTGACTGTTGTTGCCACGGCCAAAAACGACTGACCTGCGTTAGGAACCCCTCTTGTCCAATGGAGTCGAGGGGGAGGTCACTGATATCGCTTTCGTCCTCCGGTAAGTCTCCCGCGCTGGCTTTGTCCAGTAGTATAACTCATTGTTACAAAAGGGTTAAGAGATATTTTTACCCCATCACACCAAAGATACCAAACTTTACTTTCATTTTAAAAATGATAACTTTTTCCAAAAGTAACGAGTATATTTTAGGAAATTTGTTAATTGATGATTCTTATTTAGAAAAGGCCATTCTTTTAGCTTATTTCAGCCAAGAGAGGTACGGCTACTTTTGTGCAACCTGAGAATTAAAGTCATACTTTTACAGACCTCTTCAAATTGGGGATAAATTTAGATTTGCTGTTGTTTTTCAGCAACATTTTAAACTATTTTTGAATCGGATATTCTTAGATTGTTTTAAAGAATTTATTACAAAGTGAGATTCTTGAGGTAACAGTACAGTGGTCTTGTTAGATTTTGGTTGGAACATCCAGTTTATTTGTATTTTATGATTTTTTTTCACTGATGAATGCTGTTTTTTTAATAGCTTTAGCAATAACAATGAGTGACATACCCTTTTATGAATGTTTACATCAATATTACTTTCATCGCCATAGTTTTTATTTTTTTCACTTCTCATGAATCTTCATCTTTTATTAAAATAGCAAATACAATATAAGTTGTAGTAAAACCTGAATATTAAATATATGGATTTAGGGAATTATTTTTGCATTAAAAGAACTTTAACCCTTGGCCTGTGGAATGAGAAAAATGTTCTAAAAAGGGAAAAAAATTCTCTTTAAGTTGTTCTTTATAATCATCAAAATGTTAAAAAAGATTATTTTAGAGAAAAAAAATTAATTGAAATAACTACTATTTTCTATATTTTCACATGTATGGTTAATGTTAGTGGATTACAGCAATTTTTGCTGAAATTACACAAAATGAATCCAATGAAATAATTTTTTGGATAAATATAATTATCTAATGCAACATATTATTATCTACATTAGGGATGGGCGAACTACGTCCCGCGGGCCAACTCCACCCCACCGGAATGTTTTATCCGGCTCGCAAATATAATTTTAAGTTGCCGGTCCAACGCAAATTAAAAGAAATAGATACTTATACATTATATACCCATCTCTTTTTCTACTTTGCTTAAATATTATATCCCAAATTTATTATCTCAAGCTCAGAAGATCAGCGGTATATTTGCTTCTTATATGTGAACAAGTGTTTTCAACTTTGAACCTTATAAAGAATAATTTCAGAAGTAGACTGACAGATGAGCATTTAGCATCGTTCCTTAAAATCAGTACATCTCACTTCCAACCTGAGTATAAGGAACTTTTAAAAATGAAATCGCAATTTTATTCATCCCATTAACATATTTTAACCGTAATACTTGTATGTTGTTTTTAAAATTAAAAAAAAAATTATCTTGTCCCGTCAAACTCTTTTTCTTTCGATTTTTGGCAAGCGACTGAAAAAGTTTGTCCGTCCCTGATCTCTATCAACTGTCAAGAATTCCATGTCCGTCAGATTCTTTTCAATTTCACAAATCCTTTACAGTATCCGAGAAATGGCAAAAAATGGCACGAAACTGCCACGGGAAAGTATATCTATTGGAAAAATGGCAAATTAAATATTATGCATTGGACGAACCGATTTCGGGCTTCACGGAATTGAAATGCAATCTTTTTTTCTCTTGCCCGAACTCAAGTCGGGAGTTCTAAAATGGACGAATTTGCGTTGCCCGAAGTGAGTTCGGGAGTCATATACAAGGGGTTAATGGCGATCATTTGCCATGGAAAGATGAAAAGCATGTTTCATAGGCTGTATGTTTGGGCGTCACTGGCAGGGGGTTTAAAGGTCGTCCATCTAAACGTATGCTTACTTTTGTTGCATTCTATTTGTATTATTCTTAAGTCATGAATATTTTTATTATTTTTGGGAACGGCCAGAAATTATTTTCTCGGACCATAATGTAACGCACCCATTTTTTCCTGAGGGCGCAATACTAGCGTGGGACCTGCTCGCCACTTTACTGGGTCAAGTGTGTTTCGGTCGGAGGATGAAATTAAATCACCTCCGAAACTTCAAGGACAACGAACAACATTTATTTACAAAAATTAACGAAAATTAAACAAAAAAAAACATAGTTCTGAGTCTCTGAGCCTGTTTTAATCAGATCTGATGACTCAGTATTTCATATTCAGACTACAATTCTCTCGCTTCAAAGCAGAGAAATGTCTCTTACAGTCGCTGGTTCTCCTCGAACTGAACTACCGCAGATCTTCTCTCCCATCTTCGGGGGTCAGCCTCTGGACACATGAACACTTCCGAAAAGGGAAAATCCTCCTTTCAGATGTACTTAAAAACAAATAAGTGACGCATCCGAAAAACCTTATCAGCCCCCCAAAGCCGGCCAGCTCCTATTTAGCCAAGGAACGCCGGGTGGAAGTGGTCAATGGGGGAAATTTTACAGATATCATGAAGGGCACACATATGCGAAACACAGGTCGTGGGTGCAAAGTCCTTACACATATCAATTTACAACGCTTGAGTAACCAATAAGAGTTACAAAAGTTATACTAATTTAGAAAGATTTAATTTTTTCGATTTAATTGCATGCTCATTCGCCGGTACGTAGACTTATAGTTGTAAGCGTATGTGTATCTATAATTGTAAATATCTATAAAGTATATATGTATATATATATATATATATATATATATATATATATATATATATATATATATATATATATATATATATATATATATATATATATATATATATATATATATAAATGTAGATATGCATATGTTTGTAACTTACACATACATATATGTATATGTCAGCGCTTCACAGTCGTCATTAATATTTTTTTATGCTTTCCCTTCCATCCCAACATTTTCTGTATATATAATATCATTAAATTGTATTGAAAACAACCATTAAAATTTATATTCTCCATCCGCTTGTGACTTTGTGTCAATGTGATAGATGTTATACCTCGACATGAATTTATTACTTTGTTTTATTTCTCCGTTTTGAAATATTTCGTTTCTTTGCACGTATTTTAGAAAGATTTAAATGTGTCATAAATCAGTTAGAACCATTTGTGCTGCAATGTTGTTAATACTGCGTCTCATGCTATATCATGTTTCTGATTTATCCCCCATGTCCAACTATAATATGGATGACCAGATTTGAAAATTCTAGACTATCAAGTGTTATATGTAAGAGAAATACTTTCTTTTATGAATTTCAAAAGTGAGATTTCCGACATTTTCAATTCTTACACTGTCTTACATTTATAATCCCCTATATAATAATAGCTTAAGTTATGTGTCCTCGAATTTATGAAGCGGTTGCACCTGGAATGGATAGAGGTAACCCTATTGAATTCTTGATGAGTTAGAGTTCGCAAATCTCAAATCGTATGAAGTTTATCTTCTTTTAAACTGTCGATCCGATTTTAAAATAAATTGATATAAATATGCTTCATGTCACAGCAAAAACTACTGTCGTCTTTAAAACGTTAAAACCTCTTCAAGCATAGTCTCGAGCTTTTTTCACCGAGCATCTCTAGAAAGTACAGTTTAAAGGGGGAAATTAGTATTCTGAAGGTTTTAATTAATATATCCGTTAATTAAAGTCTCAGAAAATTTTAAAGTAGACATTTACCATCTTCTCTGCAAAAAGGTGTAGTGTGTAAAATTTCATCGATACAAAACTGTAGACGAAGTTGACACACACGCAGACTCTCTTCTCTACCCTCTATATAATAATAGCCTATGTTATCTGTCAAACTGTCCTCGAATTTATGAAGCCATTGGATCTGGAATGGGTAGAGGCATCCATATTGGATTCTTGATGACTTAAGATTAACAAAATTCAAAGAGAGTAAAGCTTATCTTCTCCTAAACTATTGATCCGATTCTAAAATAAATTGGAATAAATATGCTTCATATCACAGCTGAAAATACTGTCTCTTTAAAATGTTCGAAATAATCCCATCCCCCATTTCGAGCGTTTAATGCTAATATTTCAAACCCTATTTTCCCCGGTTATAAGCTTTCTTCCTATCTAAATATTTATTCCTTCCTAAATATTTATACATATATATATACATATACATATACATATATATATATACATATATATATATATATACATATATATACATATATATATATATATATATATATATATATATATATATATATATATATATATATATATATATATACGTATGTGAAGACATACATATCAACCAAAGAAAAACTATTAGTAGTTTTGAAATAGCTAATCATTAAGCTCTGTTTGTTTGCATTTGTACATTACGAATATAAGATATTTTTAGATTTAATCGGACTGTCTCAGTCATTAAACCCTTATGAAATTAATCTACTGCTATATTTTTACCAACATCACACTCATACTTATTGGTTTGGTGCGCTACAGTCTACTGTTTTACTACACAAGGGCTAATGAAACAGGCAAATAATGATTTATGCCTATTCCGAATGGTTGCGAGCACCCCTGCCAGAAGTGGGAATAAAACTCAAGAAAACGTACCATAGAGCAGCATTAGCCATTCAGTTTTCGTTCGACTATGCACATTTGTAAGATTGAGTTGTTTGGGAACATTACGGTTCACGTTTTGCAACACGAGGGCTAATGAAACCGGGACCTACTGCTTAATGCCGATTCCGAACGGCTACGAACATCCATTCCACAGTGGGATTCAAACCCACAAACTCCGGTTCCGAAGGTCAGTGCTATAACCATTCGGCCATCGACCTCCGCACATTTGTAGGATTCTATCTTTTTGTAAGGCTAGATGGTGTCATTATGGTAGGGTGCTACTTTTTGCTACCAGAGTCAGCAAGATCCCACTTCTGACTATGATGTTCACATTCTTTTGGAATCAGCTTTAAGCAGTATGTCCAAGTCTCATTACGCCTCATGTAGTAAAAAGTAGATTGTACCACTCCACACCAAACCCAAAATAACTTTAAGTAAACAAATAATTTAATGTCCGATCTAGTGACGTAAAACGTTTAACGACTTTACTAATATATAGATTACGTTTTTTTTCTTTTCTACCGTATGTTAGCAGAGAAAAACTTTTTGTTCGGAGAGTTATGAAAAATGACGCAATTCCCATCCACCTGAAGAGAGAAAAAAAAGGCTTTCAATGGTGGGGACAAAAGAAATGTCAATGGATGCGCTTCATCGAATAAAAACAAACGGCAAATCAGGAACAATTTTTTTTCCTGGAAGAAAATCCTATTTACTTTGCAATTTGGGGGAAACACAAGTGTATTACTTTTCTATTTGTAACTTCTCTCTTTCGCTTTCACTTTTTCTTTTTTCAAAGAAGACGAAAATATACTCGATGTTTATATGCGTTGGTTTATGAAGAAAAATTTCCTACGATTTGGAAATAACTGGTTAATAAGACATTTATACTCAGGTAGTCCTAAAGATCTATAAAACAAGCAGAATTCGAATACATATATATGCTAATTGCAGATATCTCGATGTTTATATGTGTTGGTTTATGAAGAAAAATTTCCTACTATGAGGAAATAACTGGTTCAGAAGACATTTATACTGAGATAGTTTTAAAGATCTATAAAACAAGCAGAATTCGAATACATATATATATATATATCTATATATATATATATATATATATATATATATATATATTCGACCAGTTGCATCAGTTGCTCCTAGCTTTTAAATATTTTCTTCATTAAATATTAAGTCGGTTTTAGTTTAAGCAATTTCACTCTCATTTTACTCCCAGGATATATCTGCAGGAAGTTTTTGCAAAATTCATTGAAATTCATTAGTCCTTTATTGTAATAGACATTGTTACAGATATTTCAATGTATAATAAAGTTGATAAAAAAGAATTTAATGGGCACGAGTTACTCCTAGCTTTTAAATATTTTCTTCATTAAATATTAAGTCGGTTTTAGTTTAAGCAATTTCACTCTCAACTTAATCCCAAGCATATTTCTGCAGGGCGTTTTGGCAAAATTCGTTAAAATAAAATCTGATAATCTAATAATATCTGAATTTGTGAATACAAACATAATTAAAAGAACTTTAGCAACTTTTTCATGTATACAAACTTATACGGTAAAGAATCCTATATTGTTAATATAACAATTTCAATTATTAATTTGGGATAATAATTAACTGAAATACTTCCCTTTTACTTCGGAAATCGAGTTTTCAAGTTTATTTCCCCCCCTATACTGGTTTGAAATGCAACTAATTTCATTTCTAAATCAAAAGTACCTATCCACAAAAAATTCGATTAACTCTATTGTTCCGAATTTAGTTTTATAGGAACGGGAAAAACAAAGGGAAATGAAGGAAAAAGTTTTTTCCAAACTTTAAAGTTAATTAAATCTCTCCCGAAAATCTTTTTAGAAAAAAGGTTTAATCCAGTATAGTGATTATATATATATATATATTTTAATTCCATTTTATAAATGTCAAGTTTATTTATAAAAAATTTTAATTTTTGAAATGCTTTAGAAGTTAAGGAAAATAGTTCAAAATTTTTATTTACAAATCTTTAGTGATGTTGTTTCATTCTAAATATTTTAACTATTTCAAACATCATTTTCAAGCATTCTTTACGCTTTTTATTCATCTCATTGAATTGCTGATTGATATAACATGCGTTAAATCATTTAATCTATCTATATTTGAAAACTCTTTATAATTATCCTATATAATGATTATATATATATATTTTTTAATTCCATTTTTTAAATGTCAATTTTTTTTATAAAAAAAATTTACTTTTGAAATGCTTTAGAAGTTAAGGATATTTATATTTATAGTATATATATTTTAATTATTTCAAACATATTTTCAAGCATTATATTCATCTCATTCAATTGCTGATTGGTATACATGCTTTAAATCATTTAATTTATTATATATTTAATTTCTATATAATGATATATATTTTTTAATTCCATTTTTTAAATGTCAATTTTTTTTATAAAAAAAATTTACTTTTGAAATGCTTTAGAAGTTAAGGAAAATATTTCAAAATTTTCATTTACAAATCTTTAGTGATGCTGAAAGGTTTCATCCTAAATATTTTAATTATTTCAAACATCATTTTCAAGCATTCTTTACGCTTTTTATTCATCTCATTGAATTGCTGATTGATATAACATGCGTTAAATCATTTAATCTATCTATATTTGAAAACTCTTTATAATTATCCTATATAATGATTATATATATATATATATATATATTAATTCCGTTTTATAAATGTCAAGTTTGTTTATAAAAATTTTTAATTTTTGAAATGCTTTAGAAGTTAAGGAAAATATTTCAAAATTTTCATTTACAAATCTTTAGTGATGCTGAAAGGTTTCATCCTAAATATTTTAATTATTTCAAACATCATTTTCAAGCATCCCCCACTCTTTTTATTCATCTCATTGAATTGCTGATTGATGTCACATGCGTTAAATCATTTAATCTATCTATATTTGAAAACTCTTTATAATTATCCTATATAATGATTATATATATTTTTTAATTCCATTTTTTAAATGTCAATTTTTTTTATAAAAAAAATTTACTTTTGAAATGCTTTAGAAGTTAAGGAAAATATTTCAAAATTTTCATTTACAAATCTTTAGTAGTGATAAAAGGTTTCATCCTAAATATTTTAATTATTTCAAACATCATTTTCAAGCATCCCTCAAGCTTTTTATTCATCATTGAATTGCTGATTGATGTCACATGCTCTAAAATTTAATTTATCTATATTTGAAAACTCTTTTTAATTTCCTGTATAATGATTATATATATATATAATTATATATATAAATGTCAAGTTTATTTATAAAATATTTATATATATATATATATAATATATATATATATATATATTTACAAATCTTTATATATATATAAATATTTCAATATATTTCAAACATTATATAGCATATATATATATATATTTATATATATATATATAATTTATATATATTTATATATATATATATATATATATATATATATATATATATATATATATATATATATATATATATATATATATATATATATATATATATATCTTAATTCCATTTTTTAAATGTCAAGATTATTTATAAAAATTTTAATTTTTGAAATAATTTAGAAATTACAGAAAATATTTCGAAATTTTCATTTACAAATCTTTAGTGATGTTAAAAGGTTTCATACTAAATACTTAAATTATTTCAAACATCATTTTCAAGCACCTCTCAAGCATTTTATTCATCTCATTTTATTGCTGATTGATATCACATGCGTTAAATCATTTGATCTATCTATATTTGAAAACTCTTTATAATTATTGTTTTTTACATTCAAAAAGAGTCTCTTTTCTTCTTAAAATGCAATAATCTGATTATTAATTTGACCACAGTTGAGCCATTGAGCATTGTGGCAAGTTTCAAAAGAGTAATAAGCCAATTTTCTCAAATAATTCTGTAAAATCTCATCCATTAAAACCTCGTTTGTCTATAAAGTTAAGGAATTATATTATAACTGATATTGCATTGGAAATTATTTTTGTGCCTTGCTTTTATATAACTTGCTGTTGTATTATATAAAAGAATGTAAAGAAGTATGTTTAGTATTTAGCTTAAGGGAATATAGTATCTTCCTAGCCATGAAATATTTATTATAACATATTTTAATCGATCCATCGCAAAAAAAGCTCTTATACTTTTAGAATGAATTTTTTACAAGTGCTCTAATAATGCTCTAACATTAAAAATGTATTTACTTTTATTTTTTTCAAGTAGGATATTTTTTAAAATAAAATAACATAAAATATACTTTAAATTAAAAAATAAAATTCTTTTATCCGGAACATAACTTCTGAAATATGTATATTAGAAACTAGATTATTATAACGAATACAAGATAAAACTGATTTTTTTTCTGAGTGAATATTAAACTTTAAAGGTATCTAGCATTTTAAATTAAAAAAATTTTAAAATGTGTAAGAAATTAAAATTTTAAAAAATAACCTATATCATGTTATAAAATAAAATATGTAGTCAATGTTAATATAATTGAGGTTTACAGAACTAAATAGATAGATAAAAAATTCTATTTGATGTAAAAATTTAGTTTTTTTATTTACAATTTTTAAAAGTGTTTAAAAGTAAGGGTAAGTAGATTTATATTTTATTCAATTTTTTTATTTTTATATTTCTTGTTTTTAAAAAAAGATTGTTTCATATAACAAGACTAAATACTTTTATGAATTTAGTCTTCTCTTACTGATATAAGAATAATTTATATTAAAAAAGCAGAATACTTTACTATACTAAATCAAAAGTGGGTTGTTATAACTAAGCCTTTTAATACTGAATGGTACTACGTCGCTTTAAGGGGAGTAGGAACATCTCGGCAGATGAAAGTACTCTTTTCCAAACAGTATTTGATTTTCTTATATCTCATTGAAATATTGTCTTAATGCTACAGTTTTTTATGGTGAATATATAAATATTGAATATTATATATAACCAAACAAAAGTCAAAATTGTAAATATTTGGTGTGATTTGATGCAGTACAAAATTTGTGTAAAATTATTATATTTCAGAAGCAAGATGTTCTTCAGGTACACATTTTGAAATTTCTACTGAAACTATCAATATGAAACGCTCTAAAATGGTTTAAAATACTATGAATAAGAATAATAAAAAGTGATTAACATTTAAATCATTTAGAAAAAATACAAAAATTATTCCTATAAATTATTGAAAAATCACTAAAATTTCAGTGAGAAAATTTCCACTCTCACCAAAAATAATTATATTTAAGCTAAAACTTCTTATTATTTCAGATATAATCATTATATACAATTACGGAAGGTTCAATTTACTTTTTCGCCTTGCTTTTATAGAATTTGCTGTTGTATTATACAAAAGAATGAATAAAATGTTTAGTACTTAGCTTAAGGGAATATAGTACCTTCCCAGGAAATATTTATTATAACATATTTTATTTGATTCAACTAAAACAAAAGTTCTGATACTTTTAGAATCACATTTTATAAGTCCTCTAATAATGCTCTAACATTAAAAAATTTAAATCGAATGGTACTACTTTAAGCGGAATAGGAACATCTCAGCAGATGAAAGTGCTCTTTTTCTGACAGTATTTGATTTTCTTATATCTCTTGAAATATTATCTCAATGCTACAATTTTTTATGGTGAATACATAAATATTAAATATTATATATTATTAAAAAAATTTTTAAATTTTAAATATTTTGTATAATCTATAGCAGTACAAAGTTTGTTGTGCATTATTGTATTTCAGAAGAAAGATGTTCTCCGGTTACACATTTTGAAATTTCTGTTGACACTAAAAATATGAAATGCTCTAAAATGGCTTAAAATACTACGAATAAGAATAATTAAAAGTGATTAACACTTAAAGCATTTAGAAAAAATACAAAAATTATTCCTATAAATTATCGAAAAATCCCTAAACTTTCAGTGAGAAAATTTTCACTCCCACCAGAAATAATTATATTTGAGCTAAACTGCTTCTTATTATTTCATATATAACCATCATTTACAATTACGAAAGGTTCAATTTATTTTTGCTTTTATAAAACTTGCTGTTGTATTATATAAAAGAATGAATAAAAGAATGTTTAGTATTTTGCTTAAGGGAGTATATTACCTTCCCAGACATGAAATATTTATTATAACATATTTTATTCGATCCGTCGCAAAAAAAGCTCTGATACTTTCAGAATGAATTTTTTACAAGTTCTCTAATAATGCTCTAACATTAAAAATTTATTTACTTTTATTATTTCAAGTAGGATATTTTTTAAATAAAATAACATAAAATATACTCTAAATGAAAAAATAAAGTTATTTTATCCGGAACATAACTTCTGAAATATGTATATTAGAAACTAGATTATTATAACAAATAAAAGATAAAAACTCGTTTTTATTCAGTGAATTTAAAACTTTAAAGGCATCTAACATTTTAAATTTAAAAAAAAAATTAAAATATTTAAGAAATTAAAATTAAAAAATATAACCTATATCATGTTATAAAATAAAATATATAGTCAATGTTAATATAATTAAGGTTTACAGAATTAAAAAGTTGAATAAAAAATTCTATTTGATGTAAAAATTTAGTGTCTAATTTACAATTTTTAAAAGTGTTTAAAAGTAAGGGTAAGTAGATTTATATTTTATTCAATATTTTATATTTATATATTTCTTGTTTTTAAAAAAGATTGTTTCATATAACAAGACTAAATATTTTTATGAATTTAGTCTTCTATTACTGATCTAAGAATAATTTTATTCTAAAAAAGCAGAATACTTTGCTATACTAAATCAAAAATGGGTTGTTGTAATTAAGCCTTTTAAGATCGAATGGTACTACGTAGCTCTAAGGGGAGTAGAAACATCTCGACAAATGAAAGTGCATGTTTTTAGAGAGTATTTTCTTATATCTCACTGAAATATTATCTCAATACTACAGTTTTTTATGGTGAATATATAAATATTAAATATTATATATAATTTTAAAAAAAGTAAAAATTTTAAGCATTTGGTATAATCTATAGCAATAAAAAGTTTGTAGTGCCTTACTGGATTTCAGAAGCAAGATGTTCTTTCGATACACATTTTGAAATTTCTATTGAAACTATCTATATGAAACGCTCTAATATGGTTTAAAACACTATGAATAAGAATAATAAGAAGCAATTAACATTGAAATGGTTTAGAAAAAATACAAAAATTATTCCTATAAATTATCGAAAAATCACTAAAATTTCAGTGAGAAAATTTCTACTCTCACCAAAAATAATTATATTTGAGCTAAACCGTTTCTTATTATTTCAGATATAATCATCATATACAATTACGGAAGGTTCAATTTATTTTTGAGCCTTGCTTTTGTAGAACTTGCTGCTGTATTATATAAAAGAATGAATAAAAGAATGTTTAGTATTCTGCTTAAGGGAATATAGTATCTTCCTAGTCATGAAATATTTATTATAACATATTTTATTCTATTCATCGCAAAAAAAGCTCTAATACTTTCAGAATTATTTTTTTACAAGTCCTATAATAATACTCTAACATTAAAAATTTATTTACTTTTGTCATTTCAAGTAGGATATTTTTTAAAATAACATAAAATACACTCTATATGAAAAAATAAAATTTTTTTATCCGGAACATAACTTCTGAAATATGTATATTAGAAACTAGATTTTTATAACGAATACAAGATAAAACTTGTTTTTATTCAGTGAATTTAAAACTTTAAAGTCATCTAGCCTTTTAAATTAAAAAATTTTATAATATTTAAGAAATTAAAATTTAAAAAAATAACCTATACCATGTTACAAAATAAAATATATTGTCAATGTTAATATAATTGAGGTTTACAGAATTAAAAAGATGGATAAAAAATTCTATTTGATGTAAAAATTTAGTGTCTAATTTACAATTTTTAAAAGTGTTTAAAAGTAAGGGTAAGTAGATTTATATTTTATTCAATTTTTTTATATTTATATTTATATTTAAAAAAGATTGTTTCATATAACAAGACTAAATACTTTTATTAATTTAGTCGTCTATTACTGATGTAAGAATAATTTTATTCTTAAAAAGCAGAATAATTTAATATACTAAATCAAAAATGGGTTGTTATAACAAAGCCTTTTAATATCGAATGGTACTACGTAGCTCTAAGGGGAGTAGAAACATCTCGACAGATGAAAGTGCTTGTTTTTAGAGAGTGCTTGATTTTCTTATAGCTCACTGAAGTATTATCTCAATTTTTATGGTAATTATATAAATATTAAATATTATATGTAGTTAAAAAGTAAAAATTTTAAATATTTGGTATAATTTATAGCAGTACAAAGTTTGTGTAAAATTATTGGATTTCAGAAGCAAGGTGTTCTTCCGGTACACACTTTGAAATTTCTATTGAAACTATCGATATTAAATGCTCTAAAATGGTTTAAATTACAATGAATAAAAATAATAAAAAGTGATTAACATTTAAAGCATTTAGAAAAAAATACAAAAATTATTCCTATGAATTATCGAAAAATTCCTAAAATTTCAGTGAGAAAATTTATAGTCTCCCCAAAAATAATTATATTTGAGCGAAAACACATCTTATTATTTCAGATATAATCATTATATACAATTACAGAAGGTTCAATTTATTTTTGCGCCTTGCTTTTATAGAACTTACTGTTGTATTATATAAAATAATAAATAAAAGAATGTTTATTACTTTGCTTAAGGAAATATAGTACCTTCCCAGACATGAAATATATATTATAACATATTTTATTCGATTCACTGCAAAAAAAGTTCTGATACTTTTAAAATAAATTTTTTATAAGTCCTCTAATAATGCGCTAACATTATAAAATTTAAATCGAATGGTACTATTTCGCTTTAAGGGGAATAGGAACTTCCCAGCAGATAGAAGTGCTATTTTTCAGACAGTATTTGATTTTCTTATATGTCATTGAAATATTATCTCAATGCTACAACTTTTTTATGGTGAATAAATATTAAATATTATATATAATTAAAAAAATTAAAAATTTTAAATATTTGGTATAATCTATAGCAGTACAAAATTTGTGTAAAATTATTGGATTTCAGAAGCAAGGTGTTCTTCAGGTACACATTTTGAAATTTCTATTGAAACCATCAATATGAAACGTTCTAAAATGGTTTAAAATACTATGAATAAGAATAATAAGAAACTATTAATATTTAAATCATTTAGAAAAATTACAAAAATTATTCCTATAAATTATCGAAAAATCACTAAAATTTCAGTGAGAAAATTTTCACTCTCGCCAAAACTTGTTATGTTTGAGCTATACCATTTCTTATAATTTCAGATATAATCATCATATACAAGTACGGAAGGTTTCAATCTAATATATTAAATATTTTTTGAGAAAAGTGTACCAATGTAAGACAAAATTAGATTTTGAAAAATGCCGGGAACTAAAACTTTTTATATAACTCATATATTTATAGATAATTAATACTTTCCTGCTCCATACATATCTTAGGACATTTCAGACTTACTTTGTTTAAGTTTTTTTTAATTTTTTCTGACTTTTGCGCAATTTATCAGGTTTTAAGGTGATACCTCAGCTTTCCGAACACGATTACAATCTAACTTTTTTAAAGGATTTCTCATCTCATAACCTGGTTCAATGCTTAAAGCCTCCAACACTATAGTACGACTGTATGAACCATCATTAACACATTGTGTGCGGGTACATTTAGCTCGCTACTTGTACTCTGAAGTGGTTCTAAATTTCTTTTAGTATTCAAACTTAGAAACAGAAACCTTTCTTTATAGTATAAAATATATGTCAAGTATATTATAAAGTATATGCCATGTCTAGATCAAAGGGATTAAGCGGTTGTTTCATTACTATACTTTCTGACAACTAAGATATAAGAATACCAAGATTTTTCTTTCCTGATATTAACACATTGTGAGCGGGTACATTTCGCAGCGGAATTGTACCGGGAGCAGGCATATTGTGCGTAAATATAGTTATTGAGTTAAATCTCAATAGATCGAAAATTATTTAATTTTTAACCATCTTTAATTATTTTATATTGAATTATATAAACAATTACATAAACATAAATATATAAATAACAACGATAAGATTTTTGTAAACAAAAAATGTATTTTTTAGCTGATAAATTTATAATAGTATCGTAAACATGGAAAACCAACTAGAAATAGTAGTATATAGTATTAATTTTGTCGAAAGGATAAGTAAAAAGTCAATTTTAAATCTAAAGTGATTTTTTAATCAACCTTCTCGTTCTGTAGTTCCACCACATAGACTGATGTAAAAACTAGTTTTTTATTGTCTAAATTTTTCCAGAATCTATGCAGTAGACAAGAACATTCGGCTTCGTTTTCCTGTATATACCGTTATTTTTGTACCCACAAACAAACCAGGTTGTTACACTAACCCGTACTAGTACGTGTCCTGCACTCAAGTATCAATCGTCAAAAAACTACTAGTACGTGTCCCGCATAGAATGTGCTAAAAAAATAATTGTATCAAGAATTCCAATTTTTGAAGTTGTACGGCCAACAAAAACAGTTTTCGGCAAACGTTCCCACAAACAACTGTTGAAACTTAATTACGATGTAAACATCACGAGGAATAACAGAGACTTCCTGTCACCATAGGGCAATAAAATAAATCCAGAGAAGGATAAAAACAAAGGATTTAAAGGATTTCAGTATTGAAATCCTTTAAAAAGAGAAAGTGACAGGTTGTGTTTACAAATATTAATCAGCTATTTTGACGTCTTAAAATTTACTAGATATTAAGTATTATATATTTTTAGGTTCCTCTAAATATCGAGATTTTTTTAAGACAAAAATGTTTTTTTTCCGATTCTTTGATCCAAATTATGTTTTTATTCCCCTTAAAGTGTGTTGATTAAATCCGATGTTTCTACCACCATGTAGGATGCACCATTTATTGTCACTAAAACGTAAGTCAAAATCTCTTTTTTGAAATGCATTATCAAACTTCTCAAAAACATTAAGGCACTGTAACTTACCTTTCAATGTTACTAGTTTCATTGGTTATTTTTACACTAAATTGTTTTATTTATACTGAGCAAAAACTATTAATCAGTTTTTTCTCAGTAAACTGTTTACTGTTTATATTAACAATTTATATTTCCTTTCTATTATGCAACAAATACTATTATCTAGCTTAGACCATTTATCCTGAGTTATACACGTGTAGCGACCTGATATGAAATCAAATAGCTGAAGTCCACTTAAAAATATTTCTTGAATAAATGTGTAATTACATGTTTCTTCTTTATCTTTTGAATATGTTAAATTGAGTGTTCACTATTCCTGGCATAAAAAATAAGTGTAAAAAAATCAAGTCGGACATCGTTCAAAAAGCTTTGTATGTGAGTGTTCGACCGTTGGTCATAAATTTGTTACTCCTACTCTATGCCTACTCTATGCCATTCAAGCTTTTAAATACATATTTATATTCGTTTCTACGTCGTAGATTTATTGCATAATATGGTTCATCACGAAGACAGCTGTCATTTTGCAAGGTGTCAGGTTATTTGAAAAACTTTATAGTTCTCTAAGAATGGTATTTTTCAGTCTTAATGTCATGAATCTGTACAATTTTAGGCAAATTAGAAAATTTTGAACACTTTGCTCAAAAAACATAACATTACCGATGCTTAGAGCAATAAGCTCAAAATTGGTTATATACCCAGATAAAGAGAGCATTCCTTTCAATGATAAACACGGAGAATTTTATCTCATCTATTTCAACGTGGTAGAACTGCATGACACTACAAAAAACGTTATTGATTTTGCTTTCGCACACACGCGCTATTTTATCTGACACAACATTTGCAGCTGTTGTATGAAAGTTTTGTAAAAATCCATTCGTTACAGTTTCACGTAGTTTATTGGGTTAGCCGATTGCAATAATCGCCGTATATTTTAGAATCTTTTTCTAGAAATTCTTTTTCTCAGTTTGTTATTTTGAAACTGTTTCCCGTTATATTTTTAACAATGTTTTATTAAAAATATCAGGAGAATGGAGTCATTTTAATATTTGTTTGTAGGTAGTCGATCTAACAAAAAATATCAAAAATTTGCCGAATTTGATTTTTTAACACCATTTACTGTAACATTACTGTAACATTACTGAACATTACTTGTAAACGTTGATAAGGTTAGTTAGTTGTTTATATATATTTTCAAATTCAAGGGGATATTTTGCAATCGAAATTTAATTTTTTTTAATTCTCTTTAGGACCAGATAGCAAAAGTATTCAAAGTATCTTGAATAGGAAGGGAAATGAAGTTTTTTTACAACCATAATTACACTCTTAGACAAAAATGCACATTTAACTCTAATTGATATGCATACAGGTTTCGACGGAAAATTTAAAATTTTAAAATTTGGAGGCCGATGAATGAACCTGTGTCGTTGCAGCGCATCTTATCTGCGCAACTGGCAGGATAATTAAGAGGAGAAATTTCGATACCAGGTCATAAATTCTTTGCGAATTTCACTCCGTGTACTCAAGTTGGCAGTAACTATGGCTCGCATATAGGTGTGCGAACGATATGGGCAGATGTCGTGTAGTTGGACTCAAAGAAGCTGGTTGGCCTAATCGGCGAATTGCTCGACATTTGGGCAGGATCGAAGCGACTGTTAGACGATGAAAGCAGGAATGGGTGTACCATGCCTGAACACAGAGTCAAGAAGAAAGCGGTCGGTCTAGAGAAACAACAGGAAGTGAGGACCGAGCAATCGTCAGATCTTCACTCACAGCTCCAAATGTTCATCGATCGTACGTGCAATTGGTGTTCAGTCGACCATTCATAGGCGGCACAGAGAAAGGGTGCTAAAGTCACGGTTCCCCTTGCGCCGACTACCATTGACCTCTGTAGACGACAAGCCCGTTTGCAGTGGTGTCGGGCTGATTCGAAGTGGAATGTCACTGACTGGAGTAGAATAGTCTTCAGTGATGAGTCCCGCTTTAAACTGAGCCCCGATGACCATCAAAGATGCTCAGAACAGCTGTGGGATACCAACCTGACTGTCTTCCGGCATACAGGCTGAAAACCAGAAGTGATGGTCTGGGGTGCGATTTTATTTCATAGTTGGACCCCTTTGGTTGTCATCCGTGGAACCCTTACAGCACAGCGGCACGTCGACGAAGTTCTACACCCAATTGTGTTTCCCTTCAGGCTACGCTATCATGGGCTTATATTTCAGCAACATAATGCCCGGTCCAACACTGCACGTGTTTCTATTTCTTGTCTTCGTAAGAACGCTATCTTGGCCATCAAGATCGCCGGATCTCTCTTCTATTGCGCACACTTGGAGAATTATGGGTAGAGCCCTCCAACCAGATTTTGATTATCTAACTCACCAGTTGGACAGAGTTTGGCACAATATCCCTTAGGAGGACATCCGCCACCGCTATCAATCAATATCAAGCAGAATAACTTCTTGCATAAGGGCCAGAGGTGGACAAGCACGTTGTTGTGTTTTTCAATATGTGAAGTTCTATCACTTGAAATAAATCAATTTTTGTCAAACTTTAATCATTTGTTTTTATGTACATGTACATCCCACCAACCGATTTTCCACCAATTCGAATAACTCCTGCTTAGTGCGTCCTTTTTTTTCTAAGATTGTATAAAGGAACTTGTCTCGCATACGTCTTCGGACTCTTAATGATTGTATATTTTAGTATTTTATAATTTGACAACAGTAAAAGTTTAACATTCACTACTAATTTTGAAATGCATACAATGCATCACGTGTTTCTGCAATTAATACGCTTTGATACTAGAAAGTTACAGTTTTTTTTGTCTATCTACTCTTTTAATATCATACAGCGCTTTCGTACTTATTATCATTTTTCCAATTATGATCCACCGTTTTTAACTCCAGTGATTTAAT
Organism: Pardosa pseudoannulata; assembly: GCA_032207245.1. Lineage (NCBI taxonomy): Eukaryota > Metazoa > Arthropoda > Arachnida > Araneae > Lycosidae > Pardosa > Pardosa pseudoannulata. The sequence goes on along the minus strand of CM063508.1, from coordinate 81,361,749 downwards.
CGAAAAATTTGGAATGTCGATTGTATATTGGGAAAACAACTGTGCAGGATAAGAAATTTGTAATTATATGCTTGGTTAATACTGATGATATCCTAGCTAGGGATCGTAATATAAAAATATATTTTAAACTATTTTTCTAGTGACCTGGTGTTCTTTGAATACAAAATTCTCCGTATGTCAGCTTGCTGAGTTCATTTGGATTAAAAATACATTCTAATAAACAGACTGACAGAATAGTTCATCTCAGGTTTAGATATTTTAATGGAAAAGAAATTAAATTACACTTCGAATTGGCAGTGAGATTTTTTCAATCTGTGTTATCTATTTCACAAGAAAAACAAAAACTATGCCTCTTTGTTATTAATTTCGATAGCACGATTAAGATAATTTCAAACGATGCAGTCCAAAATGGTTAATTTTTTAAAATCTAATCATTTATAATTTCTAGACATTTTCTATTAATATGTATCTATTAATGCTTTTTAAGAATGTTTAGATTTTATCGAAGGGAAGACTATGTAATACAAAGAAAGTAAGAAAAAACTTATTAAATCATTCCACAACAGACAGTTTTATGTACGTTGTTTTTAACTTTGTTCGATTCTGCATACCATTTTAATTCAATAAAAATCTGTAATATACGGTAAAAATCTGAAAACAATTAACTCACATGTAATACACTAGGAAAATTTTAATGAATATTACTGGAAATTTTAATTTTAGTGTATTTTTTAAAGATTTTTTTCCTTTAGTTCTTTAAGTATGTTATCAAATATCATTATAGTATTCCTCAAAACAATGTTATGAAATATGAATGTTTGAAAAAAAAAAGAGATTTAAAATCCCTTGTAACTTTAAACAAACTTAAAAAAAGGAAAGTTTAAAATGTTACCGTATCGTAAAAAAAATGCAACAGGTAGATTTATTAATAAACTTATACAAAAATACTTTCGTGCTCTATTATTTTTATATTCGATCATATTTGTTTCCTTTCTCTACCTGTTTGAATTTTCTCTTAATTTAAAATGTCAATTTAAAAACAAATTATGTTAGATTTTATATATAATTAAAAGATATATGGAAACTTTGAACAATTTTTTAATTCAGTTTTAGCAATTTTTTCCATACATTTTTAAATTGTCTGAATTCATCCGGAATTTTGGGGAATTAGTTTTAGGGATTATTTTTTTAAATGAATACTTAAAACATGGGGTCATATCTAGCAAAATATTTTTTAACAATGTTACTTTTTGTTTCTGCATAATTTTTCTCATAATTTTTCCAAATTAAGTTTAAACAGTCTAGTGAATCAAGATCTACTTTATCTATATTTAAGGAAATAATGTCTTGAACGGCAACAGGTTTCAGTCTCTTCCCAGTCGATATAGTCATTTTTCTAATAATCTCTTCCAGTATTATTAGATTTTTGTCGGTAGTTTATTATTTTTATTGTTAACTTCAAATGTCCCAACCCAATAGTATTATAAGTCACAAAGTTCGATATAATGCTTTATTGATAACATGTATAAATTTTCAAAGAACGTGAAAAGCAGGAGGATATTTCGTTAATATTCTTTAGAGAAAATACAACTATTTTTTCTCAAATAAGAAACTTTCTTTATAACTCCATAGTTAGTAAATTTTCCAAATTAAGTTTAAACAGTGTAGTGAATCACGATCTACTTTACCTTTATTTAAAGAAATAATATCTTGAACTGCAACAGGTTTCAGTTTCTTCCCAAACGATACAGTCATTTTTCTAATAATCTCTTCCAGTATTCTTAGATTTTTGTCGGTAGTTTATTATTTTTATTGTTAACTTCAAATGTCCCAACCCAATAGTATTATAAGCCACAAAGTTTGATATCATGCTTTATTGTTAACGTGTATGAATCTTCAAAGAACGTGAAAAGCAGGAGGATATTTCGTTAATATTCTTTAGAGAAAACACAACTATTAATTCTCAAATAAGAAACTTTCTTTCTAACTCCATAGTTAGTAAATTTTCCAAATTAAGTTTAAGCAGTCTAGTGAATCACGATCTACTTTATATTTAATGAAATAATATCTTGAACTGCAACAGGTTTCAGTTTCTTCCCAAACGATACAGTCATTTTTCTAATAATCTCTTCCAGTATTCTTAGATTTTTGTCGGTAGTTTATTATTTTTATTGTTAACTTCAAATGTCCCAACCCAATAGTATTATAAGCCACAAAGTTTGATATCATGCTTTATTGTTAACGTGTATGAATCTTCAAAGAACGTGAAAAGCAGGAGGATATTTCGTTAATATTCTTTAAAGGAAAAACAACTATTTTTTTTTCAAATAAGAAACTTTCTTTCTAACTCCATAGTTAGTAAATTTTCCAAATTAAGTTTAAGCAGTCTAGTGAATCACGATCTACTTTATATTTAATGAAATAATATCTTGAACTGCAACAGGTTTCAGTTTATTCCCAGACGATACAGTCATTTTTCTAATAATCTCTTTCAATATTCTTAGATTTCTGTCGGTAGCTTATTATTTTTATTGTTAACTTCAAATGTCACAAACCAATAGTATTATAAGCCAAAAAGTTTGATATAATTCTTTATTGATAAGATGCATGAATCTTCAAAGAACGTGAAAAGCAGAATGATATTTCGTTAATATTCTTTAGAGAAAAAACAACCATTGTTTCTCAATTTAGAAACTTTCTTTATAACTCCATAGTTAGTAAATTTTACGAATTAAGTTTATACAGATTTATAAATAATGGTATACGTTAGTGAAATTTAACAAAATACAGTTAACAGGTTTCAATTTCTTCCCAGTCGATATAATCATTTTTACTACTCTCTTGAAAAATTCATAGATTTTTTTCACTAGTTTATTGTTTTTTCAAATGTCTTGACTTCAGGGTATTTTTAGCCACAGAATTTGAAACAATTCTTTATAAGTTGAATGAATCTTCAAAAAGCTTAAAAAGCAGGATATTTAGCTGAAATTCCGTAGAAATACAAAATCTTTTCCAAGCTAGAGTCTTCATAGTTAGAAAATTTTCTTCTTCATTAAAATAAGGAATGTGACCGAACAAGTCGGATGATACCATTCGTTATTGAAATCCTAGTGCTCACGTCCCACTTTAAAGTGTATATTTAATTTATAAATCGGTTTTAGGTAGTAAGACAAGTACCCAGATTACGTTCTTAGACGCATAATAAACCCATGTGTAGTTTGTACAAGTGTTTTTTATAAGTGTTATCATTTTATATAAATTCATGCAGAAATTTAATAAAATGAACCATTTATGTATTAAATTTATATATAAATTTAATACATAAATATAATATAAATTTAGTTTTCCATATTAATCCTTTGTTGACATTACACGATTTTCCTGATGTACAATAGCAGTGAACGTATAAACCTATTTATCTATCTATATCTATATATATATATATATATATATATTATATATATATATATATATATATATATAATTCATAATATAGACATAATTGATGTAATGTGTTCTTATGACTGTATATTTGAAAATCCCGAAATAAAGTAATCAATCAAAATCATAGTCAGATTTTATTGATTTCAACTGGAGTTAATTTCAACTGGAGAATGAACTGGAACAAGGAGAGAATAATTACTTTTTCAGAAACAGTTCTGAAAAATACTCCGCAAAATAGAACGGTTAAAATTTTAAAATCTCGCTGTAGAATTTAACTAGCATTGCTAAAGCTCAATAACTTACATGGCATTTAATTTTAAATAGTATATGCTTTATTTCACATTTAACTATACAGGTCTTTGTCACTTGTCTATGAACTAAAGCAAAAGACAGAATCTGTTTGATAAAAAAGCAGTACATTAGTTATACATCGGTGTCGTCAGATTACACTTTTAATTTTAAAAATATTATTAATACATACGTACTGAAAGTAAAGGAAAAATAGAATGGAGAAAATATACTGGTGATCTTTAACTTCTATAAGAAAAAGAACAAAACAAGAAATTCCCGTCAATACAAAAAATGTAGATCAAAGTTTTTATCACATATCTGAAACTCATCTAATCTTAATACTTTCTGGACAGGAATAAATATAAAACGTGGGAGATTCGACTATTTATTCAAAATTAATCAAGTTGATGCCTATATCTGCACCTGTGATCCTATGCAAGTTCAAAGTTTGAAAAACGTTCAATTCATATAATGTGTTTAGTATAACTATGTTACGAACCATTCTGAAATAAATATATGAATAAAAATAATAGTCAGGCTTTATTGATAGCAGTTAATTAATTTCGATCGGAGCGAGAATTGAGACAAGGGGTTTATAAATACTTTTTCAGGCACAGTTCTGAAAAATACTCATACTAAGTAGAATAATTAATAGGATCTCACTTGAGAATTTAACAAGGATGGGTGAAGTGCAAAATATACTGATGAGAAAAAGAAGAAAACAAGAACTTCCCGTCAATACAAAAAATGTAGATCAAAGATTTTATCACATATCTGAAACTCATCTAATCTTAATACTTTCTGTTAAGGCATAAAGATAAAACAAGAACTTCCCGTCAATACAAAAGATGTAGATTAAAGTTTTCATGATGTATCCGAAACTTATCTAATCTTAATACTTTCTGGACAGTCATAAAGATAAAACATGGGAGATTCGACTATTTATTCAAAATTAATCAAGTTGATGCCTATATCTGCACCTGTGATCCTATGCAAGTTCAGAGTTTGAAAAATGTTGAATTCGTGTAATGTGTTTCGTATAACTGTGGTACGGAGAATTCTGAAATAGAGATATCAATAAAAATAATTAATAGTCAGGCTTTATTGATAGCAGTTAATTAATTTCTATCGAAGCGAGAACTGAGACAAGGGGTGGATAAATACTTTTTTCAGGCACACTACTGAAAAATACGCATACTAAGTAGAATAATTAATAGGATCTCACTTGAGAATTTAACAAGGATGGGTGAAGCGCAAAATATACTGATGAGAAAAAGAAGAAAACAAGAACTTCCAGTCAATACAAAAGATGTAGATCAAAGTTTTTATCACATATCTGAAACTTATCTAATCTTAATACTTTTCGGACAGTCATAAATATAAAACATGGGAGATTCGACTATTTATTTAAAATTAATCAAGTTGATGCCTATATCTGCACCTGTGATTCTATGCAAGTTCAGAGTTTGAAAAATGTTGAATTCGTGTAATGTGTTTCGTATAACTGTGGTACGGAGAATTCTGAAATAGAGATATCAATAAAAATAATTAATAGTCAGGCTTTATTGATAGCAGTTAATTAATTTCGATCGGATCGAGAACTGAGACAAGGGGTTTATAAATACTTTTTCAGGCTCACTTCTGAAAAATACGCTCACTAAGTAGAATAATTAATATGATCTCGCTTGAGAATTTAACAAGGATGGGTGAAGCTCAAAATATACTGAATGACAAGAACTTTAATACAAAAGATGTAGATCACAGATTTTATCACATATCTGAAACTCATCTAATCTTAATACTTTCTAAATAAAATAAAACATAAATTCGACTATTTATTTAAAATTAATCAAGTTGATGCCTATATCTGCACCTGTGATTCTATGCAAGTTCAAAGTTTGAAAAACGTTCAATTCATATGATGTGTTTCGTATAACTCTGTTACGTACCATTCTGAAATAAATATATGAATAAAAATAGTAGGCTTTATTGATAGCAGTTAATTAATTTCGATCGGAGCGTGAACTGAAACAAGGGGTTTATAAATACTTTTTCAGGCTCACTTCTGAAAAATACGCGCACTAAGTAGAATAATTAATATGATCTCGCTTAAGAATTTAACAAGGATGGGTGAAGCGCAATGACTTACATGCTATTTAATTTTAAACAGTATATATTTTTCTCAGATCTATCTATAGAGGTAAACTAAAGTAAATAACAAAAACAGTTGAATGAATAAATCAGCATTGTATAAATGTATGTAATCATAGTGTTTGATGCAAATGCCGCTCTAGCACGACAGAAAATTCCCTATAAAATAATAGCCTCACTTATCTGTCCGCCTGTTCTTGAATTTTTGAAGCAGTTGGACCTGGAATGAAAAAAAGATTCAAAGTGTTAGCAAATTCAAAGCGACTAAAGCTTACCTTCTTCTAAACTATTGATCCAATGCTAAAATAAATTGGTATAAATATGCTTCATATCACAGCGAAAAATACTGTCGTATTTAAAATGCTTGAAATCTCACCCTTCAGTTTAATGCCATTGTTTCAAGCCCTATTTTGCCCGGTAAAGAGCAGGCAACTAAATTTCTCGCATAATAAATAGGTAAAAATAACATTTTTTTCTAGCATTCCTTTAACCATCTCATTTAATCATTTTTTATTTTAGATTATTTAAATATCGTCTGCATTATTTTCATAAGTTTTAACACTGAACTTAGGTATATTACGTAAATAATTTTCTTTTATATTTGACTTAAATAATAGATTAGATACATATGTAAAAAAATTAAATTTAATCATCGATTATTTTTGTTGCAATAAAAATTTTATCACCGGTATTAACAACAAATTCTATCTACCTCCAGGGTGTAGTGGAAATGATAGTTTTCTTTACTTCCCTTAATTACTGTGGCGAAAGATTGGGAAGAACTTAATGATAATTTCGACGTAGCTAAGAAAACTTTGAATTATCTTTCTAAATGAATTCAAAATGATTCTAAACTACATTCACAGTATCGGGAAACTTTAGAGAAGTATGAAGTAAACAAATTTTTAGCATGTACCAGATAATCCTCAGCCACGAAACAAGCCATTTTTTTTACCTGCCTCATAAAATACTTTACAATTCTGGAAAATTAAAAATTTTACTGATTCCGTCATATGACGGACTATATGCTAGTCTCTCTATATATAAAAAAGAATTTGTGTCTGTCTGTACTCGATAGACTTAAAAACCATGCATCTAATCGCCGTGAAAATTTCTGAAATTATTAGGTATATTCCTGGGAAGGTTTTTGTAAATTTTTAACGTTCGAAATCTATTCCTTCCCCCTTTTTCGAGCGTTTCATGTGATTATTCCATGCATTATTTTCCCCGGTTAAGCGCAAACGATTAACTTTTTAATTTATCGCATCATAACTAAGTGAAAGAAGCAATAATTTCTAGCAATGTGACGTCATTCCGTTAATCCCATGTATTTGTTTTAAGAGCGGTTTTCCTACTTAAAAACAGAAGATTAAAAATTTCAATTTATCACATAATAAATAGGTGAAAACGATATTTTTTATCATAATGACGTCAATTCTTTAAATATCTCATTTATTCATTTCTTATTTTATATTATTTAAACATCGTCTGCGTAGTATCCATTCGATTTGACGTGGAAATTTTAATATTAAGTGATTACCTTTCATTTCTATGTGACGCAAATTATAGCATTTTTATGTAAGAACTAATTTTAAATTTAATTCTTGGTTAATTTTTACGTTACAATGAAATGTTTATCAACATTATTCTAACAACGAAAAGTACAAATTTCAGTGACTCCTGGTCAAATAAAACCTATCATTTTATATAGTTATCTTTATATTAATATGGTTGTCAATATGAATATATGTTTCTGTTTCATACAAAACCATGGGGTTAGTCATAAATTTCCTTAATTTTGGACAACATTTATTAATACCAACTAAATTAGCACTGTTGCTGTCAAAACCTCTGCTTTCTATTCTACCCCGTAATATGGCAAGATCTATTAACGTTGCTAATCAACGTACAGTAATAATACAGTAATGTCATTTAAGGTTCAAGTTATATTTTATCATAAAAAAAGTTTGAACAAATTTAACATAAGACACAAATTTGATTATAAAATCTGAATAATGTTATAATACACTTATAATAGAAATGAATATATATGCCAATGACTCGAACTGAACTGTGACGAATTTAGAGAGTTATTCGCGAAAATAAAATCTTTGTTTAAAAGTAATATATTAAGTTCACTGTAACGAAGCACGGGCAAACTTGCTAGTAGATAATAAAAGACGTAACTAGATTAAATCAATGTAGTTTTTCCGATTTATTTTAGGCATCTACTTCAAAACTTTATGTAACTCGCTCATTTTGGGCACATTACAGCTGCTAATATCCCAGTCATTATCCAGCCATGGTGCCGACAAGATTTTTTCCCTGATCCAAGCAAACAATTTACATATATAAAAAATCAATCATGGCATTGCATTAACCTCAAAGATTGATCGCCTTTCGGCTGTAGCAAAGGGTATAAATTTCGAAATTTTATCTGTTTTATGAACTTGTTGTTCTTGGAAGTTTGCCAGAAAACTAATATATGCTCATAAATATAACGAACGTTGCTGCTTTTACTGTACCATCCTTCCCTTGCGAACTTATCGATTGGATAATCTGGATAAAACCGTTCTGTCAAGTGCTGATGAAAGTTAAAAATTAATTTCTGTAGTGGAACACTAGATTTAGTAGCTGTCCCGAATATTAAAAGATGAAAACGTGAACAGTTTACTTCAAGGACATTTTTAATCTTAAATAAAATGAGAAAAAAAGAACTTTTTTTTAATCCTACATAAGATAAAATCATGGTATTTAGATATATATGAGCTATTTTCTTTGAAAGGAATGTAAATCCATTTTTGACTAAAGGTTAGTAGATGGTAAGAATGAATAACACCTTCTATGCATATTTTATATATTAACAATTCCCCTCCACCCCGCAAAAAAAGAAAAATCTTTCAAAAATTTTTTCCTTTTTTTAATTCAAATCTACGCAGTTAATGAAATTACGAATCAAATCCCTTTGAAAGTAGTATAAGCCCACTTTTCTTCAAGTCATAATATATTTGATTCAAAATTACAGTACACAATTATGATTCATTATTTTAACTAGTGTTTTAAAAATGATTATAATATAAACTTAAATTAGTTTCATATTAAAAAAAACATTAAATGAGACCAGTAATATAAACTCTTTGTAAAAAATGCAACGTTATGAAGTAATCGTCAGAATCGAAACTTATTACACATAAGCCTTGTATCAGTACAAATAAATGATTACATCTACAAAGAAGAAAAAAGAAAAAATATATAGTGTCCGAAATCAGTGTTTGATTTAGCCACCACGTACTGCAATAAGTGCTGCTATAGGAAGTAGCTTGGAATCAAGCAGATTTTGAATGTCTTCTTGGAGAAGAGCATTCCATATTGTTTGTTTACCTACCCAGAGTTTATCTGTTGAAGCTGTAGAAAGAGGGTCTCTAGTGAAATGTTGATCAATGTAATCCCATGCATGTTCAATAAGCGAAATATCTAGAGTATAAGTAATCAAAGGTAGAAGCTGTATATGTTCTGCTAAAAAGAATCTGTAACAATCTTTGCAACACATGGCATGTTCTACTTAAAGACAGCACTAGTAATGCCTTAAAAGAATATCTTCGGGCTCCAACACATCACTAATGTACCTTTTGGTGTTAAGATTACCCAAAGTTAGTAGCCTCTTAGATCTCCACGGCACACAATCACCCCCAGAACATAACTCTGAGTGTCCGCCTAGTATGACGCTCAATAATGCAATCTGAAAGGTTGCGTTCACCGGCAAAGTGTCTAACATAAATGCGATCTTCACGATGTTCCAAATTCAAATGATATTCGTCTGAAAGAAAAGTACCTGTTTTCAGTCTGCACATTAGTATCTGTTCAAGAGCTTATTCCAGCCACAGGCGACGGTGAGGAGGATCATGTATGAAGAAGTTATTGCATGCACTTAGTATTACAGTATATGTTAACGAATTGACAGAGCACAGGAATGCACTTGTAACAATTGACCAATGTGCTGTCAACTCTCGCTACAAAGTTGTACGGTCTGTCAGCTCTATGAAGACGTATATATCCTCTCACGTTGACTTCATCTTTCAGCATCCATCTACAGATTCCAAGTAGTCCAGTTTTTATCTAGCCATTGATCTCCAACTAGCATCACTGAGTTGCAATCCTTCTTCATAAAGTCTGCTGATTTTCCCTCGTTAAAACTCCGCAAGTTGTTAAAATTTTACCCTCTTTCGCCAACAAGGCTTAGCTATTTTTCATATAATGTTTACTACTATCAGATAACTATGGACTGTTTTAGTCTTCTACAGCCCTCTATTTATGCATTCTCAGTAGAAGCGCAGAGGGTACAGCACAGTCCATGCATGCGGGAGGACTCCGAAATGTTGGTGACACACTACCTTATATTTGCTGAAAAATTCTACTCAATCACGTCATTTCTTGGTGTTGCACCTTTTGAAAACAATATCAATATTTATAAAAAAAACAATACCAATTTTATACCAATATTTTTCAAACCATCAAAATACAAATCCATAAATATCTCCATACAATATAAAATAAATTTGTACTTCTTTCATTCAAAACAATTTTTGAAAACAATACCAATATTTTTCAAACCATCAAAATACAAACTCATATCTCCATATAATATAAAATGAATTTGCACTTCTTTCATTCAAAATTGCTCATATGCTTGACGTTATTTAACAATAATTCAATGAAAGGGGAGTATCTTGAGTATGACACGATCTCTTATAAATTTGCATTTATGCTAATTTAACGATGCAAATACATTTTGAGCTCAACTGTCCTTTTTTGATTGCGTGTAGAATAAAAACTTGTCTGTCTGGGGTAAAACCTTTCCAAGATCATTAATAAGGGATTAACTTTATAAAAGTTATATAGTTTTGTTATATGAAGGAATACATTTCATAAACAATGTATGCATCAAGTGAAAATAATATAGAAATCCTCTTACAAGATAACTGTTTATACATGTAAATTAAAAACAAATTTATAATCTTTATTTAATTTATAGCATGACAAAGGCAATTTTCAAAATAAAATTCTTATTTTCTTAAAAAAAATTTAACTTTTTAATTTTAAATTTTAAAATTTACAGAATAAAACAGATATGCATCTCCAATTTGATACAAACATTTAGTTTCTCATGTACATACTTTAAAAGTTATTTTGCAAGTAAGTAAATTTCATACTTTTTTCATTTGGTGTATATATTTTATGCTATTTTTAAAAACATACTACTTAAAGTGTCAAAACTAAATTATTTTTTAAAGTTAGAACGTTATTAAAGAACTTGTAAAAACTTCCTTCTAGAAGCCTTACCACACATCAACATGTAAATGTTGGTTTCGTTCGGAGTGCTACGGTCTACTCTTTTGCAACACGAGGGCTAATGAGACAGGGACGTACAGTTTAAAGCCGATTCCGAACGGCTACGAATATCCATGACACAGCGAGATTCGAACCCACGAACTCTAGCACCTAAGGCTAGCACCATAACCAATCAGCCATCTTTCGACACATGTAAATGCTGAAAAAGCAGCATGTTCAGTTTAGGATTCCTTTTTGGAAAATACTTGGATTTCTCGAGTTACAAGGAAAATATTTTCAATCGATTAAAGGTTTTATCGCAAATCAGCATGAATTAAATAAATCGGTTGAAAATTTTTCGTTGTAACACAAGAATTCTGCACATTATTCACCAGCATACAGAATCATGCACCATTTCATACATGTAGACGTATGATAAGGTCTTTAAAATTTTTTCTTTGTTGTGTTGTTGTTTTTGTTACTCTTCCGCTGTTCTCAGAAATCCTACACCAGGTCCAATCGTACCCGTCCCAATATGCAACTGGTCTACGATTCGATATTATCGATGCTGGTCGTATTCGGTAGATATTACTTTATAGAGTTTAATAAAATATTTTAATTTTATCTTATTTTTACGTTACTATTAAATACACTATCTTTAGAATATCTTCAACATGTCGAGAATGTGTTTAGAAAGTCTTTAGAATTAATTTTACTTGTTGTGTTGTTGTTACTCCCTCCCCTGGTGTAAGAAATCCTACACCAGGTACAACAGACCCCGTCGCAATATGCAACTGGTATACAGCTAAAGGTAATATGCACACGATAACTAAGACTGACTTAACCTCAAGAATTGGTCCTAGTAATTTAGAAGAAGAGACCAAGTAGACCTCCAGGCTTTTACTTGTTGTACTTGTTGTAAAACCAATGTTTAAACAAGGATATCGAAAATTATGGTTAGAAAAATATATTGATCTACGTAAATATTCTCATATCAACACATTAGGCTCATCTATCTCATTACGAACATTGAAAAATAATACTTGCATAATGCAAGGTGATGCAAGGTAATAATTCGATAGATATTACATTAAAGATTTTAATAAAATATTTTATCTTATTTTTACGTTACTATTAAACACACGTGAATTGATAATGTGTTTAAAAGTTTTTTTAGAATTCCTTTCATTTGTTGTGTTGTTGTTGTTACTCATTGCTCTGGTGTAGGAAAGCCTTCACCAGGTCCAAAAGAGCCCGTCGCAATATGTGACTGGTCTATGGCTAAGGGTAATATGCCCACGATAGTTGAAGATTGACTAAACCTCAAGAATGGGTCCTCGTTAATCATTCGTTGAAGCAGGGACCAAGCAGAACGCCCCTAGGCTTTTACTTGTTGTAAAACCAATGTTTAAACAAGGATATCGAAAATTATGGTTAGAAAAACTAATGTTGACCTACGTAAATATTTTCATATCAACACATTAGTCTCACCCATCCCATTAGGAGTATTGAAAATTAATACTTTTATAATTTAAAATACAAAATAATAATTCGATCGATATTACATTAAAGAATTTAATAAAATGTTTTAATTTTATTTTATTTTTACTTTACTATTAAATACACGGTCTTTAAAATGTCTTAAATGTGTCGAGAATGCGTTTAGAGGGTCTGTAGAATTTCCTTCTCTTGTTGTGCTATTATTACTCATTCCCCTGGTGTAGGAAAGCTTTCACCAGGTTCAACAGACCCCGTCACAATATGCGACTGCTCTATGACTAAGGGTAATATGCACACGATAGCTGAAGACTGACTTAAACTCAACAATGAGTACTCGTTATTCACTCGTTGACTCAGAGACCGAGCAGTACACCCCAGGCTTTTACTTGTTGTACTTGTTGTAAGACGAATGTTTAAACAAGGATATCAAAAATTATAGCTAGAAAAACATATTGATCTATGTAAATATTCTCATATCAACACACTAGGCTCCCGTATCTCATTGGGAGCACTGAAAATTAATACTTGTATAATTTAAAATAGAAAGTAATAATAATTTGATAGATATTTTATTAAAGATTTTAATAAAATATTTTATCTTATTTTTATGTTGCTATTAAGTACACAATCTTCAAATTGTCTTGCACGGGTTGAGAATGTGTTTAGAAGTTTTTTAGAATTCCTTTCACTTGTACTGTTGTTGTTGTTACTCATTCCCCTGGTGTAGGATAGCCTTCACTAAGTGCAATAGACCCCGTCGCAATATAGACTGGTCTATGACTAAGAGTAATATGCACACGATAGCTGAAGACTGACTTAATCTCAAGAATGGGTCCTCGCTATTCACTTGTTGAAACAGGAACCAAGCAGAACACCCCCAGGCTTTTACTTGTTGCAAAAGCAATGTTTAAACAAGGATATTGAAAAGGACTGTTAGAAAAACAAATATTGATCTACTTAAATATTCTCATATCAATACATTATTCTCACCCATCTCATAAGAAACATTGAAAAATACTTGTATAATTTAAAATACAAGGTAATAATTCGATAGACATTACATTAAAGATTTTAATAAAATACTTTATCCTATTTTTGTGTTACTATTAAATACACGGTATTTAGAATGTTTTCAGTGTGTCGAGAATGTGTTTAGAAGGTCTTTAGAACTCCTTTCACTTGTTGTGCTGTTGGTGTTGTTACTCATTCCCCTGGTGTAGGAAAGTCTTCACCAGGTCCAATAGACTCCGTCGCAATATGCGACTGCTCTATGACTAAGGGTAATATGCACACGATAGCTGAAGACTGACTTAACCTCAACAATGAGTACTCGTTATTCACTCGTTGAATCAGAGACCAAGCAGTACACCCCAGGCTTTTACTTGTTGTACTTGTTGTAAGACGAATGTTTAAACAAGGATATCAAAAGTTATGGCTAGAAAAAAATATTCATCTATATAAATATTCTCATATCAACACACTATGCTCACGTATCTCATTGGGAGCATTGAAAATTAATACTTGTATAATTTAAAATATAAGGTAATAATTCGATAGATATTACATTAAAGATTTTAATAAAATATTTTATCTTATTTTTAAGTTACTATTAAGTACACAGTCTTCCAATTGTCTTGCACGTGTTGAGAATGTGTTTAGAAGTTTTTTAGAATTCCTTTCACTTGTACTGTTGTTGTTGTTACTCATTCCCCTGGTGTAGGATAGCCTTCACTAAGTGCAATAGACCCCGTCGCAATATAGACTGGTCTATGACTAAGAGTAATATGCACACGATAGCTGAAGACTGACTTAATCTCAAGAATGGGTCCTCGCTATTCACTTGTTGAAACAGGAACCAAGCAGAACACCCCCAGGCTTTTACTTGTTGCAAAAGCAATGTTTAAACAAGGATATTGAAGAGGACTGTTAGAAAAACAAATATTGATCTACTTAAATATTCTCATATCAATACATTATTCTCACCCATCTCATAAGAAACATTGAAAAATACTTGTATAATTTAAAATACAAGGTAATAATTCGATAAACATTACATTAAAGATTTTAATAAAATACTTTATCCTATTTTTGTGTTACTATTAAATACACGGTATTTAGAATGTTTTCAGTGTCAAGAATGTGTTTAGAAGGTCTTTAGAACTCCTTTCACTTGCTGTGCTGTTGGTGTTCTTACTCATTCCCCTGGTGTAGGAAAGTCTTCACCAGGTCCAATAGACTCCGCCGCAATATGCGACTGCTCTATGACTAAGATAATATGCACACGATAGCTGAAGACTGACTTAACCTCAACAATGAGTCCTCGATATTCACTCGTTGAAGCAGTACACCTCCAGGCTTTTACTTGTTGTACTTGTTGTAAGACCAATGTTTAAACAAGGATATCAAAAATGATGGTTAGAAAAACAAATATTGATCTACTTAAATATTCTCATATCTACACATTAGTCTCACCCATCTCATTAGTAGTATTGAAAAATAATCTTTGTATAATTTAAAACACAAGGTAATAATTTGATAGATATTACTTTAAAGATTTTAATAAAATATTTTATTTTTATCTTATTTTTACTTTATTATATGCACAGAAATTTAAAAAATTAAAATTAATTTTATTGTTATATAGTTGTATAGAGAAATTTCATTAAGGGATTCATGGTAAAATCTTTGTCATGAGAAGGGATCTGTGGTCTGGGAACTATTTCTTTTAACAGTTGATTTTTTACGTGCTTCATCAGTCAAACGTGTAAATTGTTTTCTTGGATGTAAGAAAATATTTCAAGTACAGAATATTTCACTAAATCCATAATCCTTTATGGGTTTAAAAACTTACCAGTAAAACAGTGATAAATCATATAGAAATGTGTATGTAGAACAATTAAATAAATAATTACTTTACTAATGGTCGTAAAATATGACTAAAACACAATAAAAATGAAAAAACGTAATGGGTCATTTTTGTACCTAATACCTTGAGTGTACACTTCATTATAACAACGTAAGAAAGCTAAGTTTGTTTTTTTCTCTGTTTCAGCTCTCCTGCGTGTCATGACCGAGCCGGGAGTATCCCTGACGGAAGAGAAGATCTCCACCTCTCGTCCAACATCTCGGCGACGAAATGGGGTAAAATATATTTCTTCAAACTTATTTTCTTACCCAAATTTACATTTCACAAATGAAAATCCAATATTTTTAAATATTGCTTTATACCATTCGGTAACACAAAAATTTAGCCCTCAAAGACAGTAGATGAGTATTTTTGACAAAATACCCTTGAAAAGAGTTACTGATTTGTTCTAGAGTTCAAAACATTAGGTAATTTCATATTTTACCCCAATCGAAATGCTAAAGTTGTTATTAAACATTTTACAAGGTAATATTGTCTTTTAATGTAACTATTATATGAATATAAGCAAGCCTTTAAAGAAGTATTTTTCAACTGAATAGCAAGTTTGAAAGATAAAGCAGCTCTTTTTCTATATTTTCATATCAACAACTGATTGCGTGATGATATCTATTGGAGAATGTATAAATAGTGCGTATTACCAATTGCTGCTTTAATTCATTATGAGTTATTTATTTTTAAAGTGGTTTGAAAATTCTGTTGTTGTTGTTGTTGCCAATGCCAACTCTCCGATTACCTAGTCCGTGGACAATAGACCACAAGAATTAAGGCCAAGGAGTACGCCTTTCTTTTGACTAGTACGGCTAAGGTGAAAGAACGTCTTAGCTCAAATGGGTCCTCGTAATTTAAAAACAAGGACCAAGCAGCAAACTTCCAAGTTTAGTTCTTTTGACGAGTACCACTAAGGTGAAAGAAATTCTTAACTCAAATGGGTCCTCGTAATTTAAAAACAAGTACCAAGCAGCAAACTTCCAAGTTTAGTTCTTTTGACGAGTACCACTAAGGTGAAAGAAAGTCTTAGCTCAAATGGGTCCTCGTAATTTAGAAACAAGGGCCAAGCAGCAAACTTCTAAGTTTAGTTCTTTTGACGAGTACCACTAAGGTGAAAGAAATTCTTAACTCAAATGGGTCCTCGTAATTTAGAAACAAGGACCAAGCAGCAAACTTCCAAGTTTAGTTCTTTTGACGAGTACCACTAAAGTGAAAGAAAGTCTTAGCTCAAATGGGTCCTCGTAATTTAGAAACAAGGGCCAAGCAGCTAATCTCTAAGTTTGGCCTGCCACTTCCAGACGTATCACTTGAGATCTTAAAGGAAATTATGACCACGAACATATTTTAAGTGCTCCAGTCACCATTCACTGATGCGGTGGATCTTAGGTTGGTTAAAGCGCCATCCCCCAATCCTCCAGTTCCAAGATCGTTGCCTTTCCGACTGAGCGACCACTGATGTGTAAATTCTAAACGTAGATATTTAAAAAACAGATATAAAAGAACTTCCTCCAAGAGGACCTTTTTAGTAAGACAGAATATAACTCGAATATCTAAGTAAGTCAATTTCT
>CM063508.1:81334553-81339553 GCA_032207245.1 Pardosa pseudoannulata | reverse complement strand
CATGTTAAGTTTGTAAACTAAGTTTTGATACACCCTGTATAGCAAGAGTAACATTTTTGTAACTTTATTTTGTACTACACACTTTATTTGATTCAATTTTTAAAAGTATCAAGTAAATTAAAAACACTATATTTTGCCAGAAATTCTCATCTGTTGTAAAAAAAAAATGAAATTACTTGTTGATTCACGAATTCGTCACTGACCCTCAAATAAAATATTAATGGACTTTAGCAATTGATATTACATCTGCGTAGGATATTCTAATATTTTTGCAGTTCATTATCGGATAAATGGCCAGTCTATGTAATTTACATCAAAAAGTTAATGGCTATATGCTACATTAACCTTCCAGCTACCGCTGAAAATTTATTTCTGTAAAAATAAACATTTTAATAAGTTCTATTAGGCTAAGTCTATTTTGTTTGCTTGTTTTCTATGCCATTTCTCTACCATTAAAACATCGACTGAAGTTAAAGAATATTTTGAACGAGGTTGTTCCCCCCCCATCCCCATCATTTACTAAATATTACTTTCGAATTTTGGCCTAAGGCTCTGGGAACTTCTTATTTTTCTCCCCACAATTTTTCATAATTAGTCCGAGATATATTTCTCATCTGACAAAAAGTTTTCTCGTTTATTTCACCAAGGGCAGAAGCGGGAGCTCTCCGTGTTTGCCGATGGACCTTTGGGAGACGACCCTAATTTCCGAGGCAAAAACAGTTTACCGGAATGGGTCCATAACGCCTTTTTAGTGTATTTACAAATAGAGCGAAAATAAACTCTCGCCGGGAAGCTGTCTATTAGCAGGGGTGCGATATGAGCATTGCTTTTCTGTCCAAATGAATGCCTTCGCATTTCTCGGCTTCCTTTTTCAGATGGTTGGCGTAGGAAACGTCTGTCTCATTTCGAATTCATAGAAATGAGAGCGGGGCAGAGAGGCGGAGGTGTTTACGTAATTAAAACGCGTTCCCGAGACGGGGCCCTTCCGAATGTTTTAATCCCTCCGTTCAAGGCGCTCTCTTCTTTATTTTTCCCCTTCTCTTAATCCCCCCAAAGAGGCCGAGTGATGCGAAACGATTTTCGCTTCTCCTTGGAATGGTAAGGAAATGCGCGAAAGGGGTGGGTGCAATATGTCGTGTTTCCTTGGGGGGCTCGGAAGGTTTGTTGTTGTTTGGCGACACCCCTCGTTCCCGAGTGGAAGTGTCTTCTGAATGAATGCGGAAAGAAAAGTCGTTTGCTGTTTCATGCGCGCACTCGACCGTCTAGAAGAAGAAAAAAAAAATTGATCTCTATTGAGTTCTCTGATTGGTTCTTTTTTAATGGTCTTTTTTTTTTAATTTTCGCCCTCTACGTGACTAATGACGTTGCATGATTCTTTCATGATTTCAAAAAATGAACTTTTCTGTTGCTGGTATTTTCTCTTATTTTTTTTAGCTATTCTCTGTTAAAGATTTTTTTAAATTATGGAAAAAGCGCCTTGTTTATCATTATTTCTTAGTTCAAGAGAACGATCTTTTTTTTAAAAAAAAAAATAAGGCTTTTTTTTAGAGTTGTGAAAGGAATTGATTACAAACAATATTTCTATGGATTTTTGAAGCAGTCCTTAAATCTATAAGTTTAGGGTATTGACAAAGAGCAAGCAATTTTTCAAGTTTAAATATAGTTTATTCTTGTATCATTTCAAAGATTTATAAGAATCCTCGCATTTCGTTAAGAATTAAAAAATCTATGATTCAGTCGATAACACGCTTTGATGATTAAAATATAAAGTAATGAAACAGCAAAAATTGATAATAGCAAATTTGAAAAAAACAAATACACCTTAGTAAAAAAGTGATTTCGCTGCACAACAGTAAAAACCTTGAAACACGGACGCATTCAACAGAAGACTTTCCATGTTATTCTAACGAAAGAAAAACTATTATAAATCACCACTTAAACAAAAGGTAACAATACCTGCAACAAATTCTTTATGTATTTTATAAGTAACCTCCAGAAATAAAGAGTAAAATAATATAGCGCTACTATATTTTTTTTATCTTATTATCTTAATCTTAAGAAAAATAATTTGATTATTTATTAATCCTTAAAAAAGTATTATCCTTATTTTATTATTTTCCAATTCATATTGTCCAAAATAAAATATATTCTCTAAAATTCTCTAACAGTAAAAAATTATTTATCCTATAAAAATTAAAATTTATTACATCATGATTGCTTATAATATAAAAAGTCTATTTCTTTTTCAATTAAACAACAAAGATTATTTTATTATTCCAATTATTTGTCCAAAAAGGTTTCCTCTATATCTTTTAAATTATTTTAGATTACTATTATCTGTTCAAGAGTAAAAATTGCTCCATGTGGTTCCAAATTACAGGCAGTGTCATTATCAAGCATAAAATTCTATTATATTCATTAAAGACATTATCATCTTCTTAAAAAGTTAAATTATTTCTTATTACATCATTAGAAAGAATAATCATTAGCTTAATAAACTTACAGCATTACGGAAAGTATCTATTATGTCAAAGTTACATTCAAATTATTCTGATTCATCTTTAAAATATTGGCATGGATTTCAGCCATTAAAATAAATCATTATGTACTCAAAAATTATTCAAGTATTATACAGCGAATTTACTTACATGCAATCAAAGTAAGTCGATTATTAAGCATTATCGATTTAAAATAGTATTCAAAGCATTAATTTCAAGCATTATCGGTAATTTAAAAATTCTGGCTATTCAAAAATGTTACTTATTACTGTCCCGTATTACCTGATCCAAAGTGCTTATCGCTATTATCTATTCAGTTAAAATTAAATTTCAATTTCTCAAATGTTCCATATTACAGCATTACTTGTTCCAAAGTAATTATTTTCATTATTAGTTGCATAGAAAATTTCTGTTACTCTAGAAATATTCATTATTACTTACTGTTTCGTATAATCTAGTCCAAATTGCTTATCTCAATTATCGGTTCTGTAAAAAGTCCAGTTACTTCAGAAATGCTACCCATGAGATTGTTACTTAGTCAAAGTCCTTGTCTCTTGTGTCAGTACATATAGATCGTGTACTATTCGTCAAATGTTATTTTCTTCTTCTTTTTCGCAGGTCTAAACGAAGGCGGAAGAAAGTGCAGTCCGGCAGCCACGAGTCGTCGTCCCGCGGGAGAGCGTGAGACGTGAACACACAGGTCAGAAGAATAAGATAAACACCTCCAAACAACACCACCAACAACAGCAGCAAAGGAAGAAGAAGCAAAGAGGCAGACGCCCAATGGAGGGCGTCGGCAACGCGACCCGTCCTCCGTCGAACGGCAGCAGTTTCCCGATCTCCGTGGAGTACGAGTTCCTGCTGCGACAGGACTGGGGCTTGGGTGGTGGTCATCCCAACGCGACGCCCGTCGACAATGAGACCGGCGAGTGGTCGGACGACTCGTGGCCCACCTGGGACTACTACCCGAGCGGCTACACCCGGACGGGCGTCATCCTCACCTCGTTCTTCGTGACCGCCATAATGGTGGTGATCGTGGTGGGCAATATGCTGGTCTGCATCGCCATCGCCACCGAGAAGTCGCTCAAGACGGTCCAGAACTGGTTCATTGCCTCGCTCGCCGTCTCCGACTTCCTGGTCGGACTCGTGGTCATGCCCTTCTCGTTGGCCAAAGAGGTCATGGGCTACTGGATCTTTGGACGCTTTTGGTGTGAGATGCACTCTGCTCTCGACGTCTTCCTGTGCACAGCCTCCATTAACAGTCTCTGTCTCATCAGTCTGGACAGGTGGGTGGAGACATGGCAACTCTATTTGCTTCATTGTCACAATGGCTGCACAAAAAATATCCAAATATTGCGAAGATAGTTCTCGTTCCTACACTTTATATCATATACTTAAACAAACATATCATAACAGATATGTATTGCACTGAGACAATGCTCTTAACACATTGTATGCGGGACAGGTTCTAGAACGTTTTCTGACGATTTATACTTGAGTGCGGGTCACGTACTAGTATGGGTTAGTGTAACAACATGGTTTGTTTGTAGGTACAAAATTAGCGGTATATACAGGAAAAAGAAGCCGAATGTTCTTGTCTACTACATAGATTCTGGAAAAATTTAGACAAATAAAAACTAGTTTTTGCATCAGTCGATGCGGAACCACAGAACGGGAAGGTTAATTAAAACATCAATTTAGACTTAAAATTAACTTTTTTTTATCCTTACGAAAATGATATTATATATATATGTACATTTATATATTATATATATATATATTTATTTATTTATTTGTCTATTTATGTATTTGTTTATATATTTCAATATAAAATACGAAAAGTTGGTTAAAAAATTAAATAATTTTCGATCTATTGAGATTTAACTGAATAACTAAATTTACATGCAAAGCGCCAGCTCCCAGTACAATTCCGCTAAGAAATGTACCCGCACACAATGCGTTAAGGTAGTTGGGTACTGCCATATTGTATTCCTCTAGTTCCCCATTTACCTATAGGAAAAATGGCTCTATTTCTAGACAGTTTGTATTTAAATATTTTTTAAGGGTATTTTATCATGAGTTAACCTTTACGAGGACCATTTATTTCTCTCTTAAATTTTTCGCCGTTTTTCGTGTTTTTATATCAATTTAAAAATATCCTTTAAGGAATTATATTTTATTTTATCGAGTTTTCTGTTTCATATTTAAATTTTAAGGGTGGGAATTACGTTTACCCTGGAATCATTTACAGTCATACAGGAAATTCAATTTAATAATCATTATTGGCCATGGAAAGATAAAAAACATATTGCAATTCCCGAAGGTACATCACATTCTGTACACATGTAGTGGTGGGTGCTTTTTACTTGGGTCTAAGTGCTACATTTACTACATTGTCTACAGTTGGAAACCAATTTTGGGTTATGATTTCCAAAACTAACTGAGTTCACATCATTCGAAAACGAAACCCATGTTTTTTTATTTTATTTTTTTTTTATCTTT
>CM063508.1:81324553-81329553 GCA_032207245.1 Pardosa pseudoannulata | reverse complement strand
GTTTAAAATTCCCCACAATTTCTTGCTTCAAAACTTTCTAATTGTCAAGTTGCTAATTATTAAAAATACTATAAAATATTTAAACTAATCTTCATGAAAATTTAAAAAGTTTTGTCCAAAAAAAATGCTTCCAAAAAATTCACAACTTCCGGTTCTGAAGTGGCTATTTCCGTTTTGTTTTGACAGCTGTCACTGATGTTTAAACAGCTGTAACTTTTCTTTAAAATGCCGTAGAGACAAAACAAAAATAGATTTAGAAGTCTAAAAGTTGAAATTTTACAACAGAGAAAATTTTAAAAAAATTATGATTTTTGGCAAAAAATGACGTTTCTAACTTAGACGGATACCTTAAAGTTGGTATGCATCTGCTCTTCTCTTAACGGTATCATACATGATCTTTTATCAAACCGGATAGAAGTAGGGGAAGTCGGATGTCACGAAGATGTGAATACGAGTAGCTTTATCTGTTATATGAATTGAATCGCAAGAATACGTCTTGATTAATATATTCAATGAATCTATGCATGACTTATTTACATGAAGGTAATTATTAAACTTTAGCATTAAATAACCGAGAGGTTCTTCTGAATGTTACATACTGAGAATATGCCTTATCGATATCAACTTCTTATATATTGAAATTTTCTTAGAGTTAGAAGTAGGACTTCAGAGTAACTGGACTAGCGGATTTTTCTCGCCTTTTGTGATTCATTTAAGGGGTCATATCACTCTTCACCCTTCAAAGGTCACCACAATAAATTCATGGGAATTTAAAGTAATTTGTTTATAAATGATATCTGTAAGCCTTGTATATGTAAAATATATAATTTTTTTTTAACATTCCTTAGAAGGGTTTGCCTTAGAGGATACCAAATTAGGGTTTGAGAAGTGGTTTAACTGACTAACCCCTACCCTTGTACAGCTTGAATATTATGCCTTTTTAAAAGTTTAACTATATTGGAAGAACAATAAACGATAATCCTTAAACTGGTATAATAAATAAATAGCTTAACAACTTAAAAGTGTTGTTTGTACAGATACTTTTATTTGAGGTCATAAGTAAGATAAATTGAATCTGACTTCTCAAGTACAGAAAGTTTAAATGCATATATTTGAATAGAAAAAGAAATAAATAAGTTAAACGTAGAACTATTACCTGTTATATATTTAAAATATCAAAAATATAATTGTATAAAATGTATAATATGTATATATAAATATATATATATATATACATATACATACATATCTACATATATACACATATATATACATACATATATATATATATATATATATATATATATATATATGTATAATCAAAAACTCATTTATGTCTCCAAAAAGTTTTTTTTTTTTTTTTTTTTTTTTTTTTTTTTTTTTTTTTTTTTGCAAAAGCTCTTGATTCTACATCATTGGCTTCCACATATCACAGATGTATGAGATTGGAGCCGTAAATAATCATAAAAAGATAAAGTAAAGTAATCCAAAAGGTAAAGTTAAAAACAAATATGTTTAAGAGGTGGTTTTACTACGAAACCACTGTCCGTTAAAGGGTTAAAAGTCGAAAAGATGTAAAATAATTATCATTTTCGACTTCCCATACTTTGAAAACTACCAATTTTACAAACATAATTTTTTAAATACAGTTAGAGCAAATTATTATCTTTACACGCATATCGTATTTATTTTTTGGAAACATAAGAAATATTTTTGTTAGAAAGTTATAAATAAGAGACGCATTGTCATTAACAAAAATTATATTCAACCTTGCAAGCATGATTATTATCAATATACTTAAGTTTAAGATAAAATTAATCGAATCGGTCATAGTAGACTAACCCATAAACATTTACTACTAGCTATATTTTAACATCATGTACTGCTTTAAAACGTTTTTATTATATATATTTTAAAACTTTTCATCCTAATTTGAATGTACTTTTGGGCGAGACTCCTCATCCCAAATTATTTATTTTCTCTATAGCACTGGTGTCTTAAATCTCATCTAAATGTTTTAACGTTTTAATGTGAGTCTTTACCTCGTTTTCACAATACCTTTTCTTAAAATTTTAGTATTAATTTCCCTTACTTTTAAATTATACAACTTTGTTTAATTATGTGCTCTTTTGTTTGGCGCAGCTTATCCAAACTTGGATATTGCGCCAGTAAACCACAACCAACCAACCAACCAACTTAAGATAAAATTATTGTTTTAAAGCATGCTAAAATATCTCAATATAACTTTGAATCAAAATTTGTATATATTTAAGATACATATATATTTTTAAAAATATTTGAAGAAAGGAAAATTTTGGAAGGAAATATATAAATTAGGTTCAATTGAATGAAAACTTAGGTTCAATTGGTTGAAAATTATATTGTATAAAACCTGTAAAAATTTAATGACAAAATATTAAAAATTTTTGAGATAACATGCGCGATACATAAAAAAAACATTTGAGAAATATCAAGTTAAAGTTTTGTACGTTTAAATATGTTTACATTAAACAGCTGCCACGTTTTTATTCGTAACTCCTCTTAATATTTTATTTTTTTAAAGCGGATTGCAGTAAAATGCTCAGAAATAAACTCCTTTTCACATATATTTTTTTCTGAAAAATCGAATTTTTTGTCAATTTAACAGTTATGTGACCCCTTAAATAGAATTATTTTATTTCATAGGAGATAAAGATAGTTTTCATTTCCACGGATAGCTTACATTTTATGTACTCGTTACTCTTGCTTCTTTTTAATTTATTGATATTTAGATTTTGTTATTTTTTATGCAGGAATTTACTAAAAAAAGAGATTTTAAACGTAAATTAACATAGATCATTATAAACTTTAATCGTGAGTCGAAGGAGAAGAAGGAGGCACAGGTTTCTCAAAAGTGTAGGAGGGAATTTTTAAGAAACGCCTTTTAAACATAAAAAAGAACATGAATAGTACACTATGATGTAAAACAATTGCAATACTGTACTACACTTTAATGTTTTTAAAAAGTATAATCTTATGTTGATTGATATGTGTGTGCAGGTACTGGTCGGTGACTCACGCTGTCGAATACCTCAGGAAGCGCACGCCTCGCCGCTCCCTGTTGATGATCGCTGGCGTGTGGGTACTATCGGCCGTCATCTCGCTCCCTCCGCTGGTGGGTTGGAAGAAGCCCGAGAAGCCCTCCGACTATCCGGAGTGCCTGCTCAGCGACGACGTCGGATACGTGCTCTACTCCGCCTTTGGGTCCTTCTACGTGCCCGCATTCGTCATGGTCTTCGTCTACTGCCGCATATTCGTGGCGGCCCGGTCCAGGGCGAGGCGGCATCTCAAGCAGAGGCAGAAAGCGGCCGCCGAGCTCACCACCACCGCCTGCGACCCGGCCAAATCAACCACCACCACCACCACCACGTGCACGAGCTTTAGCAACGCCAGCCCCACCCGGCCCGCCCCACCGCTCGAGAAAATCCCCGAGAGCAACGGGGACGGGCCGCCCGTCGTCGTTGTGGTGGCGGCGCCGGCGCCCGAGATCGTCATCGACGAGGAGGAGGCTCCTCCTCCTCCCTCTCCCTCGACGGAGGATGCGACGGTGCCCAGTCCGGACGCGTCCCGCTGCCAACTGTTCGTAGCGGAGGCACAGCCGCGGCGCACCTCCCTCCTCCGTACTCCCAAGTTCCTCAAGTCCCCCTTCGGCTCGACGCTATCCCTGGCGGAATTGGGTCGCTCCGAGGAGGACCTCGGCGACCTCGGGAGCGGCGGCGGTGGCAAGAAGAAAGGCGGCAAGAAGGACAAGGCCGCCAACAAGAAGAAGGCGCACCAGGACTCGACGGAAGCGCCTCGCCGCCAACAGCCTGCGACCACCGAGGCTGAACGCCAACGCCGTCGTATTGCCCGCGCCAAGGAGCGCCGTGCCACTTTAATCCTTGGTCTGATCATGGCCTCCTTTATCCTGGCGTGGCTGCCCTTCTTCGTGCTCTACGTGCTCGAAGCCCTCTGCCGGTCTGCTTGCGACATCGGGGCTACAGGGTTTGCCATTGCCTTTTGGCTAGGCTACTGCAACTCGGCCCTCAACCCCATCATCTACACCATCTTCAACCGGGACTTTCGAAGGGCCTTCCGAAAGATACTCTTCAAGTGACTTCGACGGCAATAGGAAGTCGATTCAGACTTCTCTCTTTTTCTTTTTTCTTTTCTTTAGCTCTTAGTGGAAAATTAGTTAGGATTCTATTTGTAAAGTTTTTGTATTTCGACTTTTTATTCATCATTCCTGGTTTTCACATGCACTCTCTCTTTCCAGTCGTTGGCTCCGATCAGTCGACTCAATGGATGTGTTCGTATACGTATATATGCATGTACAAACCTCGTGACACATCATACCATGTGCATATAAACGTATATATCAGGGCATATATTCGTGTATGTATGTATGTATGTACGTATAAATACGTGATTTAGATTTCTTATAAAGTAGACATTAGATGAGTGTTTTTGTTATCTGTCCGAGTTTTCATGAGACTACACCGGGGAGCTCCTGTACCAGAAGAGTGAAGTGTCTGAAATGTATTACTTGCAATAGTCTTCTTAGAGTTCCTAGGATGTGTCCACATTTCAGTGGTTTACATCACAAGCAGACAAATCTTCTCCACTGTTAAAGTTTTAAAATAACTCTAACCAACGTCAGAAAAATAATTCAAGGTGTAAGCTACGATGAACAAATGAAAAATCGAATTTTAATGTTAAATAAATATTTCGCTACATAAAAATGAAATCCAATATATATTCTATATTTACATTTAATGTTTATTTAAACAACATGGGTTATTGTAAACGATTTAACATCTCAAATAATAAGTCTATAGAAACGAAAAAATTCCCCTCTTACATTACTTTATTAAAAATCTACATATTTTTATAATTTGTTTTTTTAAGTACTAAGTATTTAATTTTTCTGTTAGTATTTTACTTTTGCGGCAATGGCGAGATTCATCTGAATAAACACACTT
>CM063508.1:81299553-81319553 GCA_032207245.1 Pardosa pseudoannulata | reverse complement strand
TTCCTGAGCACCAAGTATCAAATCAACGATTGGACTGTTGTTGCACCATCGTTGTTGTGATGCTGAGCATTTAACTTTTATTTTCCCTGTAAACTGATATCACTTTGGAGACATTTTAGTTCAAGGTGTTTTCCTCACTTAATTCATCCCACTCCTCCTGCTGATTAAAAAATTAAATGAGAGCATCTTTGAATGATGAAGATGTTGTAAATGTTACCTAAAACATGAAATAAGAAACTGAATCCAGTAGGAGCTGCTGGGCACAAACGGAAAGCCTTAAAGTGCTGGTTTGTAGATCCTACCGGGAAATACCTTTTACGGAATTTTCCTGGAGGTGTTAATACTATGCAAGGAAGAAGCTTCTAGTTAGGTTAGTGCTTCCTATATTTTAGCTTATGTTATTAGAAGACAGTGAGCACATTTAAAGATATCGTGTTTTTTCTTTTCTTATTTTGTTGAAATTTTCAAAATACAGTTCTCGAACTCTAAAAATGTTTACAGAAAGGGCAAAACTTTAAAAATTTTCATTATTTAATCTCCTTGGGTTAAAGATTGCCGTTATTGCCTCCAAAGCATTGTTTCTACGCTCAGACTTTTTAAACTCCACTTTTTTAAAAACAAAAATCAAAGTGAAATGAAACCGGTTTTCATAAGATAGGAATCGATACATTATATATCGATTACCCGCCGAAAAATAAGAATGAATCCTTTCCGTCGAATTCTTGCAAAGTTCTTCGCCTGTTTTTCCCTTTCCTCTTTCATTTCCACTTTGGCCAGAGAACTGTATTTTCTTGCTTAAAGCGTACTCCAAAAACCAGAAAGAAATTGTTTTTAAGCGATTGAAAAACAGTCAAGGTTTGAGCTGGCGTGTTTGTTCTTCGCCACACGTTTTTTATAGCAATGACATTTTCTTTTTCTTTCTCTCTTTTTCACTGGCACTTGGAAAAAAACTGCCTTACGAGAAAAGCTTCATATATAACTCACGTCTATAACTCGAAATGTGCAGCTAACATTTTTTAAATCACCGTGTCTATTTCTTAGCAGCAAAGTTCGTTTCATCTTTTACATAAATGTGTGACTGTCTATATGTGTGTATATATACATATATATGTATGTATATATATACGCATCTATATATACATATATATATTCTTATATGTGTATAATATCCATGTATATTGATGTATAAAGTTATATAACAAATTTGTAATATACGTGTGTGTGTGCGTGTTTCTATACAAGTAGTTAAATAATGCATATGTTTCTTTAGTCAATACACAAAGAAAACAAAAATCTATTTTAACGATGTTATTTCGAAAGTTGTGCTTTCGTTTACCCTTTTGACTTGTACATTTCTTTCTTGTTTTAAAAGTTTAAGGTAGAAATGTTCTGAATTATCTGCCATGTGTTTAATCAGGGACACGTGTTTTAAATTCGATTGCAAAAGAAATTATCTATTCCCTGTGTCAAATTTATATCTGATGTTGTCTGTTGATATATATGTATGTGTTAGTATTTGAGAAAACCTTTTATGTAACTGTCATCGAAACCGCATTAAAGATTCGTTGTTGTCTTTGATTCTTGTTCCTTCAACTTGCAACATCAACTTAATCGAATCTAAGGAAAAAAACATGAACACACTATCTAATAAAATGTATTAATTTTTTATCTAATTTCTTGATGAAAACTAAACAGCAAACATTGAATAATATCTACGTCTAAATGTAATAACTTAATCTAATTTATGGAAAAACATGAACACACTATCTAATAAAATGTATCTAAATGAATTAATTTTTTATATAATCCCCTATATAATAATAGCCTATGTAATAAAGGGCAAATAATACCAATATCTATGTGTAAGTATATTTGACTTACTTTCTAGAAGATAAAGCTTAAAAGAAAAAGATAAATAACAAAATATCTAAAAACTTTATCACAGGTCAAAACGTACGTGTTTAAAAAATAGCAGAATCCGTTTAGGATTCCTTCATTCCATTGAATAATACGTGGATTTTTCGTGTAATAGCCAAAAATTTTTAACAGATTAAAGGCTTTATCACAAGTCTGAACTAAATGTAAAAAATAATGCTACAGTGGCCTAGTGTTTGAGAAAGAAGAAATCAAAACTCATTAAGAAACACATGGAAAATAGGTCTTGATTGAATTATTTTATACAATTAAATAAATGCCTAAGGAATACAACTAGAATCAATTTATCATTTATAGATACCGAAGACTGCTCTCGAGTCGGCGTCGGTCCTAAAAAAAATGGCGAAGACTTAGCCGAAGAAGCCGTTTACCTTCTACTCTTCTAATAACAACCTTGTCCACTCTTAAATCCGACTGCCTCGAGGAGAAAAAAACAGGGGTCCACTCCAGAACGGTGGGGGGGGGATCAAAATCCCCCAAACAAACAGACACCTTTATTGGCTGGGAGAAGTCCGAAGTTTCTCTGCAGTTCAAACCGGTACTGCCCCGGCATGTCCCCGACGAAAACCCACGGGGAGGGGTAAAAAGAGCTGAACCGAATATAACTGATTGTTACACTAAACCAAATCTTTTGAAAAATTTTCGCAGCAACACAAGTATCTGGCCATTCTTCACCAGTATAAGGAATCCTAAACTAAAGCGCACATGTTGACGTGTGATAAAGCTTTTAATTTAAAAGTGCAATCGAATGGATTTAAGATCTCGTTAAATCTTAAGATGCATATTTATATCCTTATCTACTAGAACTGCTTTTAAAATATCTTAAAACGCTTATCTTATTGTTGTTTAGATGAAACAAAAATTAACTTTTTCAGCATTTTTTTTTTCAAATTCAAATTAAGACACATTTTGAATTAATATTTTTGTCATTTAAAACCTAAATTAAACAAGAGGCTGGTCTCACCAAAGTCGTTTAACGGCTAACCCTGATTATCCTCTATTTAAACGGAGAATTGCGTTCTACCATTGGTTGGCGCCATGAGTTAATCACGGTTAGCCCTTAATCGACATTGCTCACCAAAGTCGTTTAGCGGTTAACCGCGATTAATCTCTATTTAAAAGGAGAACTGCTTCCCACTATTGGTTGGTGCAATGGGTTAATCGCGGTTAGCCTTTAAACGACTTTAGTGAGACCAGCCCTAAACGTCCCCGTAAGGAAAACCTTACAAATTTCACCCAAGTGTCATATACATGCTCTAGTACCGCGTTTCTCAAACGGGGTAGACTCTGAGCTATTACAGGCACATACTAGTACCGCAGCAGTAATCAAGAAAAGTCGACTAAAAATTGTGAAAAATAAATGAAAATTATAACAAATATAAACGAATGTGTGAAATTATTAAAGAAGTTAATGAAGGTACTTAACTGTTAAAAACATACTTTCCCTCTTCACATCACTACTGATAAAGAGGGTATTAAATTGCTTTTATTTTTATCTCGACCTAGAGCTCATTACCGGATGACTGTAAGTTCAATTCTTGGTCAGCCAAAGATCCACCATGTTCATATATAGTAGATAAGGTACGTAAAATAGGTTCGTGGTCGCAATGTCCTCCAAGTTTAATAGATACCTTTAGACGTGGTAGGCCAAGCCTGGAAGTGTTCTGTTTGATCCCTGTTTCTAAATTACGAAAACCCACTTTAAGAAAGTTGTTATTTTACTCTAACAGTGCTTTTCAAACGTCTTGATTCGTGTAGCCTTCGCTTTCGTACTTGGTTCGGCCAAGGGGCATTTGTAAAAACAATAACATTTATCTCAAAGTACGACCGATCTTCTACCACTGGGTTTCTCAAAATAGGAGTCACAGAACCTGATTACGCTACTCTAGTGAGTTCTATTTCTGAAAGATAAAAATTAGTTCATATCTGCTCCAATTGGGGGGAGGGATGATTAAGTTGCGTAAAAGGCAATGTAGGCATTTCTTAACATGCACAAAATCATCTGCCCACATAAGGAGTCATGAAGATTTTTTTCGCCTAACAACGACTCTCATGAAATTGGCTTTACCAAATCAAGTTTTACTTTCAGATGACAGAGTGATTATTAAGTCTTTTACAACGTCTCGAAAGATGTAAGAATGGGTAGGGCACTGCTCTTCAGTACCTGAGTTCATGGGTTCAAATTCGTAACTATCCTTGCTGTAGAGTTTCGAATGCGATAACAATATAGGGGTTCCAAGTCATACTGTGTAATTTGTAATTAAATTCCCGTGATTACTAGTTAAAACCCTTTTTCGTTGTTGATATTTATTCCACCTTCCTATTACATATTGCATTTTAACAATTGTGTTTGCGCATATTAAGAAATGTCTAAAATGGCTTTTCCGTAGTTCCATTTCTCCCCTAAAGGTTGAAATACAAACTTTTTCAGAAATTGCAACGCATACTCAACACAGCATCCGTATGAAATTTGGGGTAAACTAGACAAATGATTTTCCTTATAGACCTTTAAGTCTACACCTTCTGTTTAATTAGGATCACCCTATATATATTTAAATACCTATTTTTCCTTTAAAGTTAGAAAATGTTCATTATTTAAGAAAGTAAATTCGTAAAAGTTTTTTTCTTTATCCTCTTTATAAGAATTTCATATTGGAAAGTCTTGAGAACAAGATATTACAATATATTTCATATTTACAATGCAAATTCTTTCACAAACATAACTCAGAACGTTACATCTTCACGCTGTGAATCCATTCAATTATATAAATAAATTATTTTTAATGTAAATCCTGTTGAACTTTCTAAACGTACGAAAAATATCCTAAATTTATAATATTAAAAATTCAAATTAAAAAAATTAATTACAGTAATTAAATTATTTCCAAACTAAAGCAAATTATATGCCTTGTTTAAAATCAGAATATAAACATACTTTTCAAGAAATAATTTTCAAGTTAAAAACTTAATTACAATAATTAAACAGACAGTTGAAGTCATGGAAAAATTTGCATATCTAGGTTCTGAAATCAACACACACAATAATTTATCATTTGAAAGTCATAGCAGAATTACTTCTGTGAACGATGTTAGTTTAAAGAAATACTTAAAGTCTAATTTTATTAAAGGAAAAACCAAATTAAGAATATGCTTTAACCTATTCCACAGAAACATGGAAAAATCCAGATGTAGTTAATTTTATCAGCAGTGAAAGATTAAGATAGACTGGACACTCATTCAGACTGAATGACTAGAAATCCACACAAAAAAGTTTCATTGCTAAACCAATAGTCACCTGTAAAAGAGGACGGCCAATCCTGAAATGGATAGACATGATTGAGAATGACTTTTAAAAGCTTTAAAAAATATTAGTTTGAAGTCCAAGGCTAAAAATAGGACTGCCTGGTATCGAATTCTGAAGAAAACTAAGGCCCATTCAGGACTCAAATGGATGGACACTATTGAGAATGACTTTTAAAAGCTTTAAAAATATTAGTTGAAAGTCCAGGGTCAAAAATAAGATTGCCTGATATCGAATTCTGAAGAAAACTAAGACCCATTCAGGACCGTTACTTAATAGAGGATGCAAATAATTTAATTTGGTATAACTTTCATTTCATCTGAAATATGGCAAAAGGCAATGGTATCAAAGAAGAAGAAGGATTAAATTATTCGATATATAAGTGGTAGTTAATGTGTTCACAGAACTTCATTAAGTTTCTAGGAATAGTTTGTTGGATATCATGCACACAAACAATAAAAATTCTGAGAAAAAAAATTAAAAATAAATTATATATGACTGTGACAGATGATGCAAATAATTTAATTTGGTATAACTTTCATTTCATCTGAAATATGGCAAAAGGCAATGGTATCAAAGAAGAAGAAGGATTAAATTATTCGATATATAAGTGGTAGTTAATGTGTTCACAGAATTTCATTAAGTTTCTAGGAATAGTTTGTTGGATATCATGCACACAAACAATAAAAATTCTGAGAAAAAAAATTAAAAATAAATTATATATGACTGTGACAGATGATGCAAATAATTTAATTTGGTATAACTTTCATTTCATCTGAAATATGGCAAAAGACAATGGCATCAAAGAAGAAGAAGGATTAAATTATTCGATATATAAGTGGTAGTTAATGCGTTCACAGAATTTCATTAAGTTTCTAGGAATAGTTTGTTGGATATCATGCACACAAACAATAAAAATTCTGAGAAAAAAAATTAAAAATAAATTATATATGACTGTGACAGATGATGCAAATAATTTAATTTGGTATAACTTTCATTTCATCTGAAATATGGCAAAAGACAATGACATCAAAGAAGAAGAAGGATTAAATTATTCGATATATAAGTGGTAGTTAATGCGTTCACAGAATTTCATTAAGTTTCTAGGAATAGTTTGTTGGATATCATGCACACAAACAATAAAAATTCTAATTCTGAGAAAAAAAATTAAAAATAAATTATATATGACTGTGACAGATGATGCAAATAATTTAATTTGGTATAACTTTCATTTCATCTGAAATATGGCAAAAGGCAATGGTATCAAAGAAGAAGAAGGATTAAATTATTCGATATATAAGTGGTAGTTAATGTGTTCACAGAACTTCATTAAGTTTCTAGGAATAGTTTGTTGGATATCATGCACACAAACAATAAAAATTCTGAGAAAAAAAATTAAAAATAAATTATATATGACTGTGACAGATGATGCAAATAATTTAATTTGGTATAACTTTCATTTCATCTGAAATATGGCAAAAGCCAATGGTATCAAAGAAGAAGAAGGATTAAATTATTCGATATATAAGTGGTAGTTAATGCGTTCACAGAATTTCATTAAGTTTCTAGGAATAGTTTGTTGGATATCATGCACACAAACAATAAAAATTCTGAGAAAAAAAATTAAAAATAAATTATATATGACTGTGACAGATGATGCAAATAATTTAATTTGGTATAACTTTCATTTCATCTGAAATATGGCAAAAGGCAATGGTATCAAAGAAGAAGAAGGATTAAATTATTCGATATATAAGTGGTAGTTAATGTGTTCACAGAACTTCATTAAGTTTCTAGGAATAGTTTGTTGGATATCATGCACACAAACAATAAAAATTCTGAGAAAAAAAATTAAAAATAAATTATATATGACTGTGACAGATGATGCAAATAATTTAATTTGGTATAACTTTCATTTCATCTGAAATATGGCAAAAGCCAATGGTATCAAAGAAGAAGAAGGATTAAATTATTCGATATATAAGTGGTAGTTAATGTGTTCACAGAATTTCATTAAGTTTCTAGGAATAGTTTGTTGGATATCATGCACACAAACAATAAAAATTCTGAGAAAAAAAATTAAAAATAAATTATATATGACTGTGACAGATGATGCAAATAATTTAATTTGGTATAACTTTCATTTCATCTGAAACACGGCAAAACTCAATTGTATCAAAATATGCAGAAACATTTACATTTTAAGATAAAAATAACAATAATTTGAAAATTTTTAAGATTCAGTAGTTCTGAAGCACTTTAAGGGAACCTTCTGTAAAACTGTTTATAGGTGCAACTGGTAATTTCCACTTAAACCAATCTCCTGTTTTGTCACTATAAAACGAAACGCTGAGTTACCGTAATGTTTCCACAGGATGGCGACATACTAAACCAAACTTTACTGAGATATTTTTTAAAAAAATTACATTTTTATTCCAATTAACTCAATTTAATCCCCTATATAATCATAGTCTAAGTTGTCTGTCCATCTGTCCGTCAGTCCACGAATTTATGAAGCGGTTGTACCTAGAATGGATACAGGCATCCATATTGAATTTTTTATGAGTTAGGGTTATCAAAATTCAAAGTGAGCTTGAAATCCCCATCCCCCCCTCTTTTAGGGTGTTTAATGCTATTAGTTCAACCCTTATTCTCCCTCTTATTCTATACTAAATTCATTCTTGATAGCATGGTGAGGGCGGAGCGTGATATTTAAACTAGACTGTTTTCACTCGACCCTCATATACTCTAATTACTTCCTTCACCATGTGTAGGCGTGGCACGTTCGGTAGAGTGTCTCCCCTTCTGAATGTCGTACTTCTGGTGTTGACGGCTGTGTCCCAGACGGAGCCAAATTTTTCTAAATGTCTAATTAATTTAATATTTTCTGCTTTTTCTTTTAAATTCTTATTCCTAAAGTTCCTTTACTATTTTAAAGCTGTTTTATTATTTTTAAAATAAAGTTTTACTATTTTTTCAACTTTTTATGATTTTTATGATTTTTATTTTATTAAATTCACATATTGTTGTACGGATAAACATTTCATGTTTTGTATCCTTAAACTTTTTTCTTATAATGTAATAATAGCCTAAGTTATCTGTCTGTCTGTCCTCGAATTTATGAAGAGGTTGGACCTGGAATGGACACAGGCATCCATATTGGATTTTTGATGAGTTAGGGTTAGCAAAATTCAAAGCGTGTAACGTTTATGTTTTCTTAAACTATGGATCCGATTCTAAAATAAATTCGTATGAATAAGCATCATATCACAACGAAAAATACTGTCACATTTAAAACGTTCAAAATACACCCCGTCCCCCTGTTCGAGCGTTTGATGTCATTATATCAAGCCCATTTTAAGAGAAGACGATTAAATTTATCAATTTATCACATAATAAATAAGTAAAAATAATTTTTTCTAGCATTAGGACGTCGTTCCCTTAACCATCTCATTAAATCATTTATTTTAGATTATTTAAATATCATCTGTATTATTTCCATACGTTTTATCACTAAACTTATATATTACGTAAATAATTTTCTTGTATATTTGGCGTAAATAATAAATTAGGTACCTATGTGATAATTTTAATCGATTATTTTTGTTGAAAGATAATTCTCAGCCAAAAAACAAACCATATTTTTATCTGCCTCATAAGGTACTTTGCAATTCAGGAAAATTAAAAATTTTACTGATCCCGCCGTATGACGGGCTATATGCTAATCTTTTTTAAATGTTACAGAAAATGAATCTACTTTTATACTTGGTTAATTATAAAATTAAATACATAAAACTTTAGCAGCTGGAATGTATATAGACGGTGCAAGAAGAATTTTAAAACAAACGTTTCAGCATTTGTTAAATGCAATTTAAAAAAAAATATTGTACAGGCAAAAATGGTCCATGTTCAGATTTCATAATTCCCATTTTTCTTGGTACCATGGATGTAGGGTGCTATCTGTTAAGATTAAAAGTAATTACACTTCATTCTATGTACACCTTGCAGCCGCCTAATGAATTCACTAATCTTCTGTGTGACACAGTCTTCACTCCTGCCATAGATGAACTAAATACTACCATGATGTATAGGATACACCCATCCGGAAAGGGTTAATGGACAACTGATGATAAATTTCAGAGTTTTGTAGATTTTCCTTTAATTTTCCTACTAGTTCAATTATGACTACACACATTTCAATTACACTTCACACGGTGTCAGTTTAAGACTGCTGTTCTCAAATTTAGTGTCGTAAGCGTATATTAGGAGTGCTGTAGCAATAATTCGGAAGTTATAAAAAAATCATCCAAACAGTTTTATTTATTGCATTAAAGACAAATGATCGTTGAATTGCACAGTTTTTTCTTCTTTTCTTCTAATTCAAACTACTTTAAGAGCAACTCTATCGCGAATTTTTTTTTTCAGCTCTACAAGAGTACCGCGGTGAAAAAAAGTTTGAGGATCGCTAGTTTAGGGAACTGAAAGAACCGAATTCTAGGTTGAAAAATCGCTGGTCGAAATGGATTTTTTTCGAATCACTTTTTTTAAGGTGACTGGGCTAAATGATTGTAGTTACTGCTTTATAGGAACGAATTTTAACTTGAATTAAAAACTGATTTGATTCTAAAATGAGAGAAAAAGAAACGTGTTTGTTTTGAATTATTCGTGAAACACCTTGACATACTCTTTATTTAGTTATAAACAATTACAGTTAATAGGAAATGTTTGCTTAAAAAGATAACGAGAGAAGAAACAATTCTACGAAATTATTAATTAGAAAACGATAATTTCCAAAGATATAATGTAGCCCCTACACTATGGACAATTGTTCCCCACTCCATTGTTGGTCCTGGTGACGACCTTGAACAATGGCTCACGGGTTGCATCCACACTCTGATGTAGCCTCCACACTATGGCCAATTGTTCCCCACTTCCTGATGGCGACCTTGAACGATGGTTCGTGGGTTGCATCCACACGCTGGGCCACTAAAGGAGCCGACCTCTTGGATTTTGTCAATACCTCTGGGGGTGGCAGGTCAAGAGAATGGGTCTTCTGCTTGGTCCCAGCATCAAAATTACGAGGACCCACTTGAGCATAAGTCGTACTTTCACCCTTGAGGTTCTCGTTAAAAACGAAAGGTGCACCTCCTTTGCCTTAACGCATTAACGTCCAGCGTCCTTATTTGAGGACAATCAAGAAATGGTTTGTAGAATTTTTATGTTTATTTTAAACGATTTTTCCTTTTTAATGAAGATAGATATTAATCTTATGAATAATCTCTAAAGTTTTCAAATATGATATCTATAATTTTGTCATTTCGATCGACATTTGATTTTATGATTTTCAAGCTTAGTATAGGAATTTACTGTTTCTGACTTTGCCCCGCTCCAAATTATAGCTTTAGCCATATCTGTAATAAATCATCCCTTTACAGTACTTTGCTCATATATGATAACATATAAATCTCTTATCGCGAAGTTTTCCATATTTTTTTAATGACATCTTATGACGTTTCAAAATGACACCTCCTCACTAATGATTACTTGATGTCATATTTAAAGGTTTTTAAATTTCATAGTTTGTTTTACTTCTAGGTGTCTATAATAGCTTCTATGTTAGATATTTACTAATATATAGTAATCAGAAATATCCGGACGTATTTAATGGGTTAATAAGAGTAGCCTCCGGCTCATTCATTCCTGGTTTGACCGAGTGACATAAGACAACAACAACTTTTGTAAATTAACTCAGTAGAGTAGCTTCTGGATTGGAGCAAAACAACAACTAAAAAAATACTTTATTAAATATAGTCCTTTGAGAAAGCCCCGATAATGTTACAATTTCGAATTTCACAATACCTACTGAAATTTACAATTAAAGTGACTGGCGTTTAAAGATAGATAAAGATTTTAAATAGTGCCTACTTTCAAATCTGTCATAAAATATTAAATACTTTATGATGCAGTAACTTTATGATGTTTGGTCTGTAACGTCACAGCTCTAAAATAGGTAAATTTGGTAGCGTTATGGTCGAGCCGGGTTCTTCACAGGCCTCATGATGATGACACATCGAACACAAGCAAGGTGGAGATGAAAGAAGGATTTATTCTGGTATATACAAATATTTACATCATTTACATTCTCGGCAAGGGTCATTCATCCTCGCCCGCCGGACAACAACTCTCAGTGTCCTCTCCCACACCGAACGACGCTTGACCCTCGTGACGTCACTCGAAAACCCCCCACATCCCTCTCTGTCTTTTCTCGAGGAGAGGTTAGGGAGGAAAGAATGGAGGCATGGGGACCCCCCAGATAGCAAAGAACACGTTCGACTGACGTCAGAGCGAGCCATAATACACAAACAAATACATATTAAAAGTTTCCCAGTAGCGTGATGCTACAGGTCCCTGCTTTCAAAATTACGAGGACCCGCTTGAGCAAAAGCCGTACATTCACCCTTGAGGTGCCTATTAAAAAGAAAGGCGTACCTCTTTACCTTAATACGCGTAGCGTATGGTTCAATCCTGCTTAATTTGACCAAGTGGCATCAGAAACAACAACGTCATAATACTGACTATTTATCCTTATTAGAATAAATTTCTTAAACGGAATACTCAGTTTTTGTACTCGCTTTTCAGATGTAACGTAGTAACAGCACAAATAAATCAATAGAATCTGCAATATTACGTTTATAATACGACAGTGAAAATCCTATCAAAAGAGGCATATATACCGATGTTCTTTTATATATATATATATATATATATATATATATATATATATATATATATATATATATATATATATATATATATATATATATATATATATATATATATATATATATATATATATATATATATATATATATATATTATACATATATATATACATATATATATACATATATATATACATATATATATACATATATATATACATATATATATACATATATATATACATATATATACATATATATATATATATATATATATATATATATATATGCTCTCACAAATCCGTATGAAGTGCAATTTTCTTTTAAAAAATATATACTCGAACGTTTACACACTCTTACAATTGCAAATTAGTCGTATTGTTAGCTGCTCATCCTTTCAGCTAAATTTAATAGCATAATATAAAATAGTTATGTT
Source organism: Pardosa pseudoannulata (assembly GCA_032207245.1). Lineage (NCBI taxonomy): Eukaryota > Metazoa > Arthropoda > Arachnida > Araneae > Lycosidae > Pardosa > Pardosa pseudoannulata. The sequence continues at coordinate 81,307,159 of CM063508.1, read as the reverse complement.
CAAGGTTTCGAATAAAGAATTGCACTTCGTAAATATTTTTAGGAAACTTTTACTCAATAAGGAAAGTAACCTTCAAATTCGATCTGAAGTAACCAATATAATTTGCAGTTCTAGACAGGCGTCTGTTTGTCTAGCTCTAAAGCTTCCCCTGTGATTGTTTCTTTTTGGTTTTTTGTTCTTGGAGTCATATAAATTCAACTATATATGGTTTGGCTTGGCTTGGCTTGGCTCGGATCATTACGGTTTACTTTTTGCTACGTAAGAGTAAGTGAGACGATAAGTACAAGAGTGATGAGTGGCTACAAACATTCATGCCACATTATTCGTCTGTTTGTCTAGCTCTAAAGCTGCCCTTGTGACTGTTTATTTTCTGCTTTTTGATCTTGGAGTCATTTAAATTCAGCTATATATAGTTTGGCTTGGCTTGTCTCGGATCATTACTGTCTACTTTTTGCTACACAAGAGTAAATGAGACGATAAGTACAAGAGTGATGAGTGGCTACGAACATTCATACCTCATGAGGATTCGAACATACAAATTTCGGTACCAAAGAGGAGCTCCTTACCCATTCATCCATCATTTTTACTACACTTGATTCTATATGGTAACGGCCCTCATTTCATTTCATTGCACTGTGCTGATCATTCACACCATTTTGACGTGTTGAACATGAACGCTACTCTAGGATTTTTAAAAGTTTTACGTATGATTGACACAATGTCTAAAACCAGCTTTTCCAAGTTTTTTTTCTTTAGGAAGACTAGAAGGCAAAATTATCTTTAATGTAGCAAAAAGTTATGTTTGAATTCCAAATCAAGTACCATTTATTTTCTCTGTTCGCAGCTTTTTTGTCAAGGGAAGTCTCATTTTCTTCTTGCATATTCCTGCTACTACAGAGTAAGAGCTACAAGGTTTTTTCATTTTGAATACGTAATCAATTTCAACTAGGTTTTTCCCCCAAATGGTGTTTGTTGCTTTCTTTTTTATCTTCAGCACAAATTGCAAGCAACTGCTCTAATCATTCTAGTGCAGAGTTTAATGATTGCTAATTTCTTGCTTCGGCAGCATATAAATCTACAATGTGTTGATGGCAATTTTTATCCCTTCATTTCTCAAACTCCTGTTTTCCAAAACAGAATTACACGGCATGCATGCCTAACTATTTGTATTTTAAAAGACTGCATACTCGAAACTGCTTTATCAAAATTTCTCCTATATTAGAAAATTTCCTTAACCTCATTATCAGACATTCAGATCAAAACGTAAAAACATCGGGATATTGATACAAAATGGCAGCGAATATGGCGAGTGTATGCAAAAATAAAATTGCTTGTAATGAAGTATTGTCATCGAACTATCAGAATTTGGTGTACATATTCTTTCACTTTAGTGACCCTTCATTAACAGAGTTACGATGATACACAAGTACTGCTTATTGTGTTACTAGGGCAGGAATCCTACACTCATGTCCATAAATTAAGGATAATTCAGAATCACACAGAAATTGAGCTCTAAAATAAAAATTTCACCTGTAGAATTATCACACACATCTTGAAGAAGAATATGCAAATTGCAGGAAACCACCAGATGGCGCGGATAGTACGTCACAATGACGAGAGTGTATGAAAGGGGTATATAAGGAATGGTAGCATAGAGGTAAAATTGTTCACAAGCGCTTTAAAAGGATTTCAGTGCAATAACCGCATAGTTATGGCACAAAGGAAGCATTTGGATGATTATTTACGTGGTAGACGACTGGAATGTGGACGTACCCAGCTGGAAGTATCCGAGGAACTTGGAATCGGCCAGAGTGTCATCTCCAGGCTTTGGCAACTATTCAAACATGATGGTAATGTGAGTATATGTTACAGCACAGGTCGCCCCCGAGTTACTACGCCGAATGATGACCGGTATTTGGCAGTTACTGCCAAAAGAAACAGACGGAGCACAACATCAGACCTGTCTCGTCAGCTCTCTTCAGCTACCGGTACGACAGTTTCAAGGCAGACCGTGTACAGACGCTTAGGGAATATTGGTCTATATGCTCGTAGGCCTGTCAGATGTGTTCCCCTTACCGCAACTCACTGTCGCCTGCGATTATGCTGGGCTAGAGAGCATGCATTGTGGACACCGCAACAGTGGTCTTGTGTGATGTTTTCCGACGAGTCCAGGTTCAGTTTACATTCTGATTCTCGCCGGACTTTCATATGGAGAGCGCCAGGTACCCGTTACTACCAAGAGAACACCATTGAACGACACCGTTACGGTGGTGCAGGATGGCTCGTTTGGGGAGGAATTATTCTTGGTTCCAGAACTGACCTGCATGTTCAGAGTGTAACGATGACAGGCCACATCTATGGGGATGTCATTCTGGAACAACATGTACGTTTGTTTCGGGGCGCCATGGGTCCTAAATTTCTGTATATGGATGACAACGCCCGACTCACCGTGCAAACACTGTAGACGAATGCCTTCAATCGGAGGATATCACACGTATAGATTGGCCAGCATACTCACCGGACTTGAATCCAATAAAGCATGTGTGGGACATGCTTGGCCGACGAATTGCAGCCCGTCAACCCCCTCCTAACTGTCTTTCTGAACTTCGGAGGGCAGTGCTTGATGAGTGGTGTAATTTTCCCCAAGATCAGATTGATAATCTAATACTCAGCATGCGTAGGCGTTGTAACGCTTGTATAGCATCGTCCAGGAGACATACTTCGTATTAACCATCATACTAACCATGTTATACTGTTTTCTGTAAATAGGTTCTTTTTTTAAATTTGCTCCAGGAAGTAAAAATCGCAATTTTTATTAATTATGTCAAACATATAGCATCTTTTTTGTTCTTTACCTTTCGTTTAATAAATAGACTTTACAAATAAGTCAAATTTGTTTTGCTTTTGTCTCTTCCATTGCCTGAACTTCTTTATCCTTAATTTATGGACATGAGTGTTTATGCATATATATGTGTATATGCATATGAGTATAAATATATGTAATATACCCATATATGTACACACTTATGATATGTAAGTGTATATATATATATATATATATATATATATATATATATATATATATATATATATATATACATATATATATATATATATATATATATATATATATATATATATATATATATATATATATATATATATATATATATATATATATATATATATATATATATATATATATATATATATATATATATATATATATACATATATATATATATATAATATATATGTAATATACCCATATATGTATACACATATGCATGTGTATGTATGTAGGTATGTATATATATATATATATATATATATATATATATATATATATATATATATATATATATATATATATATGTATATATATGTATATATTTATGTATATATATATAGATATAGATATGTATATATATATAATTAATTGTATAATTAATTGACTTGTGACAATATAGACTGCTTAACTGAGTTGTAACTAGCTAAAGTGTCTTTGAAGCTTGGAGAGGCTTAAATTTGTCGCCTGCTGCTTCTCGAGGCAAAGAAAGAGCCTAGGCGGCCAGCGACTGCTTAAGGCGGCAAAATTTAGAAACGGCAAAACCGCCGAAATGATTGCAAAAATACATAAAGGTGCTTAACTTGAAATACAGCTAAAAATTATTTAAAAGCGACGAAAAAACCTCAATTACTTGAAAAATAAAAGTGAAAATGCAGTTGAGGGTGCTTCTATATTCTATTGGCGATATTTTTTGACGAAAAGAATGCCAGCATGCCATGGCGATAAACATCCATAACAGAAATAAAAATGCAATAAAAAGTATAAACTGTAAAAGTATAAAAATAATCCACAAATATGCGTTAGTATTTTTGTCATTTTTCTGGTTCACAGAGGCCTTCTATTGAAGATTGGTATGGAACGTTATGATGTACTGTTTTGCTGTACCAAAGCCAAAAAGAGAGGGCAATACAGCTTAGGGCCCATTAAGAAAGACCCATGGGAGTGCAAAACAGAAGGGAACAGATATTATTTGCAATAAAAAAATAACTTGAAATTTGAAAAAAAAATTAAATTAAAATGGGAAGTCGTCCTAAGAACATAAAAAGCAAAAGATTTCAAGTCTAAAAGCCAATTTCGAACAGCTACGAGCATCCATGCCTCCAGTGGGATTCCAAACCACGACCTCCGGTACCGAAGAGCAGCACCCTACTCATTCCCTCATTGTAACGAGTAAGATTTAGGAAATATTACTAGCCTAAATGGGTGTAAATGATTAGTAACTTTTGGAGTCGGTGGTATCATTTTTGGAGAATGTACTGGCAGCGCCGTCAAAATGGAAAAGTATCTTTATCCTCTCAATGTGCAACCATACAACTCGCTCTTTTTTTAAACTCATTAGGAAATTCGGTCTGCATGTGGAAAATCTGGTTACCAGTACGTGGACTGGAATCATGCAACGAATATTCAGGAGAGTGGAGTTGCTAGAAGAGGCATTGCCTCGAGTGAAGCACCCTGCATATATATATATATATATATATATATATATATATATATATATATATATATATATATAGATATATAGATATATAGATATATATATATATATATATATATATATATATATATATATATATATATATATATATATATGTATATATATATATATATGTATATATATGTATATATATGTATATATATATATATATGTATATATATGTATGTATATATATATGTATATATATATATGCATATATATGTATATATATGTATATATATATATGCATATATATGTATATATATATATATATATATACATATATATATATATATACATATATATATATATATACATATATATATACATATATATATATATATATATATATATATATATATATATATATATATATATATATATATATATATATATATATATATATGCATATATGAGCCGATTTCTTTGAAAGTGGTAAGTGTACTTTATTTTATATGGAGATATTTAAGTTTTTGTACTTGAATAATTTAAAAAATATGGATATATTTTATTACACTAGTTTTATATTTTTATATAAATCTAGCAATTTTACATAAAACTTGTTTTTATTTAAAGTCCATAGCAAATTGTATTCATTTTAATAATTAATTAATTTTTTTTTTCAAAATGGATTGCTTTGTTTAGTTCGTGTGTGTATCGGACATTGTTACAAAACAACAGTTAACCACTGTTAAGGTGCCGTAGGAAACAATGATAGTAAACAGTTGTGGACATTTGGACCACCGGCATTCTTGTTCTAATAATGCTGGCGGGGAGACATTCTTGCCAATTTCAGTCTATTAATTGACCCTCTCAAAGTTTGTCGGCCATGTCAAATTTTGGGCGTTTTTCCGTGTCTGCCGGTTGTCTTAGTGCCGGGGACATGCGTTTGGTTCTGGAGGAGGAAGCGTGTCATGGAAGAGTAAGTCTTCGAAGGCATTTTCACATATTTATAAGTTTTACATCTCTTTTTAAAAAATGATAATTGGACGTGCGATATCTCCGCTGTTTCTAGTGTATGACACGTAAAACTTTCACTGACTAACCTGGACAGCAATGTCCCGTAATCGACAACGGGAAAAAATCAGAATTTGCATGACACGGTAGAGGATAAATTTGTCGACATAGCTACAATATAGGTTGGGGAAAAAGAAATCCATCATTTTTTTCGGTAAATGATGTAGTGATCGATATCTCGTAAAATATCGATCAAACAATTTCAATTTTATACTCGTTGTCAAGGTGACATTTCACACTAAAAATTTTTTTTACCGTTCTTCGTTTGGTCCATTCAGTTGTGAGTTACAAAGTGTTAAAAATGGAAGTCAACAAAGAGAAAATTCGTTACATTTTACAGTTTTTCTTACATAAAGGCAAAAATGCCATCCAGGACGATGAACATGTGAATGGTGTTTATGGTGCCGATACTGTAACAAGTAATTACTTGCAATTTTGGTTTCGTCGATTCCGTTCAAGCATATTTTATGTTAAAGATTCACCTCGCACAGGCAGGCCCGTCGTCGAAAATGTGGATAAAATCACAGAAATAATCGATGTTGACCGGCATGTTAGTAGTCGCCCAGGAGCTAAACATGGACCATAAAAGAATTTAAAATCATTTGCGCAAAGTTGGATTCAGAAAGAAGCTTCATGTTTGGGTACCCCGCCAATTAACACCAAAAAACATGATGGATTAAATTTCCGTCTGCGGAGCCTTGGCCAAACGGAATGAAATCGACCCATTTCTTAAACGGATGGTGACTGAGTCAAATACGACAATATTGTGAGAAAACGATCGTGTTCAAAGCTCGATGAAGCAGCACAAACGGTGGCCAAACCGGGACTAACGGCCAGAAAGATTCTACTGTGTATTTGGTGGGACAGGAATGGAAAAATTTATTATGAGTTGCTTCTGTGTGGCCCAAACACTAAATTCAGATCTCCAATGTCAACAACTGGACCGTTTGAAGCTAGCGATTGACTAGAAACTGCCAGAATTGGCCAATAGAAGAGGTGTTGTGATACGCTGGTCCGCTGGTGGAAGGAGTGTTGCGCGCAAAGGTGGGCCAACTCGTTAATAACAGGTGGTCATAATGTTTTGGCCCATTAGTGTGTGTATATATATATATTTCAAATCATGGACATATACTTTATTCTATTGTTAAACGCCAGTTTCCCCGGGCTTATTGTGAACATAAGGAATGTTCTGATTCGAATGTACAGTTCATAGATTATATAAATACAGTTCTATCATTCATTTTTTTTTCTTCTCTTTCAGTGCTCTTCCGTGCCACCTTCCTTTCGTCCGGTAAGTCCCTTTTCTGTCTAAATCTGTATGTTTGCGTGTTATTTGATGGTCATGTATTGCGATATATATATATACGTACATGTATGTAGATGTGTGTGCATGCATTTGTACGTATACCGTATGTATGCTTACTCTTTGGGATCTTTTTTCCGACACTTTGCACAGCAAAGAACATTTTTAATCGACTGAATCATTTCAGAAAAAAAGTATCAATGAAAACGTAATGCTAAAAAATTTTGTGACAAGATTTCGCAGAATTTTTGACACAGTTTCTCTAATGCAAATAAACAAAATATTGAAATAATATTATATATATATATATATATATATATATATATATATATATATATATATATATATATATATATATATATATATATATATATATACATATATATATATATACATATATATATATGTGTGTGTGTGTGTTTGTGTGTGTATGTATTTGTATATATATATATATGTATATGTATATATATAAATATGTATATATATATATATATATATATATATATATATATATATATATATATATATATATATATATATATATATATACATATATATACATATATATATATATATATATATATATATATATATATATATATATATATATATATATATATATATATATATATATGTGTGTGTGTGTGTATGTGCATATGCATATATATATATATAAGTGTGTGTGTTATATATTATATATATATATATATATATATATATATGTATATATATTTATACATGC
>CM063508.1:81192053-81294553 GCA_032207245.1 Pardosa pseudoannulata | reverse complement strand
GCAAAATGACGCGGGAAAATTGGCCCTTGATTTAAGTTTTGAAAACCCCTGAGAGTTTTACTTAGAGATGTATATATATATATATATATATATATATATATATATATATATATATATATATATATATATATATATATATATATATATATATATATATATATATATGTGTGTGTGTGTGTGTGTGTGTGTGTATTTAAATATATGCATATGTATGTATATATATGAATATTATGTATATATATATGTAATATTAAAATCTCTTATATACATATTTTGATATTAATTTAATAACTTCTGTTCATAAATTACGTTATTGGGGTTTGCGTGGTCATTCGGATTTTTCAAACTAGACACGCTATATATTCAATTCAGCCTCTGTCTGTACTTCTTTAGTCAATAGAAAACGCGTTCTTTTTAAACATGTGTATTTTTATCACGGGATCAAATGTGCTTAAGGATTATTCGTAATCTTTTTACCTTAGAAAAATCCCTACTTAAAAAGTGTGTGCACGATGTATTAAAAGGTTTTGGCGCTGTTGTATGGATTTGCTGTATCGTCACCCGAATTAAAATGGGTTGTGCTTTTGGATGATTTTTGCCCATATTTCATATATATATACATACAGAGAAAGTAATAATTAAAGGAATATAAGATATATATATATATATATATATATCATTGGTGTGCAGTAGGTATTCATTCAGGGTGTGCAGAGAACATGGTTTTTCCAATAAATCTTTAATTATTGAGACATGTGAGTTCTCTATTCTGAAACGGGTTATTTATTATGAATATAAATTTAAAGAATACAATAACTAAAATATTTACCTACGAGTAGTCGAGTTATAACTATAAAAACAGCTAAACTTATGAGAATTCTACTAGCACTGAAACAAAAATCATGTCTTTTGTTGTATTTTGTCATATCGGAGTCGAGAAAGTAACGCTTAGGGCTTCTACGAAAAACTTATATGTTCAGCAAACGTAGCACCACATGGCGTTTTTCTTTCGGTCAGTGGATTAAATTATATTTATTAATTGTTTTTAACATTTGAAAATTATATATTCTGCGGAAAACATCTTGACAATTTTTAAAAACAAAACCAAGGATATAGTGTTACATAATATAACTTATATACTGTCTGTAAGACACAATGAATGGTAAAATTTGGACTGTTCTGTTAAAATTCGTTTCTATAAATGAAAAGAACATTGTTTTTCAGATAATTATTTCAATAAATATAATACATCACCAAAATTAATTTACCACACTAAAACATTGCTTTTTATATTGATGAAATACTTTTTTCTAATATTTCCGTGAAAACAAAATCTTACAATATATAAATTAAAACATTAACCGTCTGCAAAATCTTTTGGCCAGTTAATCAGTTAAAAAACCAAAAGCACGTAAGTCCCCGCTATAATACAGCGCTTAGTAAAATGTACCTCCGGATGATTCTGAATGCCAAGTGCAGGAAAAATAGCTGCACTTGCCTCAGTGCCATAGTATGCTTTTCTTCTCCATTAGCCCATACATATAAAGCGTGATTTTCAATTTAGTGAGCAGTGCGTACACATTAGAACTTCTTATGTTCGTCTGCGCACTACGTGGTGCAGCACCTAGTACCGTACGCACTGTGGAAATACAAGCAAGCAAATCAACATAATTTATTATACATAATATTTATTATATACCATATAAAGATAGGTAGACATAGGTGCAGAAAATTATTGTCCCTCATAATTTTACCTGGGTGTGCAGTGCACACCCTGCACATATGGACCGCATGACACTGGTATATATATATATATATATATATATATATATATATATATATATATATATATATATATATATATATATATATATATATACATATGTTTATATATGTGCATATGTATATACATATGCATATATATACACTCATGTCCATAAATTAAGGATAATTCAGAATCACACAGAAATTGAGCTCTAAAATAAAAATTTCACCTGTAGAATTATCACACACATCTTGAAGAAGAATATGCAAATTGCAGGAAACCACCAAATGGCGCGGAGAGTACGTCACAATGACTAGAGTGTATGAAAGGGGTATATAAGGAATGGTAGCAAAAAAGTAAAATTGTTCATAAGCGCTTTAAAAGCCTTTCAGTGCAATAACCGCATAGTTATGGCACAAAGGAAGCATTTGGATGATTTTTTACGTGGTAGAATTACCGGACGACTGGAATGTGGACGTACCCAGCGGAAAGTATCCGAGGAACTTGGAATCGCCCAGAGTGTCATCTCCAGGCTTTGGCAACGATTCAAACATGATGGTAATGTGAGTAGATGTTACATCACAGGTCGCCCCCGAGTTACTACGCCGAATGATGACCGGTATTTGGCAATTACTGCCAAAAAAACAGACGGAGCACAGCATCAGACCTGTCTCGTCAGCTCTCTTCAGCTACCGGTACGACAGTTTCAAGGCAGACCGTGTACAGACGCTTAGGGAACATTGGTCTATATGCTCGTAGGCCTGTCAGATGTGTTCCCCTTACCGCAACTCACTGTCGCCTGCGATTATGCTGGGCTAGAGAGCATGCATTGTGGACACCGCAACAGTGGTCTTGTGTGATGTTTTCCGACGAGTCCAGGTTCAGTTTACATTCTGATTCTCGCCGGACTTTCATATGGAGAGCGCCAGGTACCCGTTACCACCAAGAGAACACCATTGAACGACACCGTTACGGTGGTGCAGGATGGCTCGTTTGGGAAGGAATTATTCTTGGTTCCAGAACTGACCTGCATGTTCAGAGTGTAACGATGACAGGCCACATCTATCGGGATGTCATTCTGGAACAACATGTACGTTTGTTTCGGGGCGCCATGGGTCCTGAATTTCTGTATATGGATTACAACGTCCGACTTCACAGTGCAAACATTGTAGACGAATGCCTTCAATCGGAGGATATCACCCGTATGGATTGGCCAGCATACTCACCGGACTTGAATCCAATAGAGCATGTGTGGGACATGCTTGGCCGACGAATTGCAGCCCGTCAACCCCCTCCCAACTGTCTATCGGAACTTCGGAGGGCATTGCTTGATGAGTGGTGTAATTTTCCCCAAGATCAGATTGATAATCTGATACTCAGTATGCGTAGGCGTTGTAACACTTGTATTGCATCGTCCGGGAGACATACTCCGTATTAACCATCATACTAACCATGTTATACTGTTTTCTGTAAATAGGTTCTTTTTTGAAATTTGCTCCAGGGAGTAAAAATCGCAATTTTTATTAATTATGTCAAACATATAGCATCTTTTTTGCTCTTTACCTTTTGTTTAATAAATAGACTTTACAAATAAGTCAAATTTGTTTTGCTTTAGTCTCTTTCATTGCCTGAACTTCATTATCCTTAAGTTATGGACATGAGTGTACATTACGATAACTAGGTTTCCTCATTTTAAATTAAATTGGGTTTTATAAATATGCCTATCATCGTTGCTGTTTGTAAAAGTTCATGAGAACAATAGGGGTTAAAATGCACTAGTATGGAAACCAGCTAACCAAACATCTCGATTGAAAATATTCTGCATCTTTTGTAGACAGGTAAAATAGAAATGTTTAAACGAAAATATTCTGATTTGACTTTGTATTAGTATACTTAAAATGGAGATGTAATAACTGAATAACTGTGTGCCGATGTACTTTCCCACGGTGATCTGCACGTGCATGCACAGCTGTGGGAGAATTTTCCCTAGAGGAATTTAGGACTCCAATTGTTCACGTCAAGTTTAGAGACCCCTGCAGAGAAGGTATAGATCACGGAATGGCAGCGTAACGGTCAAGCTCGCACAGAGATGTAACCGTGAGTTATGGGAGCAGGGGCTAAAAAGTAATGTCGGCTTGCACAAAAGGATCTACTTTAATGAGCCCACCTGCACTCCCGAAGGGCATAGAGATGTTGGAAAATTTCTCGAAAAGAAGCGATTGGATAGGAAGAAAAAAGGGGCGTTGGGACCGAGGTGAGGAGTTTGGAAACGAAGTTAAGGAGAGGAGTTGAAGTCGGTATTCGAAAGAAGTGGGACAAGAATCCACCAGCATCGACTCGTTCCGTGCGCCCGAACACCCGGACCGACTCACCACATGAGGAAAGCCTCTACCTGACCCTCTGCACCAACTGATGACTGACGTAGGGAGAAAAGCCCCTGCCTGCTCCCCTGTGACTTTAATGGAGGTAATTTATAAAATAATATTTTCAGTCACTTAACTTAGGCCTCTGTTAATAATAATAACTCCTTATAAAGAGAATTGTGATAATTATAGTGTAAATAGAAGACATAAATAATTGATGATTATGATATATGATAACCAAGGATCTATTTGTAAATGAATGTACAGAATAAATGTCTGAATCTCAATATAAAGTATTATATTCATTCTGTGTTTTCCCCTTGTAACGAACACTGGTGTATAGGTTGTATGTACATTACAACAAACGGAATAGTGATCTCGCTCTAAATAATGATGTAAGAAATGGCCTGTTAAGACTGTAGAATTAGTAATAAGAATATTAAAGCTGAAGAAATTAGCCTGTAAGAAAGAGCCTGCGTTATAAAGCTGTTAAGCATTATATAAAACTTTAAGAAGGAATGAAATATGAGAAATGGTGAAAAAGAATAATATACAACATTTTTTAGTTTAAAATACTAGAACAGGTACAGACATTATTATCGTTGACAAAGTTTTAACTTCATTTAGTTTCAGAAGATTGTATTGCAAAAGAAAGTATTTTGAGAAAATCTTAAAATTTTATCATAAAATTGATCGCATGTTATTACTTTCATCCTGACTTCAGGATTTATAATTTGGGGACATTCAATCTGATAAGAACACTAACAACAAAGGAAAAAAAGAATATTTTTAAAAAGAGAAGATAATGGCAGATTCTCTCATGTGAAGTTGAAGTTTGATTTCCCTGATAAGCCACTTATGTCTTACCACGAAATTGAGTCTTTGAAGTACATAAAATAAAAGCTTCTGGAGTTTCAAAAGGTTCATTTTTTTTTCTTCGATATTTATCTGGGAACCCACTAACAGGTCCTTTACTCTCAGTAGGAAAGGTATGCTGCTCCTTTTGTTTGTTTTGTGGTAAGTTAAACGAAAGTATTAAGAATTAAGAAAGAAAAATAAATAAAAAGTTGTAGCCAAAATAAAATAAAATACATAAATAATGATAATAATAGATTCCACTGGAGATGTAGAAGGAAAAATACTTAAAAGAATAAGACCACTTCTGAAAGTACTATTTCAAACTTAAAGTTGGTCATTCTATGCTTGAAATAGTTTAACCATAATGACAGACGATGACTGTAAAGAAAATCTTCATCCTGAAAATGTCTCTTCAAAGAGTTAAAAAGCTATTTTTATATTATAAAATTTTATGGAGCTCTATATTTTTTATGTCAGTGGTAAATGTAAAATTTTTAAGGATATTTTTCATAAACCAATTTATTTATTTCTAAAAGAAAAAGCCCAGATTGGTTCTTGGGATGGTTGGGATGAATGCCTGGATGCTCTGCGTAGTTCTTGGAGTGGGTCACGAATTAAAATTGCTAATTCCTTCCAGAGCGTCGCCGACATGTTCCATAGCGTTTAAGTCTGACGATCTTTTTGAACAATCCATCCGGAGATTACCTTTTCTTTTCAAAAAAAAAAAAAAAAAGTCAGCCAAATGTGCTCCTACTTCATGTTATTGTACATTAAAATGAAATAAAGGCCACTACACTTCTTAAAAGGCCAACATATGACTCCAATATCTCAACCCTGTGAACTTATTTCACTCACAGTGCCTCTTTAAAAGACTTAAAGAGGTATGCAGCTATCGAACATGATGCCAGACCATCATATATCCGCTGCCATAATGGTTGGTTTTTTAGACATTGGAAGACAGATAGCGGGTGTCTCTGGTCTATTCCATATGAGAATATGTTGGAATGATTGCCTGGATGCTCTGGATAGTTCTTGGAGTGGGTCACGTATTAAAATTGCCAATTCCCTCCAGAGCGTCGCCGAAATGCTACATACCGTTTCAGTTTGATGATCTGGTTGATCAATCTATCCAGAGATTACGTTTTCTTTTCAAAAAATCGTCAACCAAATGTGCTCCGACTGCATGTTGTTGTACAGTAAAATGAAATGAAGGCCACTACACTTCTGAAAAGGACAACATATGACTACAATATCTCAACCCTGTGCCTTATTTCACTCACAGTGCCTCTTTGAAAGACTTAAAGAGGTATGCGGCCATCGAACATGATGCTAGACCATCATATATCCACTGCCATAATGGTTGGTTTTTTAGACATTGAAGGACAGATAGCAGGTCTTTGGTCTATTCCATATGAGAATATGTTGAGAATCTTGGCTAGGCTGAACCGGAATTCATCGGTGAAAAGAACAGTTGAACATTGATCAGGAATACAATCTCTATGATCGCTGTACCATGCTAAACAAACTCTTCTGTTCGCTAAAGTGATGAAAACTTTTTTTTTTCAAACGGCTCTCTCTTGTAAAGCTGTTTAGAAACAGAAATCCTTAAAACTTGGGTTCTTAGAGCAACATGGACATCAGAATAGAGCTGAGAGGCTGTATTATACCTGTTACGTCTTGTTATAATGGACAAAAACTAATTTGTTTTCGCCTTCGCGGCTCTTGGAAGACCTTACTCAGATATTATTCTCTATGAATCCCGTATTCTGAAACTTTTTCCATTAGGTGGGCAGATTATTAAGTCATACATTGAAATCTCTACATATCTGGACTTGAGACTGGCCTGCTTATATCCTCTTTAAAATACGCTACCTCATTCCATCATCTAAACGTTGATGGTTACTCATTTTTACTCTATTAATTGGAATTTAACTAACTGCTGGAGTAAAATACTAAAAAGCTCCCCTTTTATTGTTTAATTCTGCAACCACTGTTTCATACTTTTCGACTGAAATAAGTGTCCCACAAATTCAGCTGTCTGTCTTATAATTACTGAATGTTTATTTAATTATATATTTATTGTATTACATCAACCTATGTTCAAAACAAATTTCTTTAAAATCTACTTAGTAGTTCTGAAAATAATTTACCAAATCTTAAAATTATTTTAATTTTGAGCAAATCTGGTTGATGACGTGGTGAGTAAAACCGCTTGTAGAACTCTAGTCAGACAGGTGCAAGCCCGGTTCTAAGGGAATTTTGCAGTAATCGAGAGCAATCTCTCAGATCATTACTCGATGTCTCTAGACAAAAATTTGGAGAACAAGGTAGGAAAGTATTGTTGCTTCCCTTACAATGTAGAGGATTTCTGTCGTGTGAAACTCTTTCTTCGGGATGCCATTGAAACTAACACTGGAAACACTTCGCCAGCATCCTAAATAATTTCTCAAACAGAATGATTGAAATGGTCTTCGGTGTTACCAATCCTCTATTCAGCATCCTATTCTGCACGAAACAACGTCCTTTCACTAGCTAAAGATGAGCTCAGTTCACGTGCTCACAAAAGGACGTGTGTTATTTCCACTTTATCCTTTTTTTCTCACGGTCGTAGATAAGTCTGTATCTGGAAATTTGATGTAACGATAATTCTTTACAATATATATACATAGACATATACAGATATATATATATATATATAGATAGATAGATAGATAGATAGATAGATAGATAGATGTGTGTGTGTGTGTATATATATATATATATATATATATATATATATATATATATATATAGATTGATATAGATATAGATAAATTTTGACTAATGCAGGAAAATTTCATGCAATTTTCTTGGTAATCCACAGACGTTAAAAAATTTAACCTTCTAGATTTATCAGCTCTCAGGGCAGCAACCTTTCTTCCTTTTAATGCTGTAAGTTATCCTCGGTTAATAGATTGTGCCACCTGACAAAATGAGCTTCCTTTATTTATTTATAATGAGTCTGCTTTCCATAAAGTGAATATTATGCGAGACTTCTTGCAGACAAATATATTACGAGTGTTAAACCAATGGGGGAATCCTTTTAATTAGTGAAGTATGAAGATAATATGGTTTTGCTGGATAGTAGTGCTTCGATTTAACTGAATAAGATTTCTAAGGAAATAAGTTACTGGAAAATCCACTTAAAGTTTATGAATAAGTCCCCAAAATATTAAATTGGTGAACTTCCGCTGATATTTATGTAAGAATGTATGCGCGTATATATAAATATAAATATCTTTATACAGTGTAACGCTTTCAATATTCTCAAATGAGAGGTAACGTGAATAATGGATCACAGTCAAAGATAAAATTGGAAATTTACTTTTATTCTTGATTAAATACGGCTATTTTCCAAGGAATGTTAATTCCTAAATCATGTAGAACTGCAAAGGACGGTTGCCGGTAAAACTTCCTCACAACGATCACAGTCGAAAGAAAAACAAGAGATTTAATAATCTCTTACAAATGAGGAGGCTTTTCAGGATGCAATCAAACCCAATTTATCCCCCGTTTGGTATCCAAGACTCTGCCGCTCCCTATATGAGCGGACTTTACGAATCTTCCGAACTAACATGCTGACTCTGGTAAAAAAGGCGAAAGCCTCCACGAGGTCAACACACCTACGTAAAAAATGACGAAAAGAATTGAGTCGAAAAATTGTAGGCTTTTTATACCTGGAGGGTCAGTTACGGTTCCGCCAATTGTTTTTTTGGTCAGTTAAGATACCAGTTACTTGAGAACTCCAACTAAAGTTACAGTTATATTGTTTAGCCGAATTATCATTCGCTGGCTGTCCCCTCACGGAGTATCCTAGCATTCATTAACGAGATCCATCATGGGCGTATTAGTCTTTTCACTCCGATTATCCAAAATCCCCGACTCTACGACGCCACGCTATTGTCCAGGTAAACAGGTATACTACTATCAGCTGTTTTGGCGTGTGCTCGGACAAAGGGGAGTCTTCACAACAGGAAGAAAAATTGACTGACTGACATATGCAAAGACAAAATTACTAAGATTAATAGCAATGTGACTGTATAGAATATTTTATGAATTTAAATTGAATAGTCACAATATTGGCATTGAATTTATGATTTATCTTGACGTTAAGTAACAAGAAATTGTTCAATAGTAATGAAGAATCAAATAAGGTAACTGCTTACCTTTGCTTATTCTGGGATTTTCAAGACTGTATAATCCAACAATGGCTGTTAACAAAAACACCTTTATTTTTCACAACAAGACGATCAATATCGAATAAACAATGAACTGAATTACAGAATTACGAATTATTTTATGTTTTAAATCCGGTTCATAGATGAATACGAATAGCATACCGTTTTTTACCGGACTAACATTTTTAAAAACCCACCTGAATGTCCAACGGTTTTTCTCCTCGACCAAGTTTGTTTTTCCCACCGCTCACTGGCGCCATCTCTCATTCGATGGCGAAATTAATCTAACATACTCCGGGGGGCGGCGAATTAGCATCTTCATCCTGAAGAGGTAGAACAGCAACTTGAGACACTGGTCGGATGGCAGCTCCACTGGCGGTCTGGATGGTGACGACTCTGCAGATACCGTCAGCTCCTGGATGGACAGCAGTTATGCGACCGAGTTTCCAAACGGTAGAAGGGGCGATTGGGTCTTTGAGTAGGACTAATCTTCCTACTGCCATAAGATGATTTTGCTTCCTCCATTTGGACCTTGATTGTAATGTGTTGAGATATGATGTACTCCATTGTCTCCAGAAGTGGGATTTCAGCTGCAGTAAGAGGGACCACCTAGAATTAAGACTTAAAGACATACGATTAGCATTATGTTTAGGAAGTTCTAGCAAAGGAGAACCAATAAGGAAATGTCCAGGGGATAATGCACTAAAGTCTTTTGAGTCTGCTGATAAAGGATATAGTGGACGAGAGTTTATGATGGCTTCAATTTGGCAAAGAATAGTGGTAAGCTCTTCAAAATTGAGCAATGCTGTTTTACACGTTTTGAGTAAATGGCGTTTTGTAAGCTTGATAGAGGCCTCCCAAATACCTCCAAAATTTGGGGCATATGGAGGAATGAATTGCCAACATATATTTCGTTGGGATGAATAATCTTGGATTAAGGAATCGTGAGGAATTCTAAATAAGGATTTCAAATAAGCTGAGGCTCCAACGAAGTTGCTTCCATTGTCACTGAAAACTTGAGATGGATATCCGCGACGAGCAACAAATCGACGGAATGCTGCCAGAAATGCAGCTGATGATAATGAAGAGACTACTTCAAGGTGCACTGCTTTGGTACACATACAAATGAATAGACAGATATAAGATTTAAAGGTACTTGATTTTCGAGCATGTTGACATTTAGTTGAAATTGGACCAGCAAAGTCTATTCCAACCCTTTCAAAGGCACGGCCAGGATTGATTCGTGCGCTCGGTAGATCACCCATCATTTGGGAAATGGGTTTTGCAGATAATTTAAAACATTCCAGACATTGACGGAGTTCTTTTCGGACTGTTGATTTTCCATCTGGAATCCAGAATTTCTGTCTTATTATTGATAAAACCAATTCTTGGCCTGCATGAAGATTTAGTTGATGATAATGCCTAATAACAAGAATGGTAAAATGATTATGTTTAGGAAGTAACATGGGATATTTTTGATCAAAATTGAATTCTTGTTGATGACGTAGACGCCCTCCAACACGCAGGATTCCTTCCTTATCAAGAAAAGGATTTAATGCTATAAGTTTACTGGATTTTGGAAGGGATTGATTTGAAGTAAGTTGGGCGATTTCAGAATGGAATGCATAATTTTGTAATATTTTCACTATCGCTTTAGTAGCTGTGTCTAATTCATAGGCTTTCAAAGGTCCTTTAGTTTTAAGATCTGATTTTGAGTTATTGTAGAATCTAAATATCCATGCCACAGTTCGAATTAACCTCATATATGATGAAAATGTTTCAAATACATCTAGCAAAGGATTGCCTTTGATGAAAAGAGAAATACTCTCTATAGATGAATTACAATGGACATCAGACGATATGTCAGATGTTTCTTGATTTGGAGTATCTACTTCTAGAAAAATAGGATCAAAGTCAGTGAGCCATTTTGGCCCGTTGAACCATTCTACTTGTTCCATAAGTTGTTTTGGATAAAGGCCCCTGCTGGCGCAATCAACAGGATTTGACTTCCCAGGAATGTGATGCCATGAATCCTTTGGGGTGATAGAATGGATTTTACATACACGATGCTGGACGAACTGATTTCCTTTAGTTGGTGGATTCTTAATCCAGCATAGTGCAATTGTTGAATCACACCATAAATAAGTGTGATGAATAGGAAAATTTACAGATCTTTTGAAGGTGTCCACTAATTCAGCGAGAAGGACTGCACCACAAAGTTCCAATCTGGGTAAGGTTACAGCTTTCAAAGGTGCAACACGAGTTTTGGCTGGCATTAAGAATATACGAGATAAATTACAAATGACTCGAAGATAAATTACGGCAGAATATGCCTTTAAAGATGCATCACAGAATCCGTGGATTTCTACCTTTAAGGAATTGACAATATGGATGTACCGAGGAATCTTTATCTCTTTAAAATAGTGAATTTCTTCTTGGAATTTATTCCATCGATTGATAATATCAGATGGTAAGGGAGTCATATGACTAAGACTTTGATATTCTTGCATAAATTCACTACATTTTTGCTTTAATTGCTCATCTGATTGTAATTTCCTTTCAAGGGAAAAAAATGTTCTTAAAGCTCCGGCTTTACTGTCCCCAAGGTTTGAATTTTCTTTAAATGGTGACTTTACGATATACCTACCCTCGGAGTTTCGAGAGTGAGATTTGGCAAAAATGGTGTCACAGAGTTCTTCTTCATCGTTAGTTTTAACAGGTTTATGAATTGTCTCAAGTTCTCCAAACTCCTTGAGAGTGTTTTCAATGTTTACAAGAGTATGACATACTAAAGATGTATTTTGAATAGCTGATGTATTTACACTACCAGACAACAAATGTCCTAACTTGGTAGGTAATGCGGATGGTGTACCTGTAACATGATTTATATTCAGTATTGTATTATTTATGTTTCCTGTATTGTATCATCTGTGTAATCTATATTCTATCATCTGTGTAATCTATGTTGTATATTGTTACTGTTATGTATAATCGTAATCGTCTCAAGATTGTTTTGTTATGAGAGATTGGCAACGATGGCAGATTGCGAGCCATGTGCACGATGACGCCAACGCCATGCTTCTACTGATTAAAATATCTTAATATTAATGAATCTGCTGTGTGCTTCATTTTAATCTGCTTTGTGCTTTATTTTATGATGCTGTACGTGCTTCTAAAGAACAAGATATGGTGTCAGGTTATTTTATTTAAATTTTGAACGACATTCAGAAAAAAATAGTGGAACTTAGTGTTCAAAATAGGCTTGTGTGTTCTGATTTATGAACTTGTGCTCTAAGAAAAGAAAAAGTTGTCTCTCGTTGTGATATTCAGTATGGATCATTTTAAACCGCCAGCAGTTATGAGTTTTACGTCTGGTAATGTGCCTGAAGCGTGGAAACTGTGGCTTCAGAAATTTGAAAATTTCATGATTGCATCGGAAAAATGCGAGAAACCTGATAAGACGAAAATTGCGATTTTATTGAGCTTGTTGGGTGATGAAGGTGTCTCCATCTTCAATACATTTAAGTACACTGCAGAAACCAGTGCAGAGAAATATGCTGATGTTATTGCCAAGTTTACAGAGTACTGTGTTCCCCGCCAAAACATGGTCTTCGAGAGGTACAAATTTTTTTCGTGTTTCCAGCAAGAGGGACAATCGATAGATTCCTATCTTACACAGCTAAGAACACTAGCTGCCACATGTGAATTTGATGAACAGGAAGAATCTTTAATTCGTGACAGAATTGTGCTAGGAATCCGTGATAAATCCCTTCAAGAACGGCTCCTGAGAGAACCAAACTTAACCCTAAAGAAGGCTACTGAATTCATCCGAGCTTTTGAAGTGAGTAAAGAACAATTGAAGACTATTAGTGATGCAAATACTTCGAAACTAGACATTGATGTGGTGAAAACTAAGAAACAGCATTCTAATATTTCTAATAACTATCAAGAGACATTTGACTGTCGTAAGTGTGGTACAAAACACAAGAAAAGAGAATGTCCTGCATTCAACAGATTGTGTAATAAGTGTAAGCAAAAACACCATTTCGCAAAAATGTGCACATCTAAGTTTGAGAGAAAACCTCCATATAAAAATAAATCTAGTTCAAAATATGTCCATGAATTAAATGCACCAAATAATGATTTCGGTATTTCCAGTCTATATATAGACTCTGTGTCTACAGGTTCTGATGAAAGATCATGGCATAAAAATGTGATTATAAATAATGAAGAAATTTCTTTCAAGCTTGACACAGGTGCTGAGGCAAACATATTGCCTTTGTCTGTGTTCACAGGTAAGAAATTCAATGAAATATGTGATTTAGGTAAAACTGAAATTATGTTGATTTCATACGGTAATTATAAGTTAAAACCTGAAGGTTGTGTAAATTTATATTGTTCAACAGACAAATGTAAAAATGTATTGTTAAAATTTATTGTTGTAAATGTTGAATCCCAACCAATTTTAGGCCTGCAAGCATGTCAAATGTTAAATTTGTTAAAAAGAATTGATCACATTGATATAGTTAATAAGGATGCAATTTTAACCAAGTATAGTGATGTTTTTCAGGGATTAGGTAAATTTCCAGGCCAACCATACCACATTGAAGTGAATACAAATGTTAACCCAGTTATAAATCCTCCTAGAAGAGTTCCTCAATCTATTTTACCTAATTTAAAAGATTCTCTAAGGGAACTAGAAGAGAAAGGGGTAATAGAGCAGGTAAACAAACCAACAGATTGGGTCAGTAGCTTAGTAATAGTTGAGAAGCCAAATGGAAAATTACGTATTTGTCTGGATCCAAGGGATCTGAACAAAGCAATAAAAAGGGAACATCACATTATTCCCTCGAGTGAGGAAATCATAAGCCAGTTAGAAGGAAAGAAGTTCTTTTCGGTGCTAGATCTAAAGGAAGGTTTTTGGCAAATCCCATTAGATGACCAAAGCTCAGATTTATGCACATTCAATTCCCCATTTGGCCGATATAAATTTAAACGACTTCCATTCGGGGTGTCCTCAGCCCCTGAAGTCTTCCAAAAACAAAATCAGAAATTGTTTGGGGATATTAAAGGTGTCGAAATTTATATTGATGACCTGATCATTTATGGAAATGATAAGGAAGATCATGACAAAATATTGTTAGAAGTATTAGAAAGGGCTAGGTCTCATAATATCAAATTTAACCCAGAGAAGTTTCAATTTAGAGTTAACGAAGCTAAATATATGGGATTAATAATATCTGAAAAAGGGATAAAACCTGATGAAACTCATATCAGAGCAATTAAAGAGCTAGATAAACCAACAAATAAAAAAGATATTAGAAGACTTTTAGGGATGGTAAATTTCCTATCTAAATTTATTCCAAATGTGTCCAAAATTACTGCACCCCTGAGAGAATTGTTAAAGAATAATGTGGATTTTCAATGGTCATTTGAGCAGGATCAAGCTTTAAATAGCATAAAGAAATTAATTTGTACAGCCCCTGTGTTGAAAGTTTTTAACAGTTCGAAGGAAATTACTATTCAGTGTGAAAGCTCTAAAGATGGGATAGGTGTATGCTTATTACAAGAAAACCACCCAGTATCCTTTGCTTCAAGAAGCCTTACTGAGTGTGAAAAGAACTATGCTCAGATAGAGAAGGAACTTCTAGCAATAGTTTTTGCCTGTGAGAAGTATCACAACTTCATCTATGGCCATAAGGTCATAATACACAGTGACCATAAACCGTTGACTTCAATCATTAAGAAACCTATAGGCAAAATTACAACCCGGCTGCAGAAAATGATTTTAAAATTGCTTAAATATGATTTAACAATTAAATATTTGCCAGGTAAAGACATGCTTCTTGCTGATGCACTGTCTCGGGCATTTATCAAGGATAAAGTGCTTGATGATCCTGATATGTTGCAGACAGTACATTCTATTTCTAAACACTTGCCAATGAGTGAGCGTAGAAAAAAGCAGTTCAAAATTGCGTTACAAAGTGATTATGAATTAAAATTAGTTATACATTATTGTAAGGAGGGGTGGCCAGACAAAAAGAAAATTCCTGCAAACTTAAAAAAGTATTTTAAATTGCAAAATGATTTATATTTGCTTGATGATTTATTGTTCCTAAATAATAAAATAATTGTTCCTGAATCATTAAGGTTTGAAATGTTAGCATTAATTCATGAAGCCCACTTGGGTATTGAAAAATGCAAAAACCGAGCCAGAGAAATTATGTACTGGCCAGGATTGTCTAAAGATATTGAAAGGGTCATTGAAAAGTGTGAGATTTGTGCTAAGTTTCGTAAAGCACAACCAAATGAACCATTGAAGCCACATGAAATTCCTGATAGAGCATTCCAAAAACTAGGAATAGATTTGATGTATTTTAACAATGAAAATTATCTAGTCATAATTGACTATTTTTCTAAATGGATAGAGATTGAAAAAGTTAAGAACAAATCAGTTGGGGAAATCATAAATGTATTTGAAATGATAATAGCCAGATTTGGTGTACCTGAAATAGTGGTTTGTGACAATAGCCCATTTAACTGTTGGGAATTTAAGAAATTTTCTAAAGAGTGGGATATTACACTCTCATTTATCAGTCCTTACCATTCACAAAGCAACGGCATGGTAGAAAAAGGGATTGGGATAGTTAAGATGTTGTTCAAAAAAGCTTATGAGGAAGGTAAAAGACCATTTGTTGCTCTTCTAGAATACAGAAATACTCCTATATCAGGCATAGGATTATCCCCTGCACAAATGCTTTTTAATCGCAGGTTAAGAACAAAACTACCTATAAGCAATAAGTTGTTAAATCCAGAAATTTTCAAAAATATTGTTAGTAACTTAAAACAGCGACAAATAAAACAGAAGTTTTATTATGACAAAACTGCAAAGGCCCTTAAACCTTTAAAAGTTGGTGAAAATGTATATGTTCAAAATTTCAGAAACAAAACTTGGGAACCTGCAAAAATAATAGCTAAAGGTAACTCAAGATCCTATAAGATTAAAACATCAACAAATAGGATTTATACTAGAAACAGAAAACATTTATATCCATCAAAAGGCAATTGGCAGTTTTGTACAAGGTCTAATTTAGAGTTAGATTTTAATGTTAATGATGAAAATAACAGTGTTACAAGTAATGCTCAACCAGCTGTTATTCAATGTAATAATAATACTAATAATGTTCAACCAACTGTTCATAATAGTAATGTAAGTCATTCAAACACAAATTATTGTACTAGATCGGGTCGTACTGTTAAGCGACCTTCTTATTTAAAGGATTACTACAATTAAAGTAAAAGGGGGGATGTAACATGATTTATATTCAGTATTGTATTATTTATGTTTCCTGTATTGTATCATCTGTGTAATCTATATTCTATCATCTGTGTAATCTATGTTGTATATTGTTACTGTTATGTATAATCGTAATCGTCTCAAGATTGTTTTGTTATGAGAGATTGGCAACGATGGCAGATTGCGAGCCATGTGCACGATGACGCCAACGCCATGCTTCTACTGATTAAAATATCTTAATATTAATGAATCTGCTGTGTGCTTCTTTTTAATCTGCTTTGTGCTTTATTTCATGATGCTGTACGTGCTTCTAAAGA
Source organism: Pardosa pseudoannulata (assembly GCA_032207245.1). Classification (NCBI taxonomy): domain Eukaryota; kingdom Metazoa; phylum Arthropoda; class Arachnida; order Araneae; family Lycosidae; genus Pardosa; species Pardosa pseudoannulata. The sequence goes on along the minus strand of CM063508.1, from coordinate 81,277,736 downwards.
ACAAGATAGTACCTTTGGGTCCCAATATGGGAGAACCGGTAACTAAGAATAAGAATATGTCAGCACCTAACAGAATATCAATCTCACTTTCAACAAAATATGAGGGATCAGCAAGACATAAATTATTTAAATGAGGACAATCCAGCTTTTTCATGTTAAAATTTGGAAGCGATGTTGTGACTTTGTTTACGACTAAAGCATTCACTTTGAAGGAATCTATTGAAAAGTATGGAGAAAATTCAAATTTTGTAGAATATAGACATGTTTCAGCATATACTTCATTTATTCCAACCAAGCGGTGTGTAGTTTGTTGCATCGGCAATTGTAGTCGTTCTGCGCAGTGTTTCGAAATCAAAGAATTTTGTGAGCCATTATCTATTAATGCTCGGCAAGTTATTTTTTCTCCAGTCTGAGACTTAACTTTAATTATTGCTGTTGATAACAAAACATGATTTTGATCTTGCGATTTTGTGCAGCTATTTGCTACGGTGCTTACTGAATGAGATTGACGCTCTTGAATATTATCCATATAAATATGCAGTAATGTATGATGCCTAGCTGAACAATTTTTACAACTGAATCCTATTCTACAAGTGTCAATCGTATGATTACTTCGTAAACAATTTGCACACAAATGATTATCATTAACAACCTTCCACTTATCATTTATGTTCATTGAATGGAATGTGGGACACTTAAATAAAGCATGATTTTCTTTACATAAAATACAATTATAATATTTCACTTCATTATTTACCCTTTCATTTTTAACTACAGTATTATGTACATTAGATTTTTTTACTGCATTATTTACAACAGCTTTCGCTTGAATATTTTTGAATTCCGGTTTAGAAAATTTATTTTCTTGTATACTCCTCGCCTCTTTTTCAATAAATGATTTAAACGTATCGAGAGATGGACAGCTGTCTTTATCCAGAGTTAATTCCCATCTCTGTATTACTGTATCATCCATCTTCGAAGTAAGAAAGTTTATTATGATTAAATCAGTTAGAGAATTATTTTCCAAACCTAATGTTTTCAGATTTCTAATAGCTTCGTTACAAATATCAATAACTTCTAGCAATAATTTTGAATTATTTGCTTTTGTGATTTTCATTCTGAAAATTTTATTTATTTGGCTTATTGCCAACTGCCTCTTGTTTTCATATCTCTGACATAAAAGTTCCCAACAATGAGTAAGATTTTCTGGTGTGATTGAGAATCCCCGAATTAATTTCGCTGACTCACCGCGAACACATGAATGAAGATATGTTAGCTTTTCAACATCATTTAAAGATTTATTTTCAAGAATAGATGATTTAAATATCTCTTTGAACGATAGCCACATTTCACTGTTTCCGAAAAAATGTGGAACTTCTAATTTCGGCAACTTTACTGCCATAGACGATTCTACACCAGATGAATTATCGTTTTTGTTTTTTTTTTGGATCGAAATTTTATTTTCAAGATCAATGATCCAATTTAATAGTAAATCTTTATTTTTGATATAACTATCAAAGTATTCATCGCTTTCATGTTGCGATAACTCTTGGAAAATATCTGCCAATTTATTTTCAAAATTTTCTACTTTCGATTTCAAAATTCCTATTACTCTATGATTACTTTCATCAACATTTTTTACATTTCTTTCAAATGAACTTATTTCTTTTAATAATAATTCAAATTTAAAAACATTCTTAGATTGTTTAGGAGGCATTGTTACTTATTATATAAGAACTTCAAACTGACAAAATATAGAATAATATATAAAAATGAAAATATAATAACATGACAATAATAACTTGAACACTTAAAATATATAATAGATTTTCATCGACGATAGCACCTCCGTGCGTAGACGGACCAATACTATGTATAGAATATTTTATGAATTTAAATTGAATAGTCACAATATTGACATTTGAATTTATGATTTATCTTGACGTTAAGTAACAAGAAATTGTTCAATAGTAATGAAGAATCAAATAAGGTAATGCTTACCTTTGGTTATTCTGGGATTCTCAAGACTGTATAATCCAACAATGGCTGTTAACAAAAACACCTTTATTTTTCACAACAAGACGATCAATATCGAATAAACAATGAACTGAATTACAGAATTACGAATTATTTTAAGTTTTAAATCCGGTTCATAGATGAATACGAATAGCATACCGTTTTTTACCGGACTAACATTTTTAAAAACCCACGCTGAATGTCCAACGGTTTTTCTCCTCGACCAAGTTTGTTTTTCCCACCGCTCACTGGCGCCATCTCTCATTCGATGGCGAAATTAATCTAACAGTGACATTCGGAAAATAGGTTCCTATTACGGTATATAATCCTTAGGAAAGGACTTTTTTAATACACTCCTGATGGATTGTAATGAAGATTCAAATGACAAAAAGTTTGTTTCCTCAACTTTTCTGCTGTTTTAACAAAGCTGTCAATAGTTTCATTTAAAACGTTTAACCCTTTAAAGATCAACCCTTTAAAGGGTCATTTTAAAGGTCAATCCTTTAAAAGTAACTACATAAACTCTTTGGAATTTAATGAAATACTTTAGAAATATTACCTATGAACTTATTAATGCAAAATGTATTAAAAATTTTCTTTACAATCCTTAGATGGGTTTTCATTAGAGAATACCGTAGGTGGGATTGAAGGGGGGGGTCCCCTTGTACAGCGTGAAAATATTACTTTCTAAAATGTTAATTATATTAAAAGAACAATAAATAAGTGCTCTTAAAAAGTATATAAATATTTTAACAATTCATAAGTAATGTTTGAATAGATATTTTGTTTGGGGTCATAAATGAAAAAAAAAATCGAATTACTAACTTTTCAGATACAGCAAGTTTAAATACATGTATTTCAAAAGAAAAAATAAATTAAATATAGTGATATTATTTATTGTAAGTTTTAAATGTCAAAAATATAAAAAACCGAAAAAATCATTTATATCGGGTGGCCGTAATAAAACTGACAGTGCTCACAGTGTTCTGTAGCGCAATCTATTTGCGAGAACAACGCCACATTTTGTAGGAAGTTTAAACAAGACGAGGGACGAAGGATTCCGCGAAAAAATAAACTAGTTCTAAAAGTCACCGCTAGGGGGATATTTGGCGCTGTGTAATAGAAAATAGAGTGTTAACAAATGCAAATCAATACGGAAATTAATTTCTTAACTGTGCCGATGGATGTAACGGGAAATTTGAATAAAGAACTTCTTCTTCTGCTGAGCGTACGTGATATTACAAATCAAGAGACTTTATCAGTGTTTATGTAGATTTTACACTTTTGTATAAGTGTTGCCATATTGCACTTGAACTAAATCAGAAAATGTGCATAATATTATAATTTTATTCCGTATTAAATCGCATTTGTTAACACTCTATTTTCTATAACACAGCGCCAAATATTCCCCTAGCGGTGACTTTTGGAACTAATTTGTTTCGCAAATAGATTGCGCTATAGAACACTGTGAGCACTGTCAGTTTAATTATGGCCACCCGGTATTTCTCAAAAAATTATAGGGTAAAAAATGTTTAACAGGAGGTTTCTCTGCTAAATCACTGTCCGCTAAAAGGTTAAAAGGGCATTTAAAAGGCCTCTAATTTTTTATATCTAGCACAGTGGAAAACATTGTTATACCAGCTCTCATTGTGAAAGAAGTAAGAAATTTTAAGGCATTTCCATTTAATTTTGGATTTTTGCTTTTACAAAAAGCCAAAAATAATTTCTTGAAGATGTCCAAGGGTACGTTGTAGTCCCATTTTAGACTTAGTCAATGAGCAGAATTCAGTATTGTCGTTTATTTGTTCATTTATTGCTATATTGCTGAGTGAAACGTAGGTTAACTAAATTGCATAAAGGTAGATGTTTTGCAAGTCAAATACATATGTTGTAACAAACCAATTTGCAGCATAATTCTCTTGTGCTATTTGATGTATAATAAAACAGCTTAATTTCTTTTTTTTTTTTACTGAAAAAGTTTACTCACTGAATATCTCATTATCGAAATATATCTCAGTGAATTTAAATAATATCTTAATTTATTTGCGGGCTATTAAAGTTACCTCACTGACCTTCTCTTGAAAATTGCTGACTTAATGGATTAATGTGCGTCTTTATCTCGAAGCATCCTTGTAATTTTGATCATACTATAGGCCAGTCTCACCAAGGTCATGGTCGAACGATGCCCGAATGGTTAGGGTGGTGGCCTTCGGAACCGTAGTTCGTGGGTTCGAATCCCACTATGGCATGGATGTTCGTAGCCGTTCGGAATCGGCTTTAAGCAGTAGGTCCCCGTCTCATTAGCCCTCGTGTTGCAAAAAGTAGACCGTAGCACTCCAAAACCAAATCAAAATCAATCACCAAAGTCGTTTAACCGTGATTAATCTCTGTTTAAACGGAGAATTGCATCCCACCATTAGTTGTCGTCATGGTTAAACAACTTTGGTGAGACTTACCCAAAATAGAATGATTTTCTTCTCTTATCAGACAAGAGCCATTTTTATCTTCTACATTAGGAATCACCATTAAGTCAATCGAGGTCCATAAAGGGATGATTTTAACACACAAATGCAACTTAATCAAGGATCGTAGAAACAAAAGATCATACAGCGAATATAACTAATTTTGTTTTGGATTTATATATTTATGGAAACCTGTTTTCCTATTTAAAGTTCACGAAGACTAAGCATCTTTTCCTAATTAATGATTCCCGAGATGAAGATTCATTATCATTATCTTTGTCTGCATATATACCAAATTATTAATACTTAGTTGTTAGAGAATACCCTTTTAATAATAAAGGAACGAAATAAAATTCAAACTATATCTTTATGTGGCTACTCCTCAATTAATAATTATCTATATAACTAGCATATAGCCCGTCATATGACGGGATCAGTAAAATTTTTAATTTTCCAGAATTGTAAAATACCCTATGAGGCAGGTAAAAAACTATTTGTTTTTTGGTTGAGAATTATCTGGTACATCCTCAATAATTGATTTACCTTCATACTCCTCTAAAGTCTCCTGATATTGTGAATGCAGTTTAGAATCAAGTTGAATTCTTGTAGAAAGATAATTCAAAATTTTCTTAGCTACCTCGAAATTATCGTTAAGTTCTTCTCAATTTATTTCCTACGGTAATTAATGGAAGTAAAGAAATGACTATGATTTCCACTACACCTACTGGAGGTAGATAGAATTTGTTATTAATATCGGTGATAAAATTTTCATTGCAACAAAAAATAATCTATGATTAAATTTTAAATTATAGCATATATACCTATTCTATTTATTTAAGCCATATATAAAATTATTTACGTAATACCTTAGTTCAGTGATAAAACGTATGAAAATAATGCAAATGATATTTAAATAATTTAAAATCAGAAATGATTAAATGAATTGGTTAAAGGACTGACTCATAATGCTAAAAAATAAATGTTATTTTTACCTATTTATGTGATAAATTGATAAATTTAATTGCCTGTTTTTAACCGGGGAAAATGGGGCTTGAAATAATGGTATTAAATGACCGAAAAAGGGGAAGGGGTAGATTTTGAAAGTTTTAAAGCCGACAGTATTTTTCGCTGTAATATGAAGCATATTTATACCAATTTATGTTAGAATCGGATCGATAGTTTAAGAGAAGATAACTTAGGCTATTATTATATAGGAAATAAATAAGCTAGTCTGTGTGTGTATCAAGCAACTTCGTCTACAGTTTTGTATCTATGAAATTTTGCACACTACACCTCCTTGAAGAGAAAATGGTAACTGTATACTTTAAAATTTTCTGGGACTTTAATTAACGGAGATATTAATTAAAACCTTCAGAATACTAATTTCTCAGCTTAAAGTGCACTTTCCACCTATGCTCGGTGAAAAAAGCTCGAGACTATGCCGAGCGTTTCGGACATTTTTTAAAACTTCCCATCTGTTTGTTTTTGAAGAAGTTAAACTAAAAATACACACTGAATCGAATAGCTCGATTGTTTCTCCAGTGCACAATATAATTTGTTTGAATACATAAAGATTTTTATGAATTTTTTGGGAAATTTTATCAAAACCTAGATTTTGAAACAGATTACTTGGTCATTTTTACGAAAACAGGTCGTTTTTATGAAACAGATTTTTAAACTGCTCTATACATTTTCATAATTTGTCTATTCAGTAAGTTCTTGCATAACTAAAAAGTCTAGAATTTCCCCTCTCTCGAACTGTGATATATATATATATTTATATATATATATTATATATATATATATATATATATATATATATATTTATATATATATATATATATATATATATATATATATATATATATATACACACGCACATATATACATGTGTACATATACATATGCATATATATGTATATATATATATATGTGTACATGTGTGTGTACACGTATATATATACATATATACATGTATATATATATATATACCTATATATATATATATACATATACATACATATATGTATGCATATATGTACGTATGTATGTATGTATGTATGTATATATATGTATATATATGCATATATATACATGCATACATGTATACATATATATACATGTATACATATATATACATATATACATGTATACATATACATATATATACATGTATACGTACATATATATAGTAGATATATATTTATGTATGTGTGTATCCATAATTTTTTCTACGAATTTTTAAAAACAGACTCAAAATATAATTTTAACATTTAATAACTTCGTGAATTTTTTTACCAAATGTGTGTATGCAATTTGCAGCTTTACTCGGTTTCAAAAAATCTCCCCCCAAAATTATAGAATTTAAAAAATATTTTTCTGTTTTTCAGTTAAACGTTCGATTTCTCCGCAAATTCTCTCGTGACTATCTTTTCCTAATCTATCGGAAGAAGATATCTTCGCACCCTTCCAAGTGAAGATAATGCTTTTCCTAACTGAAACCCGAAATTACCAATATTGACATTTCACTTCTGTGCAACATTGTGTACACACAAATTCTGCGTTAAAAATCTGCTTTTGTATGTAAAAAAAATGTACAGTTTTATGAGAGCTTCGTAAAATTTCGCAATATTCACAATCAAACTAATCACCTTTAATCTAAATAAAATATGAAGCCCAATATTTTCCAGGCAATACCGGGTACTTCTTCTTCTTCTAAAGCACTACAGCCTGTTACAGGCCAAGGCTGTCCCAAGCAGATTTTTCCAGCCGTTCCTATCTGCTGCAAGACTCCACCAGTTTCCCTTTTTGACCCTCTCTACTGAATCAAGCCACCTAATTGGTGGTCTTCCTCGTTTCCTCTGCCCCATGGGATTAGTGAAAGTGAGCTGTTTTACTGGGTTTATGTCATCGAGTCGGAATAGCTGTCCAAGCCATTGCAGTCTATTGATTTTGATGAATTTAACAACATGAGGTTGCTTATATTTTTTATAAATTTCTAAATTGAATAAAGATTTCCAAAAATTATTCTCTTGAACTGCACCAAATATTTTCTTAAGATTTTCCGTTCAAAAGTCAGCAATTTATTTTCATGCAATTTGGTTATTGCCCAGCATTCACTTCCATAGAGCAGAATAAGTCGAAGTAGAGTTTTATAGATGTTTATTTTCGTTTTTAAACTTATAATTCGAGATTTTAATTGGTTTTTAAGACCATGGTAGCATTTATTTGACATGGCGATCCTGTTGTTTATCTCTACGTTCAAGTCATTATTAGTGGTGATCGTTGTTCCAAGATATGAGCTGTGAAACTATTTCAAAGGTGTAGCCCCCCACTATAAATGACTTTAGACTAGGTATACTCTGGGATGTTTCCATAAATTTTGATTTATCTTCGTTTATTTTTAAGCCTAATTTACTAGCCTCAACTTCTAATAAATTAAAAGTTTCTATAATATAATTTCTGGATATAGCAACCAAGGCAATGTCATCAGAAAATGCCAAGATTTGCAAAGTCTTCTGATAAATGGTTCCTCTAGTTGTAATACCAGATGCTCTGATGGCCTTTTTTAAGGCTAGACTGAATAAAAGGCATGATAGGACATCTCCCTGTAGTAATCCTTTTTCAGTATAAAAGACTTCAGAAGAAACGTTCCCTAATTTCACTCTACACTTTACAACCGGGTACTTCAGCTAGTTATTTATAAAATATCGTGTTGGATTAAATTCCTATCACTCTCAGCTGAGAGAGGGCCGAATGGTTGATTAGGGGGCTTCAACCCCGGAGTTTATGGGTTCGAATCCCACTGTAGCATGGATGGTCGTAGCCGTTCAGACTGGGCTTTAAGCAGTAGGTCCCGGTCTCATTAGCCCTTGTGTAGCATTAAGTAAACCATAATGCTCCAAACCAAACCCGTCACTCTTACATTGTCATGTGAGATGTCTCACATTGTTATGTGAACACAGAAGTTCCATATGTGGTGAGTATCAAAATTTTAGCAAATGGATCACGATACTTTTTTCAAGTAAAAAAGTCGGTCATATATTTGAAATTTGTTCCAATTTGCCTTCATCCAGAGGCATATATTTCGGAGTGCCCTGCCAAATTAGCCAGAAACAAGATTTTTAGAACTTATTAAAATTTGTATAAATCATTTTCCACTGTAAGTGTTAAAAAATAATTTTCAGTCATGAAAATAATAAAATCATTGCTTCACAAAAGATGAGGTTGACAAATTTAGCATTACTTTCGGTACCTAAAGACATTTCTATAAATGCTGATAAAAGTTTGAACAAACTGACCTTAAAAGCTAAAAGAATTAATTTTAAACTATACAACAGCAGTTTTTAAACTACGGATTACGTCCTACTTTTTTTTCGAATTTTGTTGTAATACAAGATATGAAATTAGGCAACAGAAAAATAAAAGGATATGACATAATAAGACAATTTGTCACAACGTCACGAACTACTATAATGCCCTTCCCATTCATTTTCAGGTTTACAACAGCCAATAGACAAACAATAAACTCCCCTTCCGTTTGAAACTAAAGACAGAACTGTCATAATTTGAGAATTTGCCCTACTGCTTGAAATCGCCTTATTTCTTTCTCAATTTTCTTTTATTTTCCTTGCTATTCATAAAATTAATTTAAATTCGTCTGTTTTAAACTGGAGCTTAAATTAAATATGCCCCAGTATTTACCAGACAAATTTAAACCTTGTAAAAACTCAGAGCGTAAATTGGAAGCCAAAAAGATCTTAAATTAAATATGCTCCAGTATTTACAAGGCAAATTTAAACCTTGTAAAAACTTCGTGCTTAAATTAAAAGACAAAGTGTGGTTTCAAATATAGTTTCTAAAATACAATGAAATTGCATACACCGTTGCTGTTAAATTTTATGTATGGAAAACTATGGAAGGATGGATGACATGTATATGTATGTATGAGCGGATGTATGTGTGTTCTTTGCATGTGTGTTTGTGTGTAATAAAATTTTTTCATGTGACTGAAAGTTCACTGTATTTTGGGTTAAGAGTTTTGATTTTTACCGAAAAAAAAATATCTTACTACGTCACTGGTCAAAGACAACATATTTGCAAAATGTACAGTGTCTAGAATATGAATAGACATTTACTAAAATAATCTTTAAAAATATAAATAGGAAAACAATAATCATTAATTTGAAATCATTAATTTTTTTTATCTTTAATTCAAGGAGTTCACATCTTTACAAAATACACGAAAGGACTGGTCTCATCAGAGTCCTTTAACAGCTAACCACGATTAATCCAATGATGAATCCAATTAATCCCAACCAATGATGGGACGCAATTTCTCGTTTAAACAGCGATTAACCGCAGTTAGTCGTTAAACGACTTTGGTGATACCGGCCCTTAAACTGTATCGTTAAACATGTAGTTCAATTATTGATCGCTTAAGTTTGATATATTTCCAAAGTGGGTTAAAAGTAACAAACAAAGGTGGTCTCTCTTCAAATTCTCTTTTCTTTTATTTCATTTATTTAGAAATAGTTGAAAGTTGGATTTATTTCAAATGTCCCTAACTTCACCAATTTGCTAAAATGATAAACTTTACTAATAATAATAAAACTGCTCGTTAAAAATGAAAAAGATTATTAAGAAAATAATACAGTTACTAGTTGAAAAAAGAAAAAGTGTATAAATATTTAGAGTAGTATATCAGTCACATTTGCTGTTTAAAAACTTTTCAAGGCAAGTTTCTTCCTTAAAAAGCGTATAACCATTGATTAAATTCAATTCTTCATAAAGATGTAAATCTTTAGTTTATTTCCTCATCTTGTTTGGCGCAGTTTGTCCCTAGAGGATGTAGCGCCATTAAACTTCAATCAACCAACCAGCCAACCATAAAGATGTAAAATATATAAATGAACAATTTTTGTACATCATATAAAGTTAATCAAAATAAATCTACATTCAGTAGAAATAAACACAGGCTTTAACTTTTATTGTTACAAAGTTTACATTTGGGAAAGTGTAATTTCCCAAAAGATTTCTCTTTTGGGGTTATTGGAGATCAAAGCACTAACCCGACAGAGAAACTAATATGCAAATATCCAGTTTTCATCTAGTAGCTCTAAAACGTAGCTTGGTTAATTGGTTGCCATGCTTGACAAAATTTGACAATTTTGGCGACAAAATATTTACAAGCCAAAAAATCTCCGAATAGGTTATAAAACCAGATATTTCCCAGAATGTACTACATCCACTTTAAAAGCTACAAATGTTTCTCCTCGTTCAGTCAGAGTTAGTATAATGCTTATTATGATAGATCAAACATGGAAATGACTAATAATTTATAGTAGATTGAAAGAATGTTTTTGTGGGCTATAAGCCGAATAATTTTAAGCGTTATTAATTATTTAGAATTCGGGTATCACAATATTTTCGAAAAAATTGTACGTTTGTGAATAATTTTAAAATAAAGTTGGATGTTGTTGACGACGTGTGATTATTTCAAATCAGAACCCGTCAAATAAGAGACATGATATGGCTGCTATGCCTTTAGGCTCCTAGAAGAAAATCCGACACTTTCATATTTGTTCTTCTTTTTAGCCACCGCATTTGAACGACAAAAACCACAATGGAAAATTAAAAGCTCTTTCCAGTTTTTGGATGGAGTATGGTGAGAGAAGAAAAGCTGCACGTTGTCCCTCGAGCATATTCTACACATCAATAGAATTAAGATCAGAATAGAAGTGGACCTCTGCATTCCCTGAAAGTCTTCAAGGTGCTCGTCCACCATGACAAACTGGTGGCACGGCGCATTTTCATATGAATATGAATACAGGACTGACAGTACCTCGAAACAAGCAAACATAAGGCTCCGGTGCTTCGTCTCAGCTACTTACTTTGTAGCAATAACAAACCCCTACTCAAAGGTGATAAAGTATGAGCCTCCATCCACCATAATGCCTGCCCCCCCCCTGACTTCCTTAGAAAACTTATGTCTTTCCGTGACGTTTTCTGGTTGAAAACGTGTTTCCCGTTTTCTCTATATCGTTATTCTACTATAATTCGTGTTCAGACTAAAGCTAGACTCGTCACTGAACATCACATTGACCCACTATACCGAATTACAGTTCTAATGTTCTAAGCTTCGGTTTAAATGAGTACCCTGATGTACATGCGTGAGGAAAGAGCGGAATTCTGGTCATCTGGCCTAAAAACTAACACGATTGAATCTCTAGTAAATAGTTTGTCTCGAAACTGATACTCCTGGCACTGATTTCAATGCTAAACCCGGTTATCTGCCATAATTGTGTCTCTGATGTCACGTGGTTATTGCCAAATATCGGTCTTTCTAAACCGTTGCTATTCTTGGTCGATTTTGTACTAGTTGTCTAGTAACAGTTCCGCTGTTTGAAACCTCTGCTACAGATCACACGCTGAGACCCATCCAGAATTCGAAACACTTCATTTTAAAATGGTTCAAATTCTAATATTCTTATAATTCTCACTTTTAGAAACCAATTGGCGTCTCTAGGCCATCATTCACCCTTTTTGATAGTTTAACTCAGCTTGTTGCACAGACTTTGTACAGAACCTGGCTCCTTTGCCTATACCGAGTGATTCCGTTTTATACACAGACTGGCATACGCAAATGTTTTGCACATGTTTATGTCGACTGCAATGTTTTGCTTATGCACAGTGTTTCACTTTCAAATAATGACTCTCCACAGGTAATTTTAAACAATTTGTATCTTTTCACATTTTACAAATTTTGTTCAACTTTTGGACTTTTTTTAAGAAAGAGAAATTCATCTACTCAAATTTTTGGAAAAAGATTGTTTAATATTTTACGTATTGCATCGGCAAAATCTACAAATGGAACTAAAAGCTTTACAATGCAATAGGGAACTGAAATGTATTTTCCAAACAACATAGTGAAAAATTGATTTTTACAGCTCTTATTAACTCAATTACCATTGATATTTACAGATTTATTTTATTTTTTTTTTACGGTTGTGCAATACTTCTTTTATGATTGCTTTCTGACTTTAAGAATCCATCAAAGAGATTTAATTATGGCTGTACAGTTAAAGCTTGGTATGCTAGGCCATTTTACAGATATGTAAAAGGGCTTTCAGCATTGAGACAATATACTGCTTCAATAGATTGAATACAATCCCCTTTTTTATAAAACGCATCTATCTGATGTTTGAAGAAAAAATCCAGAACAGCCTCTCCAGTTCCGCGTCCCAAAGGAACTGTTAACTTTCAAAAGTTTTTTAAAGGATCGAAGACATGAAAAATGCATGGGAAGAAATCAGAACTATAAGGCAGATACTCGGTAACCTCGAACTTTAGTGAGTGCAGTTTTTGTAAGTACGACATTTGCCATATAGGGACATGTGATATAATGAAGCAGAATCACTCTCTTTCACACTTTTCCTGGATGTTTAACCTTGTTTGCACGTCATAATCTCTCCTGCATTTTGCAGAACCATTTTCCAGTGTTTGAGACATTTTTGTACTTGAAATAAGCAATAGTCACTGATAATGAAACAGGATAAACCTCACTTTTTCAGCAAATAACAGTATCTTAAACTTGTTTTGACGAGAGGAATGCAGGGTAATGCTTTGACCACTGCATAGTCTATGCTTTCAACTGAGATGGTTTACAACAGACATGCTTCTCTATAAATATTCTTCATTCTCAAATGAATATCTGATGAATTTTTTCCTTCGGCAGTCAAAAAAGTTTAACAGTATATCTGTCCTGTTTGGATTCAATTGATAGTAACGTCGCCATTATAACATTTCAGCATTTTCACACAGACTTTAGAAATAAATGAAGGCTATAATATTACCATGCCTCGATGTAAGTGATACAAGCATCCGTGATGCTATAATTTTTCATATACACTGCAGCCAACACTTTAAACCTAAAATTTATGGTTCTCTCTTATACAGAAAAGAAATTTAATTCTAGACATATTTATATTTGTATAGACATACGAAATTTATTTTAACTGAAATCTGTAAAATATATTACTGAATGGTTTATATTAGAAAATTTGCCTTGTATCGATTTTTATCTTATTGAAATTATACATTATGTTTTAAAAGTATTGCAAAGATTTTCTGAGTGAGATTGATTCAATAGAGTCATTCATACTTTCACAAACTCTTGGTTATAATTTGGCTTTCTTCTGAGATTTTTAAAAAGTGGAACAACCTCATTATACAGATTGCGAAATAAATATGTAAGTAGTACTTAGTTCTCTTTATTTTATATTTATTTACAGTTCTTCCGAAGATAACAATATGAGCAGGATTTGTTCAAAGAATCACAAACATGATTCAAAGAGTCATTCACGGCGAGCATTCCCGATTTCATTAACCCGTCTCTTAACTCCTTGGATACATGTAAATAAACAACACAGAATAGAGTCTTGGTGCTTCATGTTAAATAAACTTGTCTGTTTAATGAATCCCAATTCATTAAACAGACCAATACTAACAGTTTGTAAAGGGTAGTAAGTTTATTAGTTTTTAAATTTTTGTGTGGGCTTTATCGTAGTACGTATATTACCTAGTTTTGCTTCATTTTTACTTTTAAATTTAAATGAGTTACCTAAGTTTAAACTAATAATATATTATTTTCTTATTTTGTGGGTATGTTTTTACTAGTATAATCGATGTATAATCTTACCTAAACTCCTATTGTTTATTTTTGTATTAATATATTTTGTATCACTAAAGTATTATTGAACAAGAAAGTTTGGTGTTTTTTTATGACCACGAGCGTACTTCAGCATTATTTTCTATACCTAATTATTGTGTTTTAGTCTATTTATCCTATTGAAAAATTAATAAATATTAGGAAAGTGAAATTACAACTTAATATATTGTAACAACAGTTACATGGGGAGGCGTTAAGGAAGGATGTGCTCCCCTTTGTTAATAAAAATTAGAGTGATATAAATCTCAAATAAATTTTGAGAAAGAAAAAGTACTAAATTTTTAATGTACTTACCTTGAAAATTTTAAATAATTTTAATAATTATTTTTTTATTATTATGGAGAGTCTTTATTGTAAATCAAAATGTATTTAAAATTAACAACACTCTACATATTTTCATTAAAATTTCAGTAAAATATATTTCTGGTTTTATTTTTTATAAGACGAAATCCTTAATCTGTTTTATTTCCAAAAATTATGAATTATTTTAACAATCTAGAAAAATAAAAAATTAATGATTTTTTAAAATTTTAAAATTTAATTTTTCATAACTAAATAAAATATTTACAAAAATATATGCAACAATAAAATTTATAATAATTTAATTTTTCCTTTAATGCAGTTTTACTCTTTTTTAATAATGGCATAATTTACACTATTATTGTATTTTCATTTTACCATAGTTTACTATAAGTGTAACTATTTTTTTCCTGATGAAGATCTGCTCCCCCTTATAAAATCAACCTTCTCTTTATGTCATGTGAAAGAGTTGCTGTGGATGGCACCATTAAAAATCATCTAAAATAAATGGAACACCTTAACTTCTATCTGGGTCAATAGCCTAAATCAGAGAAATATTCTTATTTATATTATACTCTGGGTATCTAGTCATTCTTGACAAAAAAGGCGATATCCGTACTCATAGTTATAAATGTGTGTATTCTAATGATTTACTGTTATTCTAATGAATTACTATTATTCTGTTATGTTTATCATTTCTTGTATAAACTAACAAAGGCTAAAAGTAACAGAGATATACTGAATGTAAAAAAAAAGTATTCCTATATTTAAAAAGAAAATGAATCAACTAAACATGTAAAATATGTTTTATTATTAATTTTTTTAATCTATATTTCCTTAATGCAGTTTTACTCTTTTTTTTTTGGCATAATTTACATTATTATTGTATTTTCATTTTGCCATAATTTACTATAAGTGTAATTATTTTATTCCTGATAAAGATCTGCTCCCCCTTATAAAACCAACCTTCCCTTTATGTCATGCGAAAGAGTTGCTGTGGATGGCACCATTACAAATCACCTAGAATAAATGGAACACCTTAGCTTCTATATGAGTCAATAGTATAAATCAGAAAAATATTCTTATCTATATTATACCCTGGGTATCTAGTCATTCTTGACAAAAAAGACGATATCCGTAATCATAGATATAAATGTATGTGTATTCTAATGATTTACTGTTATTCTAATGAATTACTATTATTCTATTCTGTTTATCATTACTTGTATAAACTATCAAAGGCTAAAAGTAACAGAGATATACTGAATGTAAAAAAAAAAAAGTATTCCTATATTTAAAAAGAAAATGATTCAACTAAACATGCAAAATATGTTTTATTATTAATTTTTTTAATCTATATTTCCTTAATGCAGTTTTACTCTTTTTTTTTGGCATAATTTACATTATTATTGTATTTTTATTTTACCATAATTTACTATAAGTGTAACTATTTTATTCCTGTTAAAGATCTGCTCCCCCTTATAAAACCAACCTTCCCTTTATGTCATGCGAAAGAGTTGCTGTGGATGGCACCATTACAAATCACCTAGAATAAATGGAACACCTTAGCTTCTATCTGAGTCAATAGTATAAATCAGAAAAATATTCTTATCTATATTATACCCTGGGTATCTAGTCATTCTTGACAAAAAAGAAGATATCCGTAATCATAGATATAAATGTATGTGTATTCTAATGATTTACTGTTATTCTAATGAATTACTATTATTCTATTCTGTTTATCATTACTTGTATAAACTATCAAAGGCTAAAAGTAACAGAGATATACTGAATGTAAAAAAAAAAAAATTATTCCTATATTTAAAAAGAAAATGAATCAACTAAACATGTAAAATATGCTTTATTATTAATTTTTTAATCTATATTTCCTTAATGCAGTTTTACTCTTTTTTTTGGCTTAATTTACATTATTATTGTATTTTCATTTTACCATAATTTACTATAAGTGTAACTATTTTATTCCTGATAAAGATCTGCTCCCCCTTATAAAACCAACCTTCCCTTTATGTCATGCAAAAGAGTTGCTGTGGATGGCACCATTAAAAATCACCTAAAATAAATGAGGGTACCCTATTCTGATGGAACACCCTAGCTTCTATCTGGGTCAATAGTCTAAATCAGAAAAATTCTTATGTATATTATACCCTAGGTATCTAGTCATTCTTGACAAAAAAGACAATATCCGTACTCATAGATATAAATGTGTGTGTATCAGGGTTGGCAAAAACCCATGTTTTTTCAGAAAAATCCAACCCAGTAGGTTTTTTCAGGGTTTTAGGACTTTTTTCAGGGTTTTTGGGCATTTTTCGGGTTTTATCAGGGTTTTTACTATACTTTAATGGGTTTTAGATGCTTTTTTGGGTATTTGAAAACTATTCAGGTTTTTGTTATGTAAGAGGACAGGATATATAATTAATTGTATAATTAAAATAAATTTAAAATGTTAATAACTTTTTAAAATTGAAAAATTGAAAAATCAATTTTAAATTATGCAACAGAAACTTTTGTCTAAATTAAAGGAAATTTTGAAATCTTAAAATAAATTTTTTTCATATTATAAAATTTTTCTAACATCAAAAAACTAGTTTTGAATGGCGATTATTTTATACTAAAAGTTGGCTTTGAAATAGTTGCATTTGAAGTTTTTTCTTTTCAATAAAATGTATTAAATTATTGCTCTATATTTA
The DNA here is from genome assembly GCA_032207245.1 of Pardosa pseudoannulata. Classification (NCBI taxonomy): domain Eukaryota; kingdom Metazoa; phylum Arthropoda; class Arachnida; order Araneae; family Lycosidae; genus Pardosa; species Pardosa pseudoannulata. The sequence goes on along the minus strand of CM063508.1, from coordinate 81,260,520 downwards.
TTAGCAGTATTGTGTTAATAAAGCATTCAGAAGATATTTTTTAGTTAATTTGTAAGTTATATATGATAAGTAGCAAAATTAATTATATATATTATCCCCATGTTTATTTGCAGTTGTACATATTTTTTTCCCAATTTTTCTTGTCCATTTTTCAGTTAATTTTATCACTTGTAATACTTCAATATTATTTTTTTTTTCATCATACATTCTTATTAACTTTGTTTAATTTAGATTTTATTGTATTTGTTATGCAGATAACTATTTTTCCCTGAAAAGTTTTTAAGTTTTTGTTTTTTCTAGCAGTTTAGACCCCCTCATATTAAAAAAAATTCTAGGATCATTGTCAAAGATGAACTATGTAATATATATTATAGATTTAATTCAATATATTTATTATTAGTTAAATATGTGGAATTTTAAATAAAGATTTTAAGAACCGAATTTTGAAAAAACCCACTTGGGTTTTTTTGGGTTGGGCAAATAAAGCCAATCCTGGTATGTATTCTAATAATTTACTATTATTCTAATGAAATACTAATTTTCTATTGTTTTTATCATTTCATGTATAAACTAACAAAGGCTAAAAGTAACAGAGATGATATACTGAATGTAGAAAAAGTATTCCTATATTTAAAAAGAAAAGGAATCAACTAAACATGCAAAATATGTTTTATTATTAATTTTTTTAATCTATATTTTTATTTGAATTCTTATCTCTTTAAAATGTACTGAGTTATTCTTATAATATTTATACATGTACTTTTTCAGTTAGTCATATGTTAGTCATATCTTAAACCTTTTTATGTTCTTTTAAAGATTCTGTTTTGAACTGAAGTAAAGGCTGATGCACATGAACCAAATATTGAATTTAGAAACTGGCTTAAGGAAAAAAATAATAAAGGATATGTCTGCTGATCAGAAAATATTAATTATCAAGACATCTGTATGTATCTAATTGTATTAGTTTTACATTTTAGAGAACTTGAGAAATGTCTCATTAGTTGTTATTGATACATTTAGAAGATATCTTTTTTTCTTAAATGTAGTTTAAGTGATAATAATGTAACATTTGACCTGCTACAACTGACTAAAAGTTCGTTGGTTGCATGTTGCATCATTATTACAAGTTAAGTTTTATATTCTTACTAGCATTAGCCCATCATATGACAGGATCAGTAAAATTGTTAATTTTCCTGAATTGTAAAGTACCCTCTAAGGCAGATAAAAAATTGTTTGTTTATTGGTTGAGAATTATCTAGTACACTCTCAATAATTTGTTTATCCTCATATTACTCCGAAGTCTCCTATGAATGCAGTTTAAAATCACGTTGAGTTCATTTAGAGTTCATTTTTAATTTAATCTATGATTAAATTAAAAATTTTCACATATGTATCTAATCTATTATTTAAGCCAAAGGTAAAAGAAAATTATTTGTGTCATATCTAAGTTCAGTGATAAAAAGGATGAAAATAATGCAGACAATATTTAAATAATTTAAAATAAGAAATGATTAAATGAGATGGTTATAGGAGTGACGTCATAATGATAGAACAAAATGTTATTTTTACCTATTTATGTGACAAATTGATAAATTTAATTGCCAGCTCTTAACCGGAGAAAATAGGGCTTGAAATAATGGCATTAAGTGCTAGAAAAGGTGAGAAGGGGTGTATTTCGAATGTTGCGAACCCTAACTCATCAAGAATCCAATATGAATGCCTGTATCCATTCCAGGTGCAACCGCGTCATATATTCAAGGACAGATAACTTAGGCTACTATTTTATAGGGGATTTCAGTCAAATTGTAATGTGCTATAATTTTTAGAAGTTGATGTTAAAGGTTTTCTACCTCTGCTAACAAAGAAAATAATCCTTGCTTTATTGATGTCACCATACCTTATTATGTTGTATTCTTTATTTAAACCAATGTATATATATGTAATATATTAAAAGTTTAACCTGAATACATCAAAATTATTTCCCAAATTTAATTCTATTTTGTAATGAAGAAAAAAACCTTAATTCAAGAGTGCAATCTTTTCAGTTTCCCCATCATTAAAATCTTTACACCTTTGTCCATTTCAAATTTTACATGAACTTTGTTGCACAATTCAGACTCTGAGTTTGGCTTTCACAGTTTTGAATGACCATTTGTCCTACTAACAAACCACAGGAATGTTGAATTAACTAATTTGTCTGAGAAGAGTGCAGTGTTTCACTTAAGGGAGTCAAATTTCTATAAGTTTTCTGGCAATCATCTTAGTTGACAAACAAGTAGCAGTAATTTTTCTATTTAAGTTCTAATGTCAATAAAATAAATTGTTAAAAAATTTAGTTGTTAACTTATCATCTTTTCTGTCTAGCCCCAACAAAACAATTTTGGGTTAGTTTCTTTTAATTTTTTTTAGATAATTTTGGATGACCACTGAAGCTTCGAAAGACTATAAATCTTTTATGTCACAAGCCATTAGAGTCTGTTACTGTTCTTGCAGTGTAACATTCACAAACAGATATATATATATATATATATATATATATATATATATATATATATATATATATATATATATATATATATATATGTCAGGCTGCAGTCACTAATGAAGCTGATGGTATTACAATAACACCAACACTGTACTGAACAGAGGATTTTGTTTATGTCCCACATGGCATTTAACAATGTATTAAAGTTGCCACACAAAGAATGATTCTTCTGCAAAAGAGCCACCAGACACCCAATAGTTTTGCTTCTAATTCTTGCACATTCTCTGCTTAAATCTCTCTCTGTACACTCTCTGCTTAACTTACCTCAAGATTCTTGCATACTAGGAAAGAATTTCCTCTATTTTTATTAATTGCATCTTTGATTTTAACATTTAATTTTCAAACCCTGACATTTATATATTTGACACGATTCCACTAAACGACACTAGAGTCCTGATTACATGTTCATATCTTTATTCAAATCTCATAGCACACTACTTTTCAATCATCTTCAATGGCTTCGCACATTGGCGCCCAACTTTTAACAAAGGCAGTCTTAGCTGCCTCGGGTAGCCACAGCTCTGTCTGCGGAATGTGCACACTGCTCTCTTTAATGAAATAGGATTTCTTGTAGGTTTTTAGGGGATAGTGTTTAAATTTTTCTGGTTTTTGTCTTAAAATGTAAGCATAAATTTTATTAAAGAGTTAGAGCCAATATAGAAAAGGCCAAAAACCAAGTAAAAGATAAGAGGAGCAGAATTGTATTAAGTGGAAAAAATTAATACCTTTTAATTTTACACTTCGTATACATTTTGTTTATTTGTTTTTTAGATTATTCAGAAGCACTTCTTTGTAGCCTGAAACTACTACTTTTTGTTTTCTATTAATGAGATATAAATTCTTTATATAATTTTCTAGTATTTATTAAAATAACTGGTGGCATTTTATATATTTGAAGATAACAAATAATTTTACTTCTTAGGTTTACTTTTAATTAAAGCAGCTGTGAGTAGTTAATTTATTAATCTGCAGAAGTCTATAAGAGCATAAACCCCAGGTCTAACCCATTCAGAACAGGTGTATCATTATATGAGTTGTTGAGATAGATAATGCATCCAGTTTATTAAAAATGTTAAACAATAATAATTGTTGTTAAAATCTATGAGTAAACTCTTTAATAATTATAACAAATATTATGTGTTCAATTTTACAAAATTCTCAAAATATAAAAAATATACTTAACTGTATTGGCTTCTTTGTAATACGTAAATCTGACAATTGTCCCAAAAAGGTTAACGGTTAGAAAGCATTTATAAAGTATTTATTTTTACCTTCAAAATCTTTTTTTATATTTTGTATTCCTATATGGTCATTTAAAACTTTCAGTTGTGAGTAAAGTATTTTTGAATGAAATCTCTTAACACTTTGAATTCCAAAGGTCTCAAAATTTTATAACTTCTGAATCCAGGTAGCTGACCGAAAAGTTTTAAGATTTTCTACCCTCTGCTTCAAATTTGTTACTATTGAAAGCAGTGTCTGTAATTACTGCAGATAGTCAGTTGTCCATGCTATTTATAATACCCTATGAAAACCTTAAAGGCAAGTGAAAGAGTATATCCAATTGATATACTCTTAGAAATTGCTAGAAGGGTTTAAGAAATAAACATGCATTGGTAAAATGATAATGAATAAATGCCGATAGCATTCTGATATAGTACAACATATAAGAAAATTTTTAAATTCATGACTAATTTTAATATTTATTTGCATGATAAATTACTTAGAAGCGTATATATATTTTTAATTCATAAGTGAGAAAAATTTGAAATACAATCCATTTAATGAGTTTGTATATGCTATAAAATGCAGCTTTTAATCCTCTTTTTGTCTTACTGCAAAGGGATAAGGATTAATATGCTAAGAATAAGACTGATTGTTTACTTGGTATATAGAGGAATAAGTTGATGTAGTTAAAAATATGCAATGTTCATTTAATGAAATATGCTGTAAAAGAAACAAAAATAATGTAAAAGGTGTCTTTCATATACTATATATATTATACACACATGTATAAAAATAACTAAATAAATGTATATATAAAAAACTTTGAAAATTACCAATTTTAAATTTACCATTTTTTTTTTTTTACTATAGAATCAAAATAAAACAATTTAAATCTGTTATAAATTTTGTCAAATTATAGTATTTCAGTTTTATTTATTCTTTGTAATAGTTTTTAGTTTCTTACTCAGTCAATTTTAAATTATGTCCTAAATAAAATTGTTAATAATTTTAAATTGAAATTTCCATTTGATTTATCTGTAAAAGTAGATTCAATAGTTAGATTTCAATAGAGAAACTGCTTAGGTATCTGCGACCCAATGTAGATCTAAATTTGAAGTCCTTTCCCCCTTCTTCCCCCCCCAACAAACTGTGAAATATTTATAGAGGTAGAACTGTTTAGAGCAAGAAAATTATTAGATGTCCAGAGACTCTCTCAAATTTTAAAGGTTTACAAACTAAAAAAAAAAAATTAATTGTAAGTATGTGTTTAAACTTTAATGATTTATAAAACAGTAATATTTTTTGAAAAAATCTTTTCTTATTTAAAAATTGTAATTAATAGCACCCAACCACAGTTGCAATGTGATAAACATATTTTTTTTCACAAAAGTCATTTTTAGCATCAATTTGCAAAATATGTATGTATATTTATTGATGTATATGTATGTTGTTCTTAACCATTCAAATTTTTTTTTTTTTATTTGGGACCTACAGGTGAATGATATACCAACATTACTTGAGGAAATATTACATATGTCACAGCTATGTGGTATTAAAACCCTTTGTAAAAACTGATTTGCCTAGTGTGCAAAATAATAAATGATTTAAGTGGTGTGGAGAAAGAAATAATTAGAACTAATTAGAGTGGTAGATTGTGTATTAGTACTGAAAAAAATGTTGAAACATATCACATACGAAAGTGTTTTTTATATGAATTTTAAGATTGTAAAAGAATTATAATTTTTTATTGTTTTATAGTTCTGATAGATATATTTTTTCAATACTATTTATCCTGAAGTTACTAAATTATATGAATGTCAAATGTTTGCAATTCTAAGGTAGTGTATACTACTAAAATCAGTGTTTGTGTTTTTTTTATTATTTTTTTTATTTTTATATTTTATCATAAATCTTGTTTGTATTCCTCTTTTCAGTTGGATTCTCTCAAATGTAAACTTATAAATGAATATAAAATGAAGCAGCTTGTTAATTTTCTTCAATATCCATTTAAAATGAAAGAATACACTCTTGAATACTCATGAAACAAAGGTATAATACTCATTTCTTATCATTTTCTCTGTGAATAGTATCCAATGATATACTGTAATGTGTTAGATAGAAATGCTGTGAAAATGAAAAATGTATAACTTTTTTTAGTACTTTTGATATGCCTAATCAACATTATACTTGTTAGAGCTGATTATGATACTTAAATCGTTTTGTCACCTTGCATTAGGTATATTTTAATAAGTTATTGGAAATACCTATTATTTTTGGTTGCTCTTAATTTTCCTCATATTTTGTTTTGGATTTAGGAAGATGTCACATACTCTTATGTTTTTGTTATACTCTGTATTTCTAAAATTTTTTGAAGATATTAATCCATGTTTTGTTAACTTAAAAACAGTGTATAACCTCTTCTGAATGTATATTTATTGGAAAAATTATTTTTGATATCAATCAATCACATCTACATACCTTTTTTTGCAATGGCAATTTCTGTTTGACAAGTCAGATTACTATATATTAAATTACTGTAGTTAGTATATAGATGTATTATATATACATGTATTTTAAAATAGTTAACACAGAGTTGATATAACTTTATCAAATATAACAGGTAACTCATGATATCTTTGAGTTATGGTGAGAAAAAAATATATTAAGATAACTATATTTCGAGATACCAAAAAGTTGCACATCTTATTTTATTAGGATTTTATTAAAATTCTGCTGTAACATAACAAGTAATAAAATTTATTTTGCATTCATTCTGATAAATACATAAATTGATATTTATATTAGTAATAATTACAGGCAGTATAATGAAAAGCATTAACCCTTTGTGTTGACTGGTTGCATTGCTCAACTCCAAATTCATAATATTTTGGGAGGTTTAAAATTCTGGAATTTTTAAGTAAATATTGTTTAAATTTGTTATTCTAACTATAAATAACACTAATAAATGGCAGCATGATGTTTCTTACACATTTAAAATTATTAAACTTGACTGTCCTTGGAATTCACTTTTAGCTCTCTGTAATTTTAAAAATTAAAGATACTCTCCTAGTTCATTTTTTAGATCATAAGTAATGAATAAAGCACAATTCAAATAAAATATCTGTATAAAAAATTGTTTCATTTTACAAGTTTTAAGGTGGTTTCACTGCACATCTTACCTGTCCTACACCATATCCTACCTGTGTTCCCCTATTAACTCTTGCTTTTTATAAGGTCAGATGAAAAGTTTCAAGCATTTTAGTTCTATCTTTTCCTTTCCTCCATCATTCCCTGTTTACCTGAAAACATAAAACAACAAATTCACATATGTTGCGGCTTTCGCATCAGTGTGACATCATTCATTTTTGGGGACGAGCTGTTGAATATTATCACTGAATTTCCCAATCCTTTTTCATCATGAACTCCAGTTTTAGCCTCCTTAATTTATATTTTATATTTTCACCTGAATTTATATTTTATGATTTGATTCATTCACCTAAATTTATATTATGTCACGTGGTGAAATGAAGTGAATGTGACGTGGTATGTGCTATAAAAAAGCAGTAGTGTAAATGTTGTTATGCTTTTTGAGTTGAATTAAAGTTGTTGTTTTGATAATATCAGTGAGTTTTATTGCATACTTGTTCAAACACTAACAACCATTAAGCATCAGGTAAATGTACCGAGCCCCTATTTTAGGAATAGAGTTTATTTAAAAGTATTTTCAACAACATATCTGGGATGTAAATATTGTGGAAATTTATTACTGCTTTTCTTTTCTTTTTCTTGTGTTTTTAATAGAAATGGGAGCCTGGTTCATAGCAGCACTTGTTTATAAATATCACATACATCAACACCCCTTTTGTTCTTATTTTAGATAAAACACTCTGTTATTCCCAAATAATATTTATATTTTACTGTGTTAGTTCATCAGTCAGTGCATTACAGCCATTGGTGTTGAACACAATCCTTTCAATTATCCAAAATCACTGAGTAAACTTTCTTGTCAACATTCTTTGCTTTTTGCCCATTCCTTTGTACATATACATGCATGCCTCTTTTTATTTTCTTTCAACAAATCTGTTCGAAAAAGAAAAAAATACCAAAAGTCCACTTATTTTAAAGAGGCTTAAACTGCATGTCCCTGATGAGAAATTGATGAAATATGTTGAAGACATATCAGTGTAGTATAAGCCATGAAAGTGTACATCTTGTAGCATAACAGAAAACCTCATAGGACCAAATTTATGTGGAAATTGTGCAACATTAGAGAAATTAGTGCAACAACAGTGAAAATTCTACTAATTTTTCATCAAATGGGTTTATTACATTACAAATTTAATTTTCAAATATTCATTGTCCCCTTTCAAGAAGTTGAGCACAATTTTAAAAATCATGTATTTTATAAAACAATCAGAAATTGTTACATTAAAAATTTAATGTCAAGAATACTAAAATCTTTTTTATAGCTTACAAAATCTAAATGGAAATCATCTGATCATGTCTTTATCTCAGAGTTCTTTGGACATATAGGTTCTGATTCTACGCTTGTTAAATCAGAAAATTCTGTAGATTTGAAGGTGAAAATTTTATTCACCTTCAAATAATTTCATTATTTGACCCAAATTCATTATTCAAAAATTCATCTGGAATTCAGGCAGAAATTTAGTTTATTTCTATTTAGTTTGGGTACATTTATTTAAAATTCATATTAAAGCTATCTCTCTGGTTGTGTGTGCTGTCTACTAATAAAAGTAGATTAGCATAAACTTTTAATATTTCAAAGACAAATTCTCCAAAAAATACTTAACCTAATCAGAATAAATGGAGAGTTTTTTATAAAGAGGAAATATATAGAAAATAAAAGGTATAAACTTTTTCATTCAAGATTTATTTTGATCCAGATTTTGCTATTTCTAAAAATAGTTTTGATACTTTTGAAATTACACAATGTATAGAACGAAATATATTATTATAAAATATGTACATTTTTATACCTCCATACTTTTTAATGTTGTAGAATATTATGTTGGTTTCTGAATGTGATTCTTAAAATTTACTTTCTTAAATTTGGTATAAATCCTATAGTTATTACAGTAAACTTCAATGAGGAATTTTCACATTTTCTAATTTTGATTTTAAACAATAGAAGACAAAAAAGTAAGCAGGACAGTAGCTATTTTTCTTTCATTTGGGGGCCTAATGAGTGATTTCTAACGAGTTTTATAGCAGACTCTTTAACGTCTCTCAAAAACGATACTTTTTCTCCGCCGAGTTTGTGACGTCATCGTTCATGTAAACACCGAGCGCCTATGCTGTTTACATGTTAAAAGTCGACTTTTAAATTTGTTTTTGTGTAAAGTATCGCATATAATAGAAATTTTTTTGTTATGTCTGGCATTAAAAAATCATACTCTAAATATTGTATTGTGCCACTCTGTAAAAATACAACAACTAATTGCAATGAGAAGATATTTTTCAGCGTCCCGAAAGACCCACATACACGTAAAATCTGGACAACTGAGATGAAAAGGGAGGAGAAATTAAACCTCAAATTATCATATAAATCATCTCTATGGGTTTGTGAAGACCATTTTTCGGTAAATAAATGCTTGCATTTGTTTAAATATTACTAATTTAGAACAATTAAAGTATATAAAATACATCTATACCTTTAAAAGGATTGTTGATTAACCACTGCTATTTAACTTTTAAAACTGCTAATTTTCGAGTATTATCACAGAGTTCAAGTACAATAAATATTTTATAAAGCATATAAATATCGAAAAACATATAAATATCTAAAGCATATAATTATCTAATAAATAACTTGGGGGAGGGGAAAGTTATGTATTTTCAATGTATTATAAATATTTTCTTCAGAGATGCATACTTTCTTGTGTATCAAATGTAACAGTGATATTTTTCGATTAAATTGGTGACTAATTTGAAAAAAAAGTATAATATTTTTAAAATACTTAATAATTATATTACTTTAAAAATTAAATTTAATTTGAGAAATTTTATACATTTTTTAATTTGACATTAATATTAAAGGCAATAAAATTGTATTGCTATTTAAAAATGTATAAATAATTAAGTAAAGCCGTTTAAAGATTTTAAATTTCTTTTCATCATATTTAAAATATCTAAGAATTGATTTTGTTTTGGTTTGGTTTTGGAGTGTTACGGTCTACTTTTTGCAACACGAAGGCTAATGAGACCGATCTCACAATAAATACCTCCTCTAATTTTTATTTTAATATTATATCCGTCTCTATTTATAAAAAACGATGCTACTACAAATGTGTGTGTATATGATATATGTATATTTATTTGACTTGTTTGTGTTTACAAACAAAAGAGCTGTGTTTAGCATGAATAAAGTATTAATACATGTTAAGTAAAATTGGAAAAAAATATAAATGATTTTACATACCTTTGGGTTTTAATTCCTCGTATTTCTGCTCCCATAAAATCCGGGGTTTTTGCGAAGAAAGAAAACATTGACATGCTGTCAATTTTCAGGAGGCTGTCTGATTGTCTTTTGGTAAATCCAGGTAGAAGAGACATTTATGACAAATTGAGATAACTAAGCTATCTAAATCGATAAACTAAACCTTCAGGTTTAAATAAAAATAAATTTTGATAGCTAGAAAATTTCAGGAACTTGCAAAAACAAAATTGGAAAATAGTGCGCGCTTTAAAAGCAATACAAAAATATTGGTCTGCATGAACGATGACATCACAACCAATCACGGAGCGTTTTGATGTCACGTGATTTTCGCTTAACTTTAAAATTAATTTTTTAAATGATGGACCCAGTTTTTTACATTTTTGAGAACATTTTTGGAATCTACGAGTCTGAAATTATCAGAAAAACACTAAGTTGTTCGAATCCCCCACATGTGCAAATTTCTCATTGTTAAATTGCTTGAAGGATTTGAAAATAATTGCATTGTAAGTAATCCAAAATGAGGCTGAAAGAATATTTTAGTTTGATATTAAAAAAATTTCATGTACATTAAGGAAGCTTTTATGGACATAATCTTTTTAAAACTTGTAGAATTTTGCAAAGCTTTAACTTTATACTATGCTATAAAATTATAATTTTACAATGATTTTAGAATTAAGAATTCCAAAGAAAAATAAGAAATTAAGAATGCTAAAGAAAAGTAAGAAATTAAGAATTCCAAAGAAGGTTTGATATTTTTGAGGTTAACACTTTCCCAAAAATACCAAACCTTCTGTGGAATTCTTAATTTCTTACTTTTCTTTAACATTCTTAATTTCTTATATTTTTTTTTTTTTTTTTTTTTGAATTCTTAATTTCTTATTTGGAACTTTCAGAAATTTTGATCAAAGTTAAAACTAAGTATGAAATTTATTACTTTCTGTGCTAAATGTTTTAATAACTGAGTAAAAAAATAAAATTTTTTATACATGATTAAATGCGATTTATGTAAAAGAGGAATGGTGAATTTTGGTTTCCCAAATGTAAAAGTGAGTTTATTTTTAAAAGAAATTCTGATATTTGTAGTACATTTTATATTCATAAATATAAATAGATTGATGCACTCCTCTTAAAAATATGTTATAAATACTTTTTTTCATAGCTATTTATATTTGGAGGTATGTAATTGTCCTTTTATCATTTTCCTAAATATGTGTATTTTTAGACAGTTTAAGTCAAGTGTTACAAGATTAAAAAAAAAAATATTTATTCATTAAAATATTATAGACTGATTGAAACCTTCTTTTATAGATTCATGCATTGTATACTTCTACTGCAATGCATTGATAATGGAAATTTATAAGCATTACCCTTGACAATAATTCATTTTATGTGTCAACTCATTTTTAACAATCAATTGTGCACTCTGATCTGGGAGATACTCATATGTCAGTATGTCCAATTTTCACATGTAAAACAACTTCCCATGACTTTCATTTTATCAAAGTACCTGTCCATGTGGTGAAAATAGTTAACTACCAGTACAGTTTAGGAAATATTTCCTGTTTTTCAACTTATTTTAAATTTTGTATCTCTGAGATACAAATGCTTGATAACATTTATTGCTTGAAGTTTTCTTCTAGTACTAAGATTTTCTATAAGATTTTGACTCATTTTTTCTCACAATAATGGCTAAATGATTTTTAGATTTGAATATTTAAAAAAAGATTTTGAGTTATGCTATAATATTCTATTTCAAGAGGGAAATGAATAATGGAGGTATTTTTAGATTGAAGTTTCAAACTAATGAAGAAAATATGCAAATGTTTCTGATACCTCACATAAACATAAAAGCTGTGCTAAATGCCAAATTTATAACAATTAACACATTAAATGATACATTATACCTGCATAAAATGTAATTAACATTTTTGTTTGGAATGTGTAGTAATAATGTGCATGTAATGTATAGCTTAAAACTGATCTTAAATTTAGAATCAAATAAGACTGCAATTGATTTACTGTTTCATTTCTATGTTACGCATTTTTACATTTCTCTATTTTGGACAAAACTGTGCTGAATATTTGTAACTATTGTCTTTTTATTGTTTTATAAAACAGTATTTTTTATATTATGTAAAATCATTTTGTAAATATTTAATAGATAAAAAAAAGATTTTATTTAAAAACAAAATTTCTATGTATAACCAGATTTGACCTAAAAAGACCAGAAATAACATGTTTGAAGTAATATAAATCAACTGAAATCTCACAAAAACAATGATTTTTCTGTGAGATACAGCTTGCTCAATGCTGGAAGTTTTGAGGCACACTATGAAGTGTTAATATGCATTTTGCACTTTAATAATTTTTATGATATTGTTTGTCTAGATGTTAAATTATTTATAATTAATATTTAATCTTATGGAAATAAATAAAACATTTTTATCTTTTCTGGCCTAGATTTCTCTGCTGTCAGAAGTTTCAAAATTGAAAAATTCAGGTGATGAATAACCTTCTAGTGTATTTATTTTTTTATTATAACATGCTCAGTATTTGAGATTTTTAAATATTTTTTACTATTAGATTAGTGTTTGCTATTCTTATATGTACAAAAATGTGCAAGTTATTCTAGAAACCACTTTATACATTTTTTATTGACTGTTTCCTTATTTTGAAATTGAATATTTGCACGAGAGATTTTTACTTAGTTACTTTTACTATCTTTTTTAGCAACATATGTATACAGACCTTACAAAGAAATTACATTAATTTAATAACTTTAATGTCTCCAGTTGTTAGGTTTAGAATATACTCAGAAGTAATCACTAAAAATAGCTTTGACTACAAATGAATTTTTTGCAGAGTAGTAAGAAGTTTTGATATTAAAATCCTGATTGATAGAACTTATTACTTGATTAGATAATTCAATTTTTTCTTTATATTCTAGAAAAGAAAACCCTTACTGTTTTTAAACTTAATTTTTTGAAAAGAAATTATTGTAAGATATTCATTTTTAAAAATTTGAATAATAAATTACTGTATGAATAGTATATTTTAAGTAGTCATTAAAATCCCACAAGTAGTTATTTTTTTAATGTTTAATTCTTGTGTAGGCATTATTAAGTTTTATCTTGATTGAAAGTATTAACATATGTTCTCAATTTTGAATGTGTGGATATTAATGAAAGGAAATAAAAAAAATTTAATTTAAAGTTTCTTTTGTTTTTTCACTCTTTTTGTTGCCTTTATTGTTTTAGAAAACCATTTCTACTGTTCACACACTCACATAGTGTATATATATATATATATATATATATATATATAAACACATGAGATTAGTCTGCAAAAATTGTTATCATCATAATTTTAAATAGTTATAAACTATTAAGATTTGTACAAAATACATCAAAAATATTTTGTAGAGATCTTACAAAGAAAAATTAGGCCCAATAGACCTCTGGTTGCAGTGTCTTACTGTTTGGGTAACTCCCAGGAGCTATCCTAAAGGTGATAGAAAAGAAAAATTATTCTAAATGTGATTTCATATTTCAAATTTTGAGAAAAATTTTATCTTGATATTTTGTATGCTTCTCTTAATCTCAATGTTTCCTCTGCTTGATCTCAATTTCAGTGGTGTTGAAGAACTCAATAATATCTTTTTTAAATACTCTCTATATGTATTGATTTAAATTATTTGACCTTCACTGAGTTTTGAAGTGGTAAATTAAAAATAAGGCTTTAACTTTTTTTTTGGGGGGGGGAAGAGTAGGGGGTCAAAGTAAAGGAAGTATTATATTTGGGAAAAATTTAGTGTTCAGATTTCACCTGAAATATCCATTTTGGTTGTGCCTGAATTCCTATAGTCTAGATCAAGCATTAGGTCTTTAGATGCATGTAAGGTAACTTTAACTTTGGAACTTAACTTAGACTTTTGAAATATTAATTTTGATAACCCTAATATGCATGTCGACTAGTTTCACAGTGATGTCTGTCTGTATGTATGTATCTTACATAACTAGAAAATTAATAAGCATAGAATGGTGAAATTTTGTCTTTAAAAAAATTTCAGTATTGCAAATATTAACACTGCCAGGGATAACTAAAAAATTCTTTAGCCATAGAATGTTGAAATTTTGTATTGAGGACTATTGTAATATTTAGTTGTGTACCTCTATGTTTTCTTGCAATCTGCATTCTATATAACAAAAAAGACTCTAAATTCAACAAACATTGAAAATCTACCATTTGCTATTAAATGGCAGTACTTAAACTTTACTCATTGTTGAACTAGCTGAATGATGGGGTAGGGTGCTGCTCTTTGGTATTGGAGTTTGTGGCTTTAAATCCGACTCCTGGCATGGGTTCATAGCTTTTTGGAATCACTTTAAGCAGTAGGTCATTGTCTTATTTGTTTTTGTGTGGTAAAACAGTAGACCATTGTGCTCCAAACCAACCAACCAACTAGCCATTGTTGAACTAAAATATACTGATTGATGAATTAATAACGTATAAATTTATGTCATTCAATAGGTAATATTTTACCAGTTCTGCAATTCTCTACTTTAAGAATTGGAGGATCATATTTCACATTCAAGTAAAATAAGTTAAAATGAAATGAAAGAAAGATGTGTATAATTTTGCAGATGTATATGGAAATCATGTGGTGCCCACATCAGATTTTTTTTAATATATTTAAAATTGTATGAATAGTCACTGTGTTTGATACTTTTTCATTTTTACATCTTATTCATGGTGTTTCTTGACTCTTACATATTTATATTGACTTAAAATATAAATTAAATCAGCATGTAAAATGCCAGTATTATGATGTGTATTATGGGTGTCACATAACATACAAAGCATTATTTTATAAGTTTCTATAACTACATAAAATCACAAAAATTATAAATTAATTAAAAGAAATAAAAATTTAATGCTATAATAATCCACAAGTGTACCTGTAAGGAAAATGAACTTTATGGAAAGAAAATGCATTTATATCTAGATAAGACTTTGAAAATTAATGTTTTAACAGTTTTTTCTTCTGTATTTGTATTGTGTATCAGAAAAGTACAGTTTAAAGGATCATTTTTTTAAATTACATAATCTTAGATAATTATCAGTGAAAGTTGCTTTACACCACATTACATCCCACTTCTTTGACGTTGATATTGCATGGTGATATACCTTGTATGAATTAAACTTTTTTTTTAATGTATTAAAATAATTAAGTTTATTTTTTCTATTTCTAGTGAGAAATAAATTTATATTTTCTTGGTTGAACTGGAAATTAAAATAATGCTTAGTTGATATACGAAATGCTAACTCTTTTCTATTTTTGCAGGGCGTAAGAAAGGGGGAGGTTAGGGGTTCAACCCCCTCCCCCCCCTCTTGAGCTCAGACAAAATGGTATAAATAAAAATTTTAGTAGAAATTATGCGGGCTATTATTTTTTAGAATTATGAACTCCCTCTTGAAAATTATGACCCCCCCCCTTGAAAAAATTATGCGTATGCCACTGTAACTTTGAGTATTGTTTCTATATTTTAATTAAAAATTAACCATATAACTTTTGCTACATCATATAAACCATCTTTTTTACAGGGGGTCATCACCTTTCAAATTGTTTCTGCTTGGTAATTTTTATTTTAGTTGGGAATCTTATGTTTTATAGATTATAAATAAAATTATATAAAGCATTATTAGAGTTGTAGTAGCTTAGTCAGCAAGGGCATGAACCAGGGGTTTGTGAGTTAAATTTTCAAGTTAGTCAAAAATCTATCATGTTCATTAATGGCAGCTGAAACATGTAAAATAGGTTTTGGATCCTCATATCCTCCAAGTTCGCAAAGGATATCTCTGGTTGTCTCCTTAGTTCTTGTTTCTAAATTAGGAGGACTTTGTTTTTATTGTCTTAGGGAGTAATGTTGGTTACCTATATGGTGCATCCATTATAAAGTAGCTAACAAATAGATGTGGCTTTGTAAGGGCAAATTCTATTCAAAGCAAGTGCCCGTGAATTAGAAATAAGAATAATAAAACATTTTTACATGTTTTTACCAAAAATTTTACACCTATGTATTTTTTTATACAGTGATACATACCTATAAAATGACATGCTGCATGCTATATGACATAGGTATAATGCATGCGATTGTATATACAATATCCAGTGTAACAATGCTAATACGTTGCATGCTATTTTCAAACTAAATATAGTTAAGTAAAATAAAAATTGTTTTGTTTTATGGAATTTTAGTGTCTTTTATTTACATAGTATTTATAACAGACTATTTAATAAATTAGTATAACTTTTAAATTAATTTTACAGAAGGTTAAATATAGTTATTTTGTATGAAGTTTGACATCAGTAAATAGTTTGATATATTCAAATTAAAATCATAGTATAGTTAAAAAAAAGAAAATATTTTCTTTTTGTAGTATGTTAGTGTCATTTACTTCTATTAAATACACAGATACCACACACCTGGAAAACACGGTAATATGAAGGAATTTAAAGATGGGAACTATCAGGGAATTTTTAGAAGATTTTGGGATTTTTGTGATTTGATTATAATCAATTGAAATACTCTGAAATTTTTAAAATGATCCGTTCATTTGTTCCTTTAAGACCATATGCTTTATTCCACAAGTCTCCAAAAATGAGAACCAGTAAAAACTGCAAATTTAAAGGTTACTCACTGATTACTCTTTGATTGATTATGCAACTATCGATAAGGCTGGTAGAGTGTTTAATAATGATCATATCCTATCAGATGAGATGGACAGTTTTAAGGATTACTCCACACAACCTTGATATTGACCACTAAAATAGTTTAAATAATTTTGAAAATTGTAGTTAGTTCCTAAAAATAGTTTTGATATTGAGTAATAGATATACCAATATATAAAGTGGTTTTTTAGTACATTCTAAATGCTTATTGCAAAACACTAGAGACTTTAATTTTGAAACAAATAATTTTTATGAATTATTGAAATGTAATTTTGAAAATTATGAAGTTTCAAAAGCTGTATGATGTCCTACAATATATTCAGAGCATTTAATATCATCAGAGAATTTTAAATTAAATTTTTTTGCCCCCCCCCTCATCCTCATACATGGCAAATTCTTTAGCAAAGTTCAGTGGCATAATAGTCTGACTTATAATGCCTTTAAGTTGAGTCATTATACAGTTTTTTTTAAACTCAAGTTATAAGGAAAAAGTCAGTAGAGAAGAAAATTAAGGGTATGAGGAGATGAGAAAAATTCGTTTTTATAATGTAGTTTAAATGCACCTTAAAAATATTTATTCTTTACATTCTTTATTATTGTGTATCATTATGCTTCTGCACAATATTTACTCCTAATAATTACAGTTTCTTATTATAGTACATAACAAGGTAGAAAAAAGTATGAAATGAACACTGAATGATTTTCTTTTATGCCTATTAAATTATACACAATTTTCTATTTTGATTGTATGATGCATCATCAGAATTATCATTTTCACATCCAGTTCAAAGTTATTTTTTATTGCTCAGGGTAACAGTATTGTTTAATCAGAGTCAAGAACTGTCATATGGTATCAACCTGCAAATTTAATATCTTTTATTTTTAGATTTTTCATTATACATGTATTTAATTATAATCCAAGAACTTTTCTGTTGTAACGTTGAAATAAACAACTGGCTGCCTTAATATCCATTATATTGAAATTTTTTTATGTAGATTAGAATCAAAATGAAAGGTTTCATAACTAGATGTTATAACAGTCCTATATATAAAATTTAAACTTTCTATAGGTAATTGTTTTTGAGTTATGCTAGGTACTTATGTAAATACAGATGTCACACCGAAACTAGCTAAACCATATTCAGGAATGGTCAAATGGATAAAGTCAGCACTTCCTTGTATGTACAGATGTTATACTTTGACTAGTCAAAGTGTACTCAGGCATAGTTAAAATGGGTTGAAATTTGAACAGTGCAAATTTTTGCTGTTATAATACATGCTTTACTTTGTACATGGAAGTAAATAAGAGTTGTTTTCAGGATTCTGGAATGAATCAATTTCATTAAATTAGTTTTTAAAATGTAATTGGTTCAACACTTGATTAATTTTTTCAACCTTTTTTTTCCACCTTCATTAGGATCTTTAAGTCATTTGATTTCCAAGGTAAATGCTATATATAATACTTAATAAAACCCTTTTTTTCTAGAAGTTGAAATAGATTAATAGCATTTTTATTCATTTCAATGAGAAAATAGATTTTACATATGAATAATTAATAATCTTTATATAAATTTTCAGTTGAGAATTATATATTGTTATATATTTTGCATTTGAAATGCTCAACTTCCAGAATGTTAATAGTTTGTTATATATTTTGCATTTGAAATGCTCAACATCCTGAATATTAATAGTTTAGCCAAACAGACTGGTTTGATAAGCAACATGCTTGATGAGCTTCACTATTTGGCAATATTTCTAGTATTTGTAAGCAGCTTAGTGAAGTGTTGATAAATTTGACATTTTTGGCAACAAAATCCTTTTCCCTAAGAAAGTTTGAAAACATTACTGAAACATTATTTTCCAGAATGTGCAAATCTGTCTGAAAGGTTATAAATAGACCCTTCCAAACCACTGACTCATTTCAGATTTAGCAGCAAGAGAGAGCAAACCTCGTAGCAATTGATAATGAGAAATTATATTTTTTAGTTTAGTGTTTGTTAATGGAAATCTATTGGTTGTTTAGGGTAGCATATTCAGCTGATATTTGTAGGCTATAAGCCAAATCTCTTTAGTGTGTATTTGTTGTTTAGAATCTGATTAATCTGGAAATTTCAGAACTGTTGTATGGAATTTAAAGGAAATTTTAAATAAAGTTAGTTTGCTGATTATGTTGTAGGATTACTCCAAATTAGCATCATGTGACAATATTAACCCTTCAATTATCAAGGACTGAAAAGAAAAACTTGGTATACCAGATTGACGACTGGTAGGTGCACTAAACACCACTTTGTATACTTAAAGAATGTGCAGGTTAAATCTTTGATCTGGATGTTTTCTCACTGGGAGGTTTGCAGGGGAGAAAGAGGTTCAGAACCAAAAGAGAAAATTCCCCTTCTTGAGGATGATCAGAATGGAGAGGTATTTCTATGTCATTACAAAAGCTTTACACCTATCAGGGTAAGGGTTCCCTTTGTGGGGATACAAAGTAGAAAATCTATGAATTTGTTAATTCAAAAAGAGAAATTGATAGTTAACACTTTTATTAATAGAAGGATTGTAAAAAAAATAAAAAAAAAAGTAAGAATTCTGCCAGAGTCAAGGAAAAGTAACAAAATTCTTTATTCCAACACGAATGATTACAGTCAAGCTAACTGCTGCTCTGTTGAGCAGCAGCGTCATTTTTATTTTACATTTTGGCAGCATCACTTCATTTCAGTTGAAATCTTTTCATTCTCAACAAGGAACAGTACTGAGATTATACATCCACAGATTAGATTGCCACATAGTTAAAGCCTGATGAATGACAAGTTTATTATCAATGTTATTTCTATATATGCCAGGCCATATGTAGACCATATGGCTATATAGTCTCTATATTTGCCTTCTAAGTCTGTTGTATAAGGTTAATACAGAAATTAAATAAAGCTATGTTAAGAGTAACATAATGTGAAAAAAGGGTTTTAAAAGAAAAATTGAAATTTAGGTCTTTAAGCATTAATCTTGTTCAGAAGTTTTATTTTCTCTTTTTCTTTGAAGCACTTATAAAACTTTTTTAATTTGTTAATTGAGTTTTATTCACATGAAAACAAAATATATATTTTATTCTTTTTTTTAATACATATAATATATTCCAACTTCAAAACTTTTCTGTTGCTTTTTAACTGTACTTAATATTTATGTTAACATGCAAGATTTTTTAAATTAAGATTATCATAAAATCACAGAATATGAAATTTTATTTGAATACTGTGTTAACATCTTTTATTTACATTGCATATGTAGCATACATTGCATACAAGCTATTTAGTAAAATATTATTACTCTTAAAACAATTCTGCATCAGAAATTAAGATGATAATTATTTACTACCTCAGTTTAAGATATTTTGCTTTTTATTCTGTTTTGTTATAGTTCTATTTACTGTACTTAAAACTTCAATTTAACTTTTAATTCCTTTGATGGTTTCGTAATCATTTTGTATCTTACATCTCATTTCATATGTTAGAAACTTTCTAGTTAGTGGTTAAAGAGTGACTGTATTTACATTCCACTTTGTTAGTATGCTGACTAAGACCAAGACAAAAAAAATTTCATCAATTATTTGATTGATGATATTTATAATTCCAACTTCCTTCCTGGGACCATTTTGAGCCTGATGTTAGAAAGAAATCCTAACAAAAGGCAAAAATGTAGTATTTTGGTATTTTAGGACCAGAAATTGGAAGCCTTATATTTACATTCTTATTACAGGCATGAATCCATACATATACAGTTGTGTCAATCTGAAGGTTAAACATTCACTTGACATCTGAAGTATGGAAAAGATTACTTTAAATTTCATTTAAGTTGAGCAATTTAGTAACGCAAATTAACTAATACCATTTTAATAAGTAAAGTAAATGAGATAGAGAGTTTTTTTTTTATACATCTTTCTCTTACTGTTCATTGCATATTGCAGTTTTGTTTTTGATTCTAAATAATACAATTTAAAACTAAATGGTTATGATAATTTTAGTAAGACAGCGAGGTTATCCAAGCAAGTAAGATAATTATGTTGATATATGGTAACTTGTTTTATAGAATCTTTCACATTTTATACTGCTGATGGGTCAGTGTATCTTTAATATCAGTTAAAGAAGAGTTAGCTGTGAAGTTTGTATAAGAGTTATCGTTTTTTACAGTTTCATGTTGTTAAACTATCATTATTCTTACATTTAGTCATGCATATTAAAAAACACTGGCCCTTATCTGGTAATGTTAGTACTCATCATCCTACTCTCTCTGCTGAACATTCTTGTACAAGTTGCTGTTTTTTTTTAAATATTGTTTAAGGTTAATGTTTATTTTCATACAGTGATAATGAGTTCTGTTAGTTAGACCTTCAAAATTTTTAATTTTGTTAAACATGTATAGGCTTATTTTAAAGACAGCAGTCTGATATTTGCATTAAACAGAAAAAAGTTTTTCTTTTATGAGAAATGGTGAAAAATTCTTTTTGGGAAACTGAAAAAACATTTGACTGTTATTCTCATAGTATAAAGATGATCCATTATATTCTCTAAACTGTTAATTAAATAATTTGAGAAAATATCACAGAAATTGGTGGAATTAGGTGTACTTTAGTCATATTTCTACGATAATAAATATCTCTAGCTTTCTTCCTTTGTTTCCCTTCGTATAAAAGTTTTAAAAATTTTTGTACTTATCTATCACATTTGGTGGGTATTTGTGATTTCTAAGTTCATTTAGCCATTTTAAGCTCTAGGGAATAAAAGAAAAAGTATTATTGGTGCAAAAGTTTTTTAAGGTGTCCGTATTAGATTTTGCAACTGAATGTTAACCTACAGGAAAAACATTTGTACTTATAAACAACTTTCAGTGGAAGATTTCTTATCATTTATTTTAGCATTTAACAGGATAGAAAGTTATCATATTTTACTGTTCATGTTGTTAGACTATCATTATTCTTATATTTGGTTATGCATATTAAAAAACACTGGCTCTTATCTGGTAATATTAGTACTAATAATCTTAATCTCTTTACTAAACATTCTTGTACAAGTTGCTGTTTTTTAAAAATGTTGTTTAAGGTTAATGTTTATTTTCATACAGTAATATTAAGTTCTGTTTGTTAGACCTTCAAAATTTTTAATTTTGCTGAACATGTATAGTATTACTTTAAAGACAGCAGTCTGATATTTGCACTAAACAGAAAAAAAAAAAATGGTTTTTCTTTTATGAGAAATGGTGAAAAAATTTTGGGGGGAAACTAAAAAAACATTTGATTGTTATTATCATAGAATAAAGATGATACATTGTATTCTCTAAACTGTTAATTAAATAATTTGAGAACAATATCACAGAAATTGGTGGAATTTGGTGTACTTTAGTCATATTTCTACGATAATAAATATCTCTAGCTTTTTTCCTTTGTTTCCCTTCATATAAAAGTTTTAAAAATTTTCTTACTAATCTATCAGGTTTGGTGGGTATTTGTGATTTCTAAGTTCATTTAGCCATTTTAAGCACTAGGGAATAAAAGAAAAATATTATTGGTGCAAAAGTTCTTTAAGGTCGGCATATTGGATTTATGTAACTGAATGTTATCCTGCAGGAAAAACATTTGTACTTATAAACAACTTTCAGTGGAAGATTTCTTTACACTAATTTTAGCATGTAACAGGATAGAAAGTTCTCTACATTTATGCAATGATTCTGTTATTAAAAATAAAGAAAAATATATTTAATTTAAAAAAATATTTAGGAAAAGTTTTGTGATATTCTTAACACAAATATAAGAATTTAACTGATATAATTTTCAAATAAAGGACATAATGAGAGAATTGTTAATTTGGTCAACTTCAATTTGGTAAAGATTGTTTAAACAAATCTTTCAATGCTAGTTATTTACCAGTAGAAATATATCTTCAGTTAATCTGGTGGCAAAAGAATTTAATATAGCTGTTACCTTAATGTAGATGAAGGATATTATTTTCTTTTGAATTTTTCTTTAATCCTTTTCTTCTAATATTATTCTTCATAATTCTTTTGCACACAGGAAATATGGTTCCATTTCATAACTCTTAATATAAAGCTAAGTTTGAATGTTTAGGAATAAATACATTTATACTGAATTCTAAATTCATTCACTATGATAATCTTATAAATTTCTTTACAATTTCCATGAAATGTATGTTTAATTTAGAAATAAATTATCTGTTTTTGAAGATACTCAATTGTACGTAGCAAGAAGACAGACAAAACAATGAAGAAATGCAATTTATTTATTTTTTCTCTATACAAGATCAGCGGCAATAATTGAATAACAACATCTTTGTTCTAGGAAAATGAGAAGGGTGTGAAATGGAAAGAAAACACGAGTTTAATAAATATTCCATAGAATGTCTTTGAGAAAAAACCCTTTTAGAAATGAGTGTCTCGATGAGCAATAAACACCTCCCTCAGCACTTGTTGTCAGCTCCTTGCTGATGTCGGTTGAGTACATTACAGTTAAGGCTTGAAAAATGTGTGACAAAGCATGCAATGAATTGGAGAATGTTGAAACCCATGACTTGGAAGCCAAATGGCAACAGAACAATGGCTATCCTGAACTTGGTAAAAGAAAACAGGTGAAAAGTAAAGAAGACTTCAGCCTTTGTTATCCTTGTCTTTTCGGTCCAGGGGTCAGGAATTCTTTTGCACGCATGAAGCATTGTTCAGTACTGTTCCGTTCCACAACATTGCTGGCATTCACTGTGAAACAGCAGAAAAAATATTGCAAAAATGTGCATTTTCTAATGATTAAATTTGTTTTAAGATATTTAACTATCTTGTAAAGTTAATCAGTGTGCAATTCAAATTACATATTTTAAATATTTGCTTAAATATTATTAAGTCACTCACTTATGTAATTTAAGCCTTGTTTCTACTTTATTAAATATTTTTTTTTTATGTTTTGATTCTGAAAAAAAAATTTGTAATAATAATGAAAATCCTTAGTTTTTAAATATTCTAAAATCAATATAAATTTAGCTAAAACATTGTAAGCTTATAAATTTCTCATTGTTTTTAAAATTTTTTGAATCACATGTTTTGAATGAGATTTATACTAACTTTGTGGTTCTCGATTTTTAAAAATGCTTATTGTACATTTTATTATAGTAAGAGTAGATATGTTAAAGCTCATATGAAACCACAAAGAGAAGATCAAATAATTATTTGACTTGGCTGAAATGTTATCAGTTGCATTACTGTAAATGTATTAA
Organism: Pardosa pseudoannulata; assembly: GCA_032207245.1. NCBI lineage: Eukaryota > Metazoa > Arthropoda > Arachnida > Araneae > Lycosidae > Pardosa > Pardosa pseudoannulata. Next base: position 81,236,296 of record CM063508.1, on the reverse strand, counting down.
ATTTTAATTTGTTTTTATCAACATTTTTGACAGTGTACTTGTTGAATGCACATGGTAAAATCTATTATATATATGTATGCACATCAAATACTGATTGAAATTCTTCATAAGTTCATTTTAGTATTAATATATTTAGTGTTGATTTTAACTCTTTTATAAACCTGCAAAAAGTAAATTTTTCCTTTTTCTTAATGCTAGATGTGAGTACAGAAAGCTACTGATCTGATAAAGCAATAATATTCGTCCTGAAATGTAACTTTTGGTATGAATTATTGATAAAGTATCTTATTAATATCTTTATTAAATACTATTTTTTAAAAATTTAAAGTAAAAAATGATTTATCTTAAAAAAAATCTTACTATTTACTACTTTTAAAAGAGTTTATGGCTAAGATGTTTGGGGATGTAAATATGTATTCACAAAATGCCAGCAGTGTTCTGGAATTTGAGCTCCAGTATCTCCTCAAGCATGCATTTTGTTGTTATTTGAATTAAATGAATGTGCGAATTCCCTGAAAGTTCATGCTTGAGTAGCCTGTGATTCATAATTAACTTTGCAAATGTACATTACACCATTAATCTTATGTTTGTTCGTTCATTCATTCATTCATCTTGGCAGCAATTGATTTTAAACCTACTCTATAGACTTATATTTTATGAAAGTATGTTTTGTCAAGTTTTAGCATAAAAAATAAATCTAAAACAGGGGAAATGGCACTTAATATTGGTTCATTTTTTATGTTTGTTGCTGTTTATCGAAAACAGGAATATATATATATATATATAACATATTACACATACATGTGCAAGAGGCTTATGCCATTGATGATTAATCAAAAGCATGATGCATCTGAACATCAAGTGTATTTATTTGAAATTCAAACTTAGTTAAGACAAATAAAAAGATGTGGGTTTTAATTTTCAGTTTTTGATTTGATAATGCTCAGAGAAAAAAAATGGTCTAACTGGGTTTTAATTGAGATTTAAATGCATTACAAAAGGATATTTGCATGTATGTATATTTGAATTTAACTGATTTGCCAATGAATATGTAACATTAAAAATTTTCTCAAGTAATACTTTATAACTAGGTGGTACTGGATAGCATGTTATGTATCGTTTCATGTGATTTTGATACTTTTTCAGAAAAGCCTTAGACATTGATATTTCTTTGTTGACTGTATTAGTATAATAAATGTTCATAACGTAGTATAAACATTTATATTTGATTGGTATACATACATGCATGCATGCAGCAGAACTTACTCAATTGTTAGCTTGTAAAATTGATGCTAGCGCACAATAAGTCAGATGGATGATATATTATCAAGTCAGTTTTTAGAAAATAATTGAACTACAAACTGTCCCTAAGCAGAAATGTGTGCAATTATATTGCACACTTGCCTATAATTTAATGGGAAAATAATTTTAGAGAACAATGGCTATTTATAAGTAGCTTCTAGAATGTTAATCGTAGCTAATGTATGAAACTAAAGCATTAGCAGCATATTTGAAGGGAGGCATGTTTCCAAAATGGTTTGATTGCATAGCTCAATATCTTTACTAAATGCATATTGAGGCATTAATTGCAGAGTTATGTATGTGTATGTATATATGTGAGAATATATATATGCGTAATGTCTCCTTAAGATAATGCTTGTATGAGGGTTTTACATTTATCATGATACATTTCCATTAATTAAAAAATGTATCAATCCAAAACATGGGATATACGATACACTGTGCGTGCACATATCATCATGAGGTGTTTTAAATGAGGCGTTATTGAAATCCAGATCTCATACTTAAGGAGATTGTAGTGTTAGGTGAGGCTTTTTAAGAGTGTGAATGGTTTTCATTACCGCGTGGAAAGCAGAGATTTAATTTAAATAGCTTGAAAAGCCATGCATACGAAATATGTTTCAATAATTGATAACGTTTCACGCATCTATCAGAGCCATAGCTGCCTGAAGCTGTTGGTTTCAATTGGAAGTAGGCAGTGGTTGTTAAATCTGCCATGCATTTGGAGTGATGAGAGAGATTTTCGCTTTGGAAATGCGTATGCTTGTGCAGAATTGTAAAATCTGTGTGGGAATGACCAAAAGGGACGTGGAAATACTTTTGCGTATGAAAATATTTATTTTCTGTTATTTAAAAACTTCATGTTCCTATTGCTATGACGTGGTGGAAAGTTCTTTTCCTAGATAGGAATTTTATGCAGAGTATGATCGTCAAATCAACTCAGTTTTGTAGTTCAGAAACCAGTCGTGTATCCATCTAAAAAAACTGGCTACACTGGCAAAATAAAACAAAACTCTTGAATTAGAAACATGTAATGCGAATTTTTAAGACTGTTAATTTTCTTTCTAAGAGTTCAAGTGTAATATGATATGCCTTCCGTGGAAAATGTTGTAGAAAATATAGTTAGATTTATCTCTGCTTTATTTAAAATACGAATTCCTCAAATATATAGACAGTGTGTAATACTATGGAAACTTTTGGTATTTTCGTCTAGTTATCTGGAAATGTGTTTGAACATTCACTACATGATCAAAGGTACTTCAAAACATAAGCCATTGAACTGTTCGTAAAAATTCTTTTGAAGGTATTTAGTATGCTTTCAAGAAATAGTTGGCACAAAAAACCAAAATGAAGTAGTCTTCCCATATTGATACAAGATCACTTCAGGAGTTGGAGGAAGTAAGCTATTTGTGTAACAAAAGTTATTTTGAATTATTAGTTCATTCTTTCGTTAACAAATATTTTCTAAACTAAGCATAAAAAACGATATATGTAGGATTTTTTTCTGAAAAATTGTTCTATATTCAAATTTTAATTTTTAAAAATTTTAATTTCAAGGAACTTCTATTGATTTTTTTTTAAAGTTTAGAAACCGGGCTGTCCTTTTGCTCTGCCTGAATGCTGAAGTAAAAATATCTAAAATACATAAATATTGTTAAGAAAAAAAAAAGCCTAACCACACGAAGATACACTTGATGTGTTATGTACACCTAAATGCCAGTCTTAGCCGTGGCTTCTGGAGATCATTTATAGATTTATGTGTAGATATGCCGTAAAATGACTTTCAAAATTTAGAAATACAATAAAGCTAACAGGTAGCGATATCACGCTAGTAAAACCCTTGAGGTTCTAAAAAAGTGTTGTGGGCGCCCTCGTATGTAACGCAAACACAAGTCTAGGGGAGATACTGGAGGTGGTGATCGACAAGAAGCTCGCAGTTAAAGGAGATCAGCGGCGCATTTGCCGTTGGAAGAAGAAACACGCACCGGTGTGACGATGACAGGGTGGGATGCCAACGGAAAACGAGGAATGCAGTCACAAAATTTTTCGTGGAGGTTTTCACTCGCAACCAGCCTTTCCTCGACTGCCGGGATCGTCTCTCCACAGAGTTGATGGCGCAGAGCCGCCCCAAAGTCAACCCCGAGAAAAGGAATTGAACCGACTTGGGCTCTTTTTGCGGCCTAAAGGTGAATCCACAAGAGTCTGGGTGATGTCTCAGAGTTTCTCTTTGGCTGGTATCCAAATCGTCGGACCCGACTGCTCGCGAATCACGTCCTTCACTCGGGCGTAGATCTCTTCGGGGGTGTCACCCTGAACAATAGCTGGAAAAGAAATGGCAATCGATAAGAATGTGATATTGGAGTTTGGGTTGTACGAAACTGAAACGCTTATCTTATCTATTATCTCAATAAGAAAACATCAATGTATATTGGTGAATATCGTAAATCTAAGTTACTACGGTCTCCCTTGAGTCATAATGTTGCAAGGTCTGGTGGTACTTGGTGCAGAGTTTAAATTTGTCCAATCAAAATATAACATGAAATTTATTGAGAAAGCATTTTTTAAATTAACTTGGTAAACAAAGAAGACAAAATGTTAATTATTTTATAAACTTTTTTTATGAACAAAACGAGGAAAATACTTCTTATTAATAAACTAATTTAGTGTACAATGTAAATAATATTTTTTAGAATAATGGTGTCTGGTGCATGCCTTTATTATTGTTATTATTATACAATTTAATGAAAACTCATTGGTTACAAATTTCGTTCTCTAGGGCAGCAGTTCTCAAACTTTTTTCTCCATCGCACTCCATGCTTCTATGGTACCCGGATTGAGAACTACATATTCGGTCTCACCTCGAGGTAAATACGAGGATAATCCTTTGCACGTTTCGACAGTGGCAGGGGAAGATAACATGGATTTTAACCTTTAAGTATCTTTGTGCCTTCTTTAAAAATGTATCAATCTAGAACATCAGATATACGATACACTGTGTGTCCACATATCATCATGAAATGTTTTTTCTTGAATTTTTCTTGGTTCTTATCACGGCATACTTGTCATACGCTCGGTAACCAGCTTGAGAATCGCGGTTCTAGGGTTTGATCCAACTATTGCAACACAATACTTATGACCTTATCTAAATTTATGTTCTGCAAACTTTTACATTGCGTCATCAAAATCGGTAACTTTTGCTGGTAATTTTCAATCGACAAAATGGGTAAAGGAGAGAGTTTTGTAACCCCATCAGATCTGGTGCCGGGCCACTGCTTTGAGTAAAAGGGAATATGAAATTTAACCAACTCTTAATATTACAGATCATACCCATTTAAAACATTTTACAATAATATTTATAAAAAAGAAAACTTCGAGAAGATATTTAATTGTTATCGCATATAAACACTGATTTGGTTCAATGTACCGTTTGAAAAAGTGAATTCTCGTGCGAGACTTGAAAATTCATAACATGTCGGTTCAAATTAACAAAACTATAAAAATTATACTAGAAAATTTGAGGATTGTCATTTACCTTCACTAAAAAGGAAAAATTGTTCTAAGAAAACAAAAATTCTACGAGCTACTTTTTAACTGTCCCCAAAAAAGGTAAACTAGGCAAGGGGTTATGTCGACGATATATATTCGTCCTGGGATGAAGAAAAATATTACTACAAAATGAAAACTTATTTGTTATGGTATTTCATGAATACCATCTTTCTGTTTAATGCAAGTTTTATGATTATTTGTAATTTTATTTGTCATAGTCGTAAAAAAGAGCTGTTTTATTTGAGAATAAACTATATGAACATCATTTCTCATCTTATTTATATTAATAAGATGAAAAATTAAGTGATGTAGTTGGAAGAATAGATTTTTAAAAAAGGAAAAAATAGAAAAAACTCATGCAATAAGGAGATTTTACGCAGTAGGGCAAATTCTCAAATTATGACAATTCTAGCTTTAGTTTCAAACGGAAGGGCAGTTTATTGTTTGTCTATTGGCTGTTGTAAACCTGAAAATGAATGGGAAGGGCATTATAGTAGTTCGTGACGTTGCGACAAATTGCCTTATATGTAAACTACTTTAGGCAATTTTTGTTGCATTTACTCAACTACTTTTGTCTGTCAGTCAGAAGGATATTTATAGTTACTTCACAGGTCATCATTTTAAATAAAAGGGACATCTTCATGTCGGGCATTTGTACTGTCTGACGAACAAACTAACACTCTCATACAGCATTGAACTTTCTTCCTAAAAAATTAAAGAGCTTAAATTTGAAATTTTTGGAAGTATGTGTAGAAATCATCCTCAATTTAGGTTTGAAAAACATAAATAAAAAATTAACAAGAACTATAAAAACAAATGGTATCGACCAGTCAACTGACACGCAGAAAGAATTCAGCCATAATCGATGGTAAAACATTTTAAATTGACGCTTCTGAAGTATTTTAGGTAAAACAAATGCATTACTGTTAGTTATACGAATCAATATATTGAATCAATTTATGTCAGATATTCAGCATGCTTGTAGAAGAATTTCAAGGGTTTCCAGAAACATGGTCTCTAAAATTTAGCAGTTATTGCCAACGAATTTGGCATATATTCCAATACTTGGATTTAGCAAGGAATCCTAATGTCACTCCTTCTAAATCAAATTTAGGCTATTTTCCCCCACTTCCATCACTGCGATAATACGAGATTTTTTCTAACTGTAAAAATCTCTTATCTGTTTCTAAAAAACGAAAGAAAATTTTACCTGTAAAATATTCAGCAAATTCCTGTTCTAGTTTTAATGATCTCTCATAGGTTTTCCGTGCTTGTTCTTCAGTGATGCGTTTATTCAGTTCCCTGTAAAAGAAACGACCAATAACGTTAAGTATTTATAGAGACTATTCTTCCATTACTGCCTTGCAATAAGTTTTAATGAGCAAAGTCGTTTAAAAATGACAAGCATATCTCACGGTAGATTTAAAATAATATCTGACATACCAGTCTAAGAAAATAGATTTCTCTAATAGACTTCCGATAAGAGATTATAGAAAATTTACTGAATAAAGCGGGGAGAAGATTCTTTTTCCTCTTTGTAAATTCATCAAATTCTTCGAGCGTATAGAGCAAGAAACATTTCTTTATTAAACTAATCCAATTTTTGTCACCGTTTCAGGCCCAGTCTCAGAGTTGTCCATTAGATCTAATCAGCCATTATTTAGTTTACACGGCAGTTAATCTCTGATTAGTTTTAATCGACTTTCGTGAGATTTGGCATTAGCGATTTCAGCCTGTTCAACACGTCGCTGAGTTTATTACGATGTTCTTTTGACAACTGTCAGTAAATGGTGAGCTCGTTTTAGAATGAAGCTTAAATGATGTGGCGTTAATAAAGCAGTTGACAACTTTATAAGACAATTTCTTTTGTAGGACAGGCAAATTACGATTCTGTCCACGAATTGATAAACAGAAATATGCGGAAGTTAAAAAAAGTTTCTCAGAAGTAAACAATATTATTAACGTAAAATTTTAAATGAACTTACATAAAAGATTTATAAAGATCTAAAAATAGGTTTTTATTCGTAAATAACATCATTTTGTAAAATTTGTTTTGGCATGGTACATTTCAAAGCAAAATTTTACACTAAGGGCAACATCACAGTTTCGCAGTAAGTCCTCATCTCTTTTCCCAGTTTCTTTCTTTGACTTGCTGCTACGAACCTTACAAAATTCTTGTAGCTTATGTTATAGTAGAAGGAAATATAAGGTTTATAGATAATTTCTAGACAGGCCATGAATATCTATAAGCGGGTTTACAATAGGTTTAAAATAGGTATTATTTTTTAATAACATTACATAGCAAAATTTGTTTTGGTATGGTACATTTTCAAACAAGAATTTCCACACCGAGGAACACCACAAGTTTTGCAGTAAGTCCTTAGTCTTTTTCGACTATTTGCTCCTACGGCCCTTACAGATTATTACAGCTTGTGCTATAATAGTAAATTAATAAAAGGAGAAAAGGAAGTTTATAGATAAAATCTAAATAGACTTATATAAGCGGGGATTTCATAGCTTAGAAAGTTAAAAGTTGACCCTGAGAGTTACTCGGGCTTAATTCTTTCCATCGCAAACTATAAGCCGAGTAAAACTCGGGATTATACCACAAAATGTTAAAATGAATAAATAACGTCAACGATTTTCAGAATGTTTTGAACATCTAAAATTTCTATGGATATTGTTGATTTAACATTTCTCCGTTTTTTAGGGATGAATACTGGCATAATTTTGTTTTAGGTGTTTTGAAATGATTAGTTATTGATTGTAATTTTTGTAATGTAATTGAATTTATTGCTGTCTTTCTGCAAATAAAGAGTGCAGTGACATTACAGAATTTGTGGTTAATTGAGTTACTAATAACTTTAAAATAATTTAGGGACTTTATGGAAGTGCTCTAGGAAATGCTTAGATTGGTTATTCATGACTAGGAAAAGAAAAATACAAATGTCTCACATGATAGATTCAGCTGACTTTGGTTTGATGAATATGGCAACAGGATATAAAGACGCCACCTGGAGCCTTTTGATGGCATTTCCACTTACATCCAGTATACAATGCTTTCCCTGAAAACAAAGAAATAAAAATAAATACACGAAATAAGAGGCAGTATTTTGATATAACTTAACACATTGTGTGCGGGTACATTTCGCAGCGGAATTGTACTGGGAGTGGGCGTTTTGCGCGTAAATATATATATTCAGTTAAATTTTAATAGATCAAAATTATTTAATTTTTTAACCAACTTTTTTCGTATTTTATATTGAAATATATAAACAAATATATAAATAGAAATATATAAATAACAACCATAAGATTTTTGTAAACAAAACATATATTTTTTAGTGGATAAATTTATAATAGTATCGTAAATATGAAAAATCAAATAGAAATAGTAGTATATAGTTTTAATTTTTTTCCGTTCTGTGGTTCCGCATCGACTGATGTAAAAACTAGTTTTTATTTGTCTAACTTTTTCCAGAATCTATGTAGTAGACAAGAACATTCGGCTTCATTTTCCTGTATATACCGTTATTTTTGTACCCACAAACAAACCATGTTGTTACACTAACCCGTACTAATACGTGACCCGCGCTCAAGTATCAATCGTCAGGAAACGTACTAGTACGTGTCCAGCATACAATGTGTTAAACACAACAGTATGAATTTAAAGTTCATAGAGGGGCCATAGAATGTATTACAGAAATTGCGTAATGCATGTCATTTATTCTAGGACTAAAATAAAAGTTGTTAATTATCGAATATATAAATCACTCGCAAAATATATCACTTAGATGTATTTTATGTGTTAATTTTACGTTCAGAAAATCTGATAACTAATTACTGCAGTTTAAGGTAATTTCTAGCACAACTATTTCTTGAGGTTACATATTTATTACAATGTTAACTGCTGTTTCCCGTATTTCTTCTGGTACGTGGTTGATGAGTTCATTATTGTTTATAACATGATGGAAAAGGTGATCTATCTTAATGGGAAGATGCTTATTTAATTACTTAAAAAAACAATCTAAACAAGTTAGAAGCTTGTGAATCAGTATAATTTCCCCCTTTATTAATATTACGATTTTTTTTTAACTAGATTTAATTTGTTTACATTCAAGAATGCTAGTTTTGTCGTAAATAAACCAATACATGAGCAATTTAATGGTAATTATTAATGTATAAGTTTAAACTTAACTTAAAATGTGTGGGTTTTTATATATATGCACCCATTTTGACAATTTTTAAAAAGTAAAAACTCTTAATTCCCATTGTAAGGTATAGTAACAGACACTAGTCGATTATGTTTGGATTCTTCAAGAATCTAAACATAATCGGTTGCAGGTCTATAAATGTATTACAATACTATCTTTCAGTTTGCGTATTTATTAGACTTTCATTATGTTTTGATAAACTACGATAAACCAAAGGTCACAAAATCATTGATAACATTATTTATTGATACTTTGATATGATTTTATAAATATCTTGCCAACCTATATAGTTATTATAGAGACGTACAATAATAAGTTTAAATATTAGCAAATACATAAAAATTTGGGAGGGGGTTGTTTATAGGGTTGTTAATTGTGATGAGGTGATTTAGATCAGTAATAGAATTGATTAATTAATACGAGAAGTAAAATGCTTGGGATCTGAATCTGACATCATTACACCTTTCGTAAAGGGGGGGGGAGGACAATAAATATTATTTCAACGGTTTTCGTCTTGTGCGGGATTTTCGGCCGGGGTTCTGATCCCAGTACCAGATTAGAATCGCGTCTCCGTACATGACACTAAATAAGAATGTACCTTTGTGGAGTTATTTATGAGTCCCTAAGGGACAGTGCCTAATTTGAAGGGGCAAGGTTTTTCCACGTTTGCTGTTTCAAGGTTAGACAAAAGAGACCAATTGGAGCTTTACAGTTCTCCTGATTGGACGAAGAGAGATAAGAATGGACACTGATGAAAAATACATAAAATAAAGGAAAGTCAAGAAAGGGAGGTGTTCGAGAGTCGAATCGAATCGAGTCGAGTAGAGAAGTCCGACTCTCAGAGGTCAGAAGTCGGAAGAGACGATTGTGACAGTGAGACTTCGGGAGTCCAAGGAGAATAGCCTTGAGTTTGACAGACTCCGGAAACATTTGGAACCTCTCGCGGCTAGCAGCAGTGTTCCTGTGTCAAATATTAAGGACGTACCTCAAATATTCAGAAGGAAGAACCTGACCAGACCGACGGAAGATTGAAAATTGCTACCACACCTACCCAATCCTGGATAGCTCCCAACCAGCAGTGTTCCTGGCACACAAAATAGATCCACAAAGGTATTCATTTTTTCATATATTTGAAATTGAGATTAGGTCCTCTCTCTTATATAGATAGCTAAGTGATAGGAAATTAATACTGTCCGATCTTAATTAGTGTGGCACCTAAATTGATCATGTTGAAAAGTTAATAAAATTTTTTGTATATTAGTAATGCATATATAATTGTAATAAATTTACTTATTTTTATTTTAAATCTGGTATCTGTCACTTTTAATTTAGCTTATTAGTTTATTTTTTTATTTTAAGTTTGTAGTCTCTGAGAACCTGTGGTTGAATTTAGTACTTAAATATTTTACACAACGCAACTAAAATAATACTTAGTCTTTGTGACTAACCAAAATAAATACCACTATAAATTTGATCATAGGTATGTACCTAAAATTTAACGAGAGCTACACGATATTAATTATCTTCACGGAAAAGAAAAACATCGTTCTGAGCAAACAATAATTCTGCAAAATATTTTTCACTGTCCTCAAATAAAGACTCGTTAATGGGGTTTATTAGTGTCTTTGTTTTGGGTGGTAGTAGTTTTTTTAAAGTCTTACCTTTTCTGCCACTTCCCTAACGGAGGCGACGCTAGTGCCGTACAAATTATCGTTGTATTGTCCGGCTTCGATAAAGAGGTGGTTCTGTATGTCTCTTTCCATCTGCTCCCTTGACGACACAAAGTGGTAGTCGCGGCTGTCCACTTCGTAATCTCTTTTGGGCCGCGTCGTATCTGGAAGACACAGCAGCTCTAGTTCAGTGAAGAAACAGACGGCTTTTAAAAAAATTGCATTTTCTGCATTTAGAAAGGGGAAGGGATATTTCTAGTAACAAGGTTTTTTTTAAACCACTGTCAATACTTGAAATCGTTACAATCTCCTTATTCAAACGCTTTATTTACTAAATGGATTTTGAAGTCGCATCAGTTTTGACCCACCGTAATTTCGGGAATATGAGCCAAATCGGCGATTACGCCCTACACATGATAATTGACTAACAGAAAATTAATGTTCCTCGGATAAGTTGCCCTAGCGTATCAGTCGACACAGGATAATTGACTAAAAGAAAATTAATGTTCATTGGATAAGTTGCCCTAGCGTATCACTCGACACACGATAATTGTCTAAAAGAAAATTAATGTTCATCGGATAAGTTGCCCTAGCGTATCAGTCGACACATGATAATTGTCTAAAAGAAAATTAATGTTCATAAGTTGCCCTAGTGTATCAGTCAGCACATGATAATTGACTAAAAGAAAATTAATGTTCATCGAATAAGTTGCCCTAGTGTATCAGTCGAAACATGATAATTGACTAAAAGAAAATTAATATTCATCGAATAAGTTGTCCTAGCATATCAGTAGACACATAATAACTGACTAAAAGAAAATTAATGTTCATCAGATAAGTTTCCCGTAGCGTATTTGTCGACACGGGATAATTGACTAAAAGAAAATTAATGTTCATCGGATAAGTTGCTCTAGCGTATCAGTCGACACATAATTGACTAAAAGAAAATTAATGTTCATCGGATAAATTGCCCTAGCGTATCAGTCGACATATGATAATTGACTAAAAGAAAATTAATGTTCATCGGATAAGTTGCTCTAGCGTATCAGCTGACGCATGATAATTGACTAAAAGAAAATTAATGTTCATCGGATAAGTTGCCCTAGCGTATCAGTTGACACATGATGATTGACTAAAAGAAAATGCATTTTTATCGGATAAGCTGCTCTAGCGTATAAGTCGCTCACATAATAATTGACTAATAGAAAATTAATTTTCATCGGATAAGGTGTACTCTTAATAAATGACTTGAAATGTTAATTCATTGGATATGCCGCTCTGGCGTTTAAGCTGCACACATGATAACAGACTAAAATAAAATAAAAGTTCTTCGGATCATTGACTCTCCAACAAAATTTTGAATTTTCATTTTTTTTTGCAATTATTTTTACTTGAAGGTGAATTTTGTAGATACTGAAAATTCTTTATTTCTCTACTCTATTTTCTATTTCTCTAAATTGTCATCCGATATTGGTTAGCCTATGACATCAGTCCAGCTAGATTTTTAGTTTTTATTCACTCACTTTTTATATCTCTTCTTGAACCATACGGCAAGCTGCATGGGGTTTTACCGTACGGCACCGTATGGCAAAAATCCAAATAAGTAGTGTAATAGAAGTAAGGGAAAACGTTTAGTTAAAAATATACTTTTGGATTGGTAAGATGAAATGTAATATTCTTTTAGATACGTTAAATTTCAACTTTTAAACACGTATAATCCATTGGTTATCTTACCGAAATTACGGTAATTCTATTCACTAAGGGTCTTCTTTAAGTCCTGGATGACATTTCCTTTCCATTCAAATACAAATTTTGGAAAATCTTTTCAAATATTAACCTTTACAAAACGGGTATACCTCTCCAAGAGTGTAATTGGAAAACGGGTTCTAATAATGTAAATTCCTAGCCTCTTAGAAGACGCGGACGCAGAGTCATTATTGACCAAACTTCTACCTCTCATTATCATATTATATTTCAGGGGTTTCATTATGGGGGAGAAATGAAGGGAAAATTTAGGGAAATTTCCAGAATCATATAAAGATTCAACAAGATGAAATTTTGGAATAAAGGTTATAATTTTGTTTGGAAATCAAGTATTATAAGGATATTTATCTATGCTTTTGTACGTAATTTGTTTTACAGATCATTTTGGGTTAGTTTGTATCTCAGCCCCAAAGTCAAGCAGGAAGTTTGTTCTGGGTTAATTGTAACTCTACCTGTAGTCAAAAAGTTAATATCCTGTCTTGAAATATGTTGCTATAAGAACTGTATTATTTATTGAACTTTTAATAACTCGACAAATAAAGAGTTATATTGTATTATTTTGATTTACTTTCGAATAAATTGTAGTTTCACAACAAAGCAATATTTATTTACATTTTCTACTGTCGATAATACCCTATGGGGAAATACATGCATCTTGATTCTACGATAGTTTTTACCTTTTTCTTTTGTTTGTATATGAACATGGTTAGGAGAATAGTAAACAAAATTTTAAAGTGGATGATGATGATAGTAATAATAATAATAATAATAGCCTTATTTTATTTGGGAATATTTAAAAAAGTTCAGATCCTAGATACAAAATTTTTAAAAGCTAAAATTAAATAGAAAACAGGCTCTTAATTTTGATCGATATTGAAAGAAGGTGCAATAAATGAAAGGAATCCTATGGGTAGGAGTGAAATATGAGAATCACGTTGTTAGACAAATTTATTGATTTCTTGGCGAATCAGACATACAAATATATATTATTTAATAGATATAACTTACACGGTAAAATTAAATTCTGTTTTATTTTTGCACATGATTAACCGAAGCTGAGCAACCTTAACATAAGTTGTTGGGATGATTTTTAATTTGTTGATTCATAAGATTTGAAGTAGTGTAAATTTTAAAAAATAAATAATTTTTATTTGATTAGTTTCTTTTAGCACACGATTAACTGATGCTGAGCAACCTTAACAGAAGTTGTTGAGAGGATATTTAATTTGTTACTTCATAAGACTTGAAGAAGTGTAATTTTAAAGAATAAATAACTTTTATTTGAGTTTGCTTCATTTAGCCCATGATTAATTGACGCAGTGTAACCTTAACATGAGTTGTCGGGATGATTTTTAATTTGTTCCTCCCTAAGATTAGAAGTAGTATAATTTTAAAGAATAAATAACTTTTATTTCAGTTTGGTTCTTTTAGCCGACGATTAATTGCCGCAGAGCAACCTTAACATGAGTTGTCGGGATGATTTTTAATTTGTTGCTTAATAAGACTAGAAGTAGTATAATTTTAAAGAATAAATAATTTTTATCAGACTTACGAAAGAAGATAATGGATGCGAAAAATTAAAACCCAGATTTGGTTCTTAGTGTAAATTCCCTCTACCATTTGAAAACCAAAAAGAAAGAAAAATTACCATTACAGGTAATATTAGATGTATATAGAAACATTTTTGAGAAAGACAATAAAATCTAACTAGTAAATATAACCTTTAAGATAATTTTTAAAGGATAAATTCAAAAATGAAACATTAAAATGCTTCTAATGAGCAATAACCACAACATTTTGGGTGCAAATTCGTAACTATTTCTTTTAAGGATAATAATAACTAAAAAAAGATAGGAAAAGTACTCACGGGGAACACAGCTGCCAAATTTGTCGGGGTATTCCGATATCAAGTCGTCATTGATTCTATCTTTTAACGGACCTAGGATAATTACTGGTCTCGCATAGGAAACTGAAATGAAAAGAACCATAAATGTTTTACAGCTGTAAGAATGAATGATATAAAGAGAATGGGCAAGTAAATTATTGCTCTCAGTATAAAGTATAGCATAAAATGTGACGAAATAATATTGATTTGCTATGTAGAAATCCATAATAATTGCTAATATATTGAAAATATATTTTACTTTAGTGCTTATCCTTTTTGCTCAATTTCTGTTGGTAAAAGGTTATTTTTGGAATCCAAAAAAGATTATTTTAGAAATTTATATAAATATTAGAAAATTAAATATATTTTTCTTGTTTTATTTAAAAATTTAGTCCAGCATTACTTTGAGTTATTTTTCTCTCTACCAAGAGGAAAATTTTTTCCAAAGAAATCTTTTAATGCAGACAGTTCCAAGAAGTAGAAACATTTTCTGCACATTTTAACATGGAACTGGATGATTCCAATATGGCTGGTACTCAGCCAATTTAAGAGTAATACATTAGTGTAATGTCTGACCCTGTTTAAAAGACGATACATTATATCGAAATAGTTACTCAAAAATTAGTACTTTTCTTTCCCTTTCTCTACCTCCCTGTACAGATGTTTATATGGTTATCAAAATAATGGAAACATCTGTTAATAAAAGCGACATAAGAGCTTCATAAGCATTAAAGTACGATCCAAGCAAACAGTTTTTTTTACTATAAAACCATGGTAGTATGAGGTAACTTTAGAGTTGTATAAGTTGAGTTTTTGTCAAAAGTATAAAATGTGAGACCTCATAGACTTTCAAAAAAGCTAAACTGTTTGAGCCCGACTAGCTGGAGCAATTGGGACCGAAACGTCCCAGTTTTTAAACTTTTCTACAGGTAGGGTTTCTCAAACCATAATAGCATGCACTATCATGCTATATCACATATATCGGTTTAAGATAATCCCGGCAAGCCAAAATAGTGGACGGAAGAAGAGGCTGAGTAAAAGAGATCAAAGGTATTGAAGTAGATTCTAATATCCAAGATGAAAGCAACTGTAGCCAAAGAGATAGCAGAACTTAATCAATATCTAAAATTTCCAGTGTCAGTAATTACAGTTAGGAAGCACCTTCATAAACAGAAAGTTTACGGCAGAGCAGCCATTTGTCCCAGATGTTAATACCAAACGTACAGTGGTGTAACAATTTCAAAACCTGATGGATTTGAGTGTGAACTGATTTATATATTTACCAGTGTGTTTACTCGGACCGTGTCATATATATATATATATATATATATATATATATATATATATATATATATATATATATATATATATATGTATATATATATGTATATATATATATACATACATACATATATATATATATACATACATATATAATGTATATATATATGTATATATATATATATATATATATATATATATATATATATATATATATATATATATATATATATATATATATATATATATATATATATATATATATATATATATGTATATATATATGTATATATATATATGTATATATATATGTATATATATATATGTATATATATATATATATATATATATTTATATATATATATATATATATAATATATATATATATATATATATATGTATATATATATATATATATATATATATATATTCATTCAGTTTACGTAACAATTATAATATTAGATTCAATTACTGTTAAAATGTGTTTCATTTCATGCCAGAATATATTAAATTTTGTGTCTGGCCGTTTATAGTGAAAAGTATAATGAAATCTTTCAGGTATCCGTCTACGTTGGGAGAACTTTTTTCTTTAAACGTAGAAACTAGTTCATGTTTTTACATTTTTAGATTTATTTTTTATATTATCATAGAGAATTGCACTTAAAAAATTTATTCCTGGAGAAGTTTTTATAAAATTTCTAATAAATGAAAAAAATTTAGTAAAAAATCTTGTTTTTTTTTCAAAAGGTCTAATTTTTTAATAAATTAAATTATTTCAATATTTTTTGATGCAACACATTTCTTATACACTGGACTAGTGAATCACCTAAAATCTTTGCTTAATTTACATTTGGTAAAAAATTTTGGTCCTTCAAAATCAACACATTGAATTTTTAACGAATTTTCATTACCTTTATATCTAACTATGAGTGTAACATCATTAAAAATTATCCAAATTTAAAGTTTTTAGATCATTTACTAGTAAATACTATCAAAAGCATTCATAATAATTTTCAACAAAATATTTTAAGAACTTTTTGAGAAATCACATTAAGTTTCAACATTTTATTAAAAATACCATTCTGAGAAAAACGCATTTAAAGTTTATGAAAACAACTTTAACTATTAAAAAATTAAAATACATGTTTAAAATTCCCCCACACTTTCTTGCTTCAAAACTTTCTAATTATTTAAAATACTAGAAAAATGTTTAAACTAATCTTCATGAAAATTTAAAAAGTGTTGTCCAAAAAAATTTTATCTTAAAAGGCTTTAAATTCAAAACTTCCGGTTCCGAAGTCGCTACTTCCGTTTTATTTTGACAGCTGTCACTGATGTTTAAACATGTGTAACTTTTCTTTAAAATGCCGTAGAGACAAAACAAAAACAGATTTAGAAGCCTAAAAGTTGAAATTTTACAATAGAGAAATTAAAAAAATGATGATTTTTGGCAAAAATGACGTTTTCAATGTAGATGGATACCTTAAGGTAACAGGAATGTATAGGAAGTTACTATATATATATATATGCACACGCACATACACACATGTATATGTGTATATTCATTCAGTTTAAGTAATTATAATATTCTCATTTACCATTATATATATATGTGTACATATATAAACACACATATACACAGATATATAGGTAGATAGCTAGACACATAAACATGCATATATTCGTTCAGTTTACATAATAATAATTAGACTCATTTACCATTGCTGCATTTATTGTTAAAATGTGTCTCGATTTATTTCGTGTCAGAATATATTAAACGCTTTTATTATTATGATCAGGTTAATTAAATAAAACTTTTCTTGTTGTGACTTTTCTGTGAATGATCATAACTGTACATTGGAAGTAAAGGGTACTCTGTTACAAATTTCAAATTTTGCAGGAGAGCATAGTAAAGATATTTTACAAATTTGTTTGAGTCTGGTGGTTTATAGTGTAAAGGTTTATGAATGTCTTTGAGGTAACAGGAAAGATTTCTCTCTACATATATGTATGCTTATATATTCTTACATAAACACATACACACATGTATATATGTATATATTCATTCAGTTTAAGTAATAATGATATTAGGATCATTTACCATTGATGCATTTACTGTTGAAATGTGCCTCAATTCAGTTCATTCCAGAATATATTAAATTATTTAATTATCAGCTTAATTAAATAAAACTTTTTTATTGTGACTTTTCTGTGAATCTACATAAATATATGTAGGAAATAAAGTACACGACGTCACAATTTTCAAATATTGCAGGAGAATTTAGTAAAGATATTTTTCACATTTGTTTGAATCCGGTCGTTTTTAGTATAAAGGTTTATAAAGGTTTTTGAGGTAAAAGGAAAGATTATATATATATATATATATATATATATATATATATTATATATATATATATATACATATATATATACATATATATATATACATATATATGCATATATATATATGTATATTTATATATGCATATATACATATATATATATATGTGTATATATATACATATATATATACATATATATACATATATATGCATATATATATATGTATATATGTATATTTATATATGCATATATACATATATATATGTGTATATATATATATACATAAATATATATATGTATATATATAATAATAATAATAATATCCATATCTAAGCCCTAAAGCCTATTCAAAATTATCCATTTTCCCCATTCATTATTCTAGATCTTAATTTCTTCTCTTGATATTAACCATATTCCACAGCCATTCAATTTAAACGAGGATGTTTTCATTTCTTCAGCATAACCCCGAAATTCTTTCTATGATTCCCAAAACAGAAAATGATATAGCTGGCTTTTTAATTAGGAAGCTATAACTCTCCCAGGAAAAATTTGTAACGATCAGCAGTAACGCTCATCTGAAAATGCCACACTTTAGCAGATGGCTCCAGCCAAAGGTTACTTTCTATAAGCAAATAACACGTGCTTCAGCATTTTTCCCACACACGAGTTTTAGCCGTCTCTAGCAGAAGGTTGGCATCAGAGAGAGAGCGTTCTGACATCGTCAGGTTCAGACGTCTCTGGATTCTGTGCAATTTTTATAGGATGAAATAAAAGTTAAGTTCGGCCACGACGAATGATGTGCTTCTTTCTAATGGACGGTTAGCGGGACACTTGGCAGCCCAGCATGCCCGGGCTGAGGAAAATAATAGGGGCAATTTCAAAAGCAGTTTTCATGTAAGTTCGGGGCCAGTGAGACCCCTGGACTGATTACACACACACACACACACACACACACACACACACACATATATATATATATATATATATATATAGATAGATAGATAGATAGAAACATTCACACATGTATATATGTATATATTCATTCAGTTTAAGTAATAATGATATTAGGCTCATTTACCATTGATGCATTTGCTGTTGAAAATGTCTCAATTCAGTTCATTCCAGAATATATTAAATTCTTTAATTATAATGACCAGCTTAATTAAATAAAACTTTTCTTATTGTGACTTTTCTGTGAATGTTCAGAAATATGTATCGGAAATAAAGGGCACGATGTCACAAATTTCAAATTTGTAGGAGAACTTAGTAAAGATATTTTACACATTTGTTTTAGTTTGGTCGTTTTTAATGAAAAGCTTTATAAGCGTCTCTGAGGTAATAGATATAGTGCATGTAAACATGCGGAAATAGTAGAAATAAGAATAACGATGAATGCCCTAAAATTTTAACGGAAACCATGCTGCTTCATAGTGTGTTTTCTAATTCTCTAAATCTGTTAACTTTAGGAAATGCAGGCAAATGCTTTAATCACATAAAAGAGGAGAGTGAATCATGAACAAATCATTCATAAAAATGTAAAAATTTCAGTTGAAAAAATGAACTTTACTCCCTATGTATTGTTATTATAACTCATATCAGTTACTATTGGAGAAATTTATTTAAAATAGGAAAATTAATTTTGGAAGAAGCCACTTACTTTCTTGTTGAACAACAGCTTCATAAGAAAGCACTGGTTCCTCTGTACCTCCTGTAAAGAAAGACTTGAAATTATTTCAAGGCTATGAATATTATTTAAAACAATGAGACACGTTCATCTGATTTTTAAATATATGTAGATGTTTTCTAATATAAATATACAATAAAATACATGGTAATTTGTCTATTTATTCGTACAAACATTATATGAAAAAATATAAATACTGTATTAGAATAATGAATTGTTTAAAAGGTATACTTAAAATGAACTTGAAAATTTAAAAAAAGTCTTAGTATTCACTTCAATTTGATACACTTGCACAGAGCTTCTTATAATTTTTCAACACAATTATGGCAAAAATAATTAGCAATGATTAAAAAAATTTTAGGAAAGCTTCAATTTTCTGAGAAATTTATCGAGATATCTATTCAAAGAATTTTACTTACAAAAAAGAAAATTAGCAGCAAAGGATAAAATATATTTTCTTCTTCTTTTTTTTTACACTTTTAAAGCAAAAGACTACAGCAAAGCAATTCTTAAAGAAAATCTGTTTTGGCTCTAGGGCAAGATCGCAAAAGGTCATAAAGCATGAGATGGAATTAATGAAAATAATGTAGGCGATAAATAAACAAGCGTAACAAGGAAAAGGTGATTTAAGTATGATTTTCAAATACCCCAAAACTGTCATATTTTAGTAATTTTATCTTTTTTTTAACAACAGGTATTCTTAGTGAAAAATGGATACATCTAAAAAATGATTTATTCAGATTTATTATTTTAAATTAATCTAGGGATCATCAACTTTTTAAAAAAAAAGTTTTAAGGGATTTTTTACGAAATAATTGCTTCCAAAAATTAGCATCCGCCTGTATTTAAAACAAAGCCTCACTCATTTACATTAATTTATTCTCTGAAGAACAATGAATAAAAAATATTCTAAATCAATTACAAATTTTCTGAAAGCCGTCCTATATTGATTAACTAACAGACTTCAGTAATTATAAATCTCTTTGAAACTGGATATCAGAAATTTGGACTTGTTGATGATTTCAATTACCCTGTCTTAATGTGAATAGTTAGAAAAGAACTAGATTTCGAAATTAAATGACATACTATTACTGCTAATCACTGTCTTAATGGATTAAGGGATTTTCTACAATCAAAATTAATAAAAAATGAAAGCATAATTTATGCTATGCAAAACCATTATTAGACCTGCTCTCACAAATGGTTCAGAAACCTCGACAATGACAAAATCACATGAATAAAAATCTTTGAGAGAAAGATTTTAAGAAATATTCTGGGTGCAGTGAAAATCAAAGGTACATGGAAGCTCAATAATAAAATTCTACAAGCTGTATAGAGAGGCAGATATTGTAGACTACATTAAAGCATTAAATTTGCTGGGCACATCTGCAGAATAAATCATTTTAACATCTGGAGTCTTCAATTACAAACCAATTGGTACCTGAATTAGAGGCAGCCTAGACAAAGGTAGGAAGACTGAATTGATGAAGACTTTAGAGTTTAAAGTACTAAGAGTGGCTAACTGGAATACTCTGGACAAAAGGAGAATAGAATGAAAGAAGATTCTAAGGAAGACCTTAGACCACAAAAGCTGTCGAGCCAATAAAGAAGAAAATAATATCAAGCTCAACCTAATGTATTTAAAAGAAAAGAGATGGCTAATACATTTCTTAAACATAATTTAGAATAAAGTTAAGAGCATTTAATGTTGGTACATCTGACAAAACTTAACTTGAATATCTTCCATTTTGAAAGAGTAGTTGAAAAAAAAGACTATATGGATCACTGGACTCTTGAGGCAACTGTGAACTTCGCAAACCTTTTTTTTTATTTTTGGTAAGTTATTCATTTAAGGGAACATAGCATCTTAGAAGCTGAAAAGCATTACAATATCATATTTTTGATTCAATATAAAATAAAATATTCTGCTCTGTTTAGAATAAAAGTTTCCCTACCTCAATAATAAAATTCTAACCTTATAAAATTTATTTAGTTTCGTGATATAAAACAATACATTTTTTAAAATACCATGAAATATGTACACTAAGTGAAAAAGGCAGAAATTCTCTAGCCAGGTTAAAATTTTTAAAGTTTGTACATTAGAAACTAATTATCATATTAAAAAGCTAATTATCTTTCTTATTCTGTGAAGCTCATTTATATTAATAGGGCAATATATTTTACTTTTCAAGCTAATTTCCCAAAAGTTTCAACTTGTTAACATTTTTTTCAATTTTTCATTTTTAAAATATAAAATAACTTTTGATGTTTTAGATTCATAGAATAAAACAGATATTTTGCTTCAATTTAATATAAAAATTTAGTTTTTAATATACATATTTCAAAACTTATATCGTGAGTAAGAAAATTTCATTGTTTTTATTTAGTGGATAACTTCTATGTTGTAAAAAAATATAGTTTTTGAAATGCAAAACTAAATAATTTTTGTCAAAGCTAGAGTGGTAGCCAAAAAACTTGTATAAAGTTCATTTTAAAAGGAATAGACATATTTGATGCCTCTTCGGTGAAATGCCAATTTGCTACTAACGGGAAGTCAAGACAGATGAATAATGTTCAATATGATTAACACTAGATTGCCCAAGGCAGTCATTTTGACTGTTTTTTAATTTCAATTAGAAAAACAATTATGAAATATAATGACACAATTTCTTAGAATTTGGAGACTTTTTCTATAACATATAAATGGGTTTATGAATAATTGTAGTTACTTCCTTCCTCCTTTATTATATAATATTAAAAATTAATTTTAAACAAATTTCTTTACATATTTGTTATTTTTTCACAATGCAGTCATTTTGACTGTTTTTGGGCAATATAGGTATACAAGAAATCTCGGGCAATCTAGTGTTAATAAACTTTACCGTACAGGAGTTTAATGTCCTAAGAAAGAGGATGTTTAATTACTTTGTACAGTAAAGGATGGGGTAGGACAAAACCCCCTATAATAAATTTGTCACTGCAAGAAAATTAAATATGTTGAATGGAAAGTTAAAGTTTTAAATGAATAAGTACGTTAGTAAAACTGCATAACAAGGAGACATTTTTGGCTTTAAAAATGTGGCATACAACCATGTACTCCATTAGCAGGGATGACGAGTATGTCAGTTATATGGAAGTACTTCGAAATCGTCTTGTTAATGTGTGAACTCGACATTTATGAAATTAATATTGAGTGAGAAATTGATTGCATAGCATTGTAACAACTGGGATAGATTTGTGTTTAAGAAATAAAAATTTAGAGCTCAAAATGATTGAATTCATTACATTAAAGTTTGTTAAACTTATTTTGTCATATACAGGGTGTTTCAATAATAACCGGTATATTTGGAACAGTGATAAACGGACAGTGATAGAAATACACAGTTTTTTGCAGGGCTTCGAACCGTAATTTATTTTGTTCCGGTTCAACTAAAAAATTAATATCGGTTCAGTTCCGGTTTTCGCTCCGCCAAAAATAACTGTTTTCGTTTCAGTTCCAAATGAATAATTTCATTTTATGTATATTCTTATTTGTACTAAAAATGTAATTCTATCAAAATTTAGAAGATTTTATTCTTTTTTTAATTGGTACACTATGTGAATTGATACAAACAGCAGGTACGATAAGAGCGGCGAGCATTGGCATTGTTATCCATTATCAAAATCGCATTTGACAACTAGGTTCATGATTACCCACATTCGTCGTTTGACTCTCACATCGTGCACTTGGCCTTGCAATAATTATGTAAAAAATATATTATTTATTTAACATATGAAAATTGCCTCTAACTATTAATATATCTTCTAACGTGGTTTCACTGAGATTACTTCTGTTGTCTCGGAGAATAAATTTCAACACTAACTTGTGTAGCTGGAGCTGCCAAAACCACCATTGCAATCTTATACAAGTGCGGATATGTAATTTTATTCTCTTCCCAGAAATCTAAAATATTATGCTTTATATCAAGCCTTCGTACATTGTCAAAATTATTTAAAATGAATTCAATGTCAATCTCGGTAGAAATAGAGGTTCTATGTGTTTTTATTACTGCCAAGTCTTTACTTTTTAAAAAAGTCTCTAAATCGTCTTCATTTTCATCGTTTTCAGTAGAAGATTTTGTTTCCTCGTTTACTATTGAAATGGACTTTTCAAAAAGATTTGATAGATGCTTCATGCTACGTCACTTAGGGCCTCTCCTGTCTATTTACTCCTCCCTGATCTAAACAGTCTATACAAACATCCGTGGATGATCGCATGCTGAAATGTGAAAATTAAAATATAACTCGATATTTTTCTTAAAAAATCATCTATACTTCTAGTTTAATCAACTGAATTAAATATGTCTTCTACAAGTAGTTTCATGCGAAACTGAAACAGAAAAATACTAGTGAATATCAAAATAGGAAATCGAGAAGCAGTATACATGTAATGATAATTATAAAGTTGACGTTAAATTAGAAAATATTGATAAGTTGGTAACAGTAACAAAATGACTGAAAGATATATCGAACCGAAATAAACCGATATTTTTTTCGGTTCAGTTCCGGTTTTCGTTCCGACCAAAAATAACGGTTTTTTCCGGTTTTCGGTTTTCGGTTCAGTTTCGGTTCGAAGCCCTGGTTTTTTGCAATATGCTTGGGACAATATTAAATTTTTAGGCAAATTTTCAAAATTAGTTACAATGTTCCACAACAAATGACGCTGCAGTCTGGAAAAAGTCTAAACTACGATATTTTCCAGACATCCACCGTGCGCAGCAATAACATGACAAGCGTCTAGAAACTGAGAATCTGAAAGATTGACGTCACACACCTTTCATGACAAAATATAGCCTTATCCTTAATTTTAAACAAGAACTCAAATTCTAAAGAAGAAAATGATCTTAATTGGGATTTATTTAACACTATTATTATTTTTTTGTAATTAAGCCATTTATTTCATTCAAAGATTACCCATTTCTTAAACACTAGTATGCTTTAAAATTTAGGAGTGCTCAGATCACAAACATTTACAAACATTTTTATTTTTTTTTAATATTATTACTCAAGGATCATTTATTAAAATCATTATTGTTTTCTAATTTTGGTATAACCTGTGAATATTTATGGTGTTTTTAAATATAGTATTCTAAGTTCCAGAATCATGTGTATAGTTCGCAATCAGCATATCGTTAGTAACCTACAACTGTATTCTGTATTTATATCTTACTGTAACCATTAATATTTCCACTTTTTAAAAATCATTTACTGCTTTCCAATCTTAGTATAACTTCTGTGAATATTTTATTGTTAAGTAAATTATTGTAGTTTGTAGTTCCACAATCACTTATGTTGCTTACATATAGCATTTCATTTGCATTTTTCAAGTTTTATTGCATACACCACATATTGATAATAATGTTAACATTTTGTATACTTTCTTTTTCTTATAAATACTGTCTTAAACAATGCTTTTATTAATAAAAACTTTTTATTTTATTATTTGTTGATTATTTTCCATAACATCAACCTGTTACCTATATGTTTTATAAATTTAATGAGCATTATAGAAGATATTTAACTAGGATTTTTATAAAAATGGCATTTATCTATATTAAACATCACTCTTTTTTTAAATCAAATAATTTTCATTAATAATAAAAATTAAACTAGCTGATGTAAAAAAAAATCAGACATTTTTTAAATCAAAGAATTTTTATTAATAATAAAAATTAAAATAGCTGATGTAAAAATTAGCAAAATGTGGTTTAACATTCTGAATTATAATTTTATATGTAGTAAAGCACTTCTTTTTTCTCAGATTAGACAACTTAACATTTTTTCCGCACTAGAGGGCGCTACTTGATTCTTTCAACTTCAAAAGGGGTATGACTTCACGCTTTCAGATTCTCAGTTTTTAGACGTTTGTCAGTAATATGGCGTAGTCTCAGAAATCCGTGTAGACGTCTCAGGCGGGTTGGCTTCACAGGCGGAACAGATGTACTGTTCCAGTTAGTCAATTGTTTCTAGATAGTGGCAGTACACCTGGTCTTTTAAGAGTTCCCACAGACAAATATCGTAGTTTAGATTTATCCAGTCTGCAGCGCCATCTGTTGTGGATTATTATAACTAATTTTAAAGTTTGTTTGACTGAAAATTTACTACTGTCCCAAGCATATTTCAATAAACTGTTAATTTCCATCCCTGTCCGTTTAGTTTTTATTGATTTTTCAAATATACCGGTCATTTTTGAAACACCCTGTTTATATTTATACTTCAAGGTAAGGCAAATAAAATGAAAAATAAACTGTGAAGTATAAAACATAAAAAATGTGATATGATTTTTGTTATGTCAATTAATATTTTTAGTCCTCTTTTAATTGCCAATAATCAAGTTTCAATGTTTTAAAACTTTTCTTAAAATTGTTCCGTGATGACAGTGGGTTTCATGGCAAGACTTAGTCTAGATCAAGTCTCTCGACTTTTGTTAAAGAACTACCGAATATACTTACGTATTACATACATGCATGAGTATTTACTATAATGCATACATTTTTATAGGATATAGATATACATGTATATAAAATTACACACTTTATTATACACTTTAGAAATGCTGTAAATTTATTTGTTAAGATATATACTGTTTGTAAAATCATTTAAAAGAAGATGGATCAAATTTAAAGAGATTGTAGAATAAATCGGATGATTTTTCAGATGCTGCATAACTAAGAGCTACGTTAACAGAGTTTTATTCAATTTATCCAAAGCAAAATTTTGAAATAGAATGTGATCAACATCTGGTATATCCACAGAAATGATCGAATGATATGCACAGCTACAGTACAATATCGGCAGTTAGTATATGCTTCGAATCTTTACATCTTCGTTGATCAAAAGCTGGTAATAACTTTTCTCGTCCATAAAGTATCTGGTCATCTAGCTGTAAAAACTGCAGGTGAACCATACTTATCATGAACTAAATGAATTCTTCAATATGAAGATTGTTTATATTCCTGTATTGAAAAAGATATTTGTATTAAGCATTTTGCTTGTAGACAAAGCTATAGCAGCATTTGAGAGCGGGAATGCCTTTGCAGGGTGCAGGGGAAGTTAACTAATGAAAAACAGTGGGTCGTGTCCTCCAATATTTTGCTGTGTCTATTTCGTCTAGACTGCACGCTCCGAAGTACGCATTCTGCTCTACTTATTCTGAACTCTCCACGTAAGTCTCTTTGAAAAACAAGACTGAAACTATTTAATTCTCAGCAAATGGCAACAGTTTTTACTTTAGACCCGAAACAAGTCATGGACGGAAAAACTGCAGTGATATAAGTTAACTGATATTTTACAAATATACTATACACAACGTTGCAATTAAAATTTTTCTTGTACATCGTTTGTAACTGACGATAATTTAAAAAAATTCTTCAGCAGGTTTTCTGCTGTTCTTTCAATTGATAACATTTTCAGTGGTTCTTTTCCTGCCAATTTTTTGAGACGCAAAATGGTACAAATATCCTTATACAACGGTAGTAACAAATCTAAACAACGATAAATTCTCTCACCATGAACGTTAAAAACATGATAATGCATGAAAGAGTTACATTCCAAGGAGATGTATGAAAACTCTCCACAATATGTATGAAAACTATACACAAATTGTACCGGTAAATATATGAAATATCTCACTGCAGTCAGCATTAGACTCACTCGCATGTGAAAAACGATTTTTTTTTCTACCGAAGTTGAAATAAATGAAATATTTCGCGTAATGAAACATAGAATTTGTAAACGCTTGAAAGGAGAATATTCGGTACTTCAAGGAATCTAAATCCATTTTTATCACAGAGGAACTTCATCTCCAAGTGCTTTTCCTAACGTGAGACGTCACCTATACACAAATTGTACCGGATAGTCTAAACGAAACTGACGGATTGCGTCATCCCTGCCAACGAGTTTGAGTTATGCGTTACACAACAAAAGAGAGAACACTTGAGAGTGACTACTTACGTAAGCTACTGGTCTCGGGGTCACTGGTGTTGGACACATTCAGCTCTGCATGCGATAAAGAAAAACAGAATCATACCGAGGTAACACAACAGCAAACTCAAAAAAGAAGAAGAAGCTTACACAAGTTTTAAACACAATTTTCCATGTTCACATCTCAAATTAGTGTCTTAATAAAAAAAGCTGAAAAAACACACCGCAAGCTCACTCTCGCTCGATTAAAAATCATGTCATGCACATGCACTAAATTC
The DNA here is from genome assembly GCA_032207245.1 of Pardosa pseudoannulata. Taxonomy (NCBI): domain Eukaryota; kingdom Metazoa; phylum Arthropoda; class Arachnida; order Araneae; family Lycosidae; genus Pardosa; species Pardosa pseudoannulata. Next base: position 81,208,367 of record CM063508.1, on the reverse strand, counting down.
CATGTCAGACCACAGTGAAATCGCACAGATTTTTACACTGTAGTTTGACATGCACTTCTTGTAGGATGTATGACTACGGTGCTAGCGCAAGCTTTGTGGTTTTCACATCAAAGCACACCGATATAAAACACAACAACAGCAGTGAAATAAATGGATTTATAATTGTGTCTGTCACCATTATATCCGAGGGCATTTCCTTTAAAAATATCGGGCCTTTTCATTTCCAGTCAAAAAGGAACTTTAACTATAAATATTTTGAGAGAGAATTTCTTCATAATCCAATAATAATTAGACTCAAAGTATATTAAAAGAAAAAAATCTTCAATATTTGGACACATATGAGCCAATTGATGAAACTTAGCTGAAAGCTGAAAAGTAAATGAAATTTAAATAACTTAAACATTCAGAAATTTAACTCTCTTTGTATCTCTTGAAAACATTAAAATACTTTTGTTCCTCTTTAGTTTCTTTTAACGCTTACTGTCAATCAATTTTCTTTTAATTAAAAATACATGACAGGGTTTTAAGATCACTGCATAAGAATTTATTTGACTTATCTTTTATTAATTAAAAAAAAATTTAATTTTCGAAATGCATGAAACATTTTATTAAAATTTGATACTTAGTGGTATGTTGCTAGCGTTTAAAATGTGAACTTAATATAATGAAGTACATATAAATTATGTCAGCAAAAGTTTTTCATTATTCTTATTATCGTGTTCTTTAGATCTTGATGAAGCAAAAAGAAGAATTAATTGCAACACTTATTGAAGATTAATTTTGGTTTGATACATTGCTGTTTCAAATTAATTAATCTTTATTGTAGAAAGGAATCATTTTTGGTGAAGGAAGAAGTGAGCGAAGTAAATTTACTATCCATATTTAATGAGATTAGTGTACTCGAAAAATAATCTCTAATGCTTAAAGCAATCTGATAGAATGACATTTTTATGATGTTTAGAAAAAGCATAATACAGCACAAGTATAATTTAGCAACAGTATGAAAAAAGTATATTAAACAGGTACAAGTGTAAAATTATTGAATAATTTCCATTGATGTAGAGTTCAATTTTCAATAAAGGAAATTGTTCAAATTTAATACAAAAATAATTTTTAATTAAGCATTGTATTCGAAAAGTCTTTCGAAAGATCAAATTTATGAATTAAAATCTTCTTATTGTTTTGCTGAAAATGTAAAATCTATATTTATAATTTATAAAATAACCTAAATAAGTTAATTAACTCATTACAAGTAAGGTTTGTTAAACATAGTCCATTACAGCTAGAACAGAAAACATGTTGACATTCAGATATTTTCCAGTTACGCTCCATAACGTTGTAGCGTTTAGTCAGTGATATTCAAGATTATTAATATCATAAGAGCATTCTTGACATAATTATAGTTAAACGACAAATATTAAATGAGTTCACTAAATGTGTCTTAAAAAGAAACTTCACATTATAAAGATGAATTCGATGCTTTATGAGAGTATCACATACAAATTTTTATACTGTAATATGTATGGTTTCTTGCATGTAAGGAATCTTTTGTAACAGTCAGTTATAGTGAATGAGAATTACATATGAGTCATATTTACAGGGGAAGTAAAAGTGTTAGAATAAAGAACCTTTGAACTAATTCAACTTAAAGAGAAAGTATTATAAACATAGGACAACGTGTTGTGATAAGCAACTTTTTGTGATTGGCTTAGCATAATAATAAGTACTACATGCATAAAAAACTATACAGTATCGTTTCATAAATAAACTAAACAGTCATATTGGTGTATTATTCTTTAGAATTCTACAGAATACATCTAAAACTTCTAAGTGAAATCGTATTTATTATGCTTGATGTAAACAGAAAAGTTCTAGAAAACTTTCATCAATCATTTTCGTTGTACTGGAAACAATTCATTTATTTATTTAGTTTTGCTGTTAAAAATGATATTTCTGAAAGAAAATCGATATACTTGTGACTTATAACAAACAATAATTTATTTTGTTTCAAATACTTACAAACATAGACATTCGTTATTTAGGGATTTCCGATAAAAATCCATGTTTCAAAAATGAAAGTAACAGTAAGAAACTGAGCTTGGTTCAGTAGCGAAGGTTTTCTTTTTTAAAAGTCTAATGGTGCAATTTAGAAACAGATTCATTTCCAATTCAGTAAATTCCTTACGCTATATCTTCATTTATCCTGCATTTATTTCTAAGAATCTGTGTTAAAGCAAGGTTTTCATAGGCTGGGTCACTTAATTTTTGCATTTATATCTTTAAAAGTGTCATTTTTTTAATGGTATATAAAAATATTCTGAGGATTGAGATTGATTAAATATAAATTTACTATATTTGATTGGATACACTTATTAGATAAAAATAATTTGATTTTTAAATCTTTTCTTTGGTGGGATTTGATTTGAAAAAGACATTTAGTTTGGTGCACATTTGATTTAAAAAAGAAATTTATGGTATTCAATAAAACATACTTATTAGACCAAAGCATTTTCAACTCTTTTTTTTATGCTTACTACTGTACATTGGGTACTATTCAAAAGTAGTACACTTTCTACCTTTTTTTCTTTTTATTTGCACTACCTATTATTTTTGAAATACGCATTCTAAAGTCTATCATATAGAAGGTAGGTCATTTGAGTTTTGAATTAATTCTCCCTTTAAAATGGCCATTTTTTCTGTTAATGGTATATTAAAATACTTTTGAAATTGAGATAAATAAAAAAATATATTTACAATATTTGATTGAACACATTCATATATAACATTAATTTAAGTTTTAACACCTTTTGTATGGTGGGATTTTATTTAAAAAAGACATTTGATTAGATGCACATTTGATTAAAATGCACATTTAAAATATATGGTATTCAATAAAACTTTTATTAGACCAATTAACTAGATTAACACATTTTCTTTGATGGGAAGTATGCTTACCACCGTACATTGGGTGCTATTGAAAGATAGTAAGCTTTCTGATTTTTTTTTTACCTTTTTATATGGTAATGCCAAATTTCTGAAAAAGTCTTTTTAAAGTCTATATTTGTTAAAAGTGCTCTAAATTAGACATATTTCTAAATTATATATTGTACGAGTAGAAAATATTTGAAATATGATGAATTACATATTTCAAGAAGAGGCGAGATCACTCTATAACATATATTTGATTTCTGTGTTTAGAACTCGCTCACTCATTTATTACATGAAATTCAAAGAAAACGTAGGGGCTAGCCACCCCTCTACTACTTTTTTGTATGCTCATATTAATACTAGATAACTAGTGGTAAAATAGCTTATCATAGATATTTAAAAACTAATGAATCTGGTGGTAAAAATACTTCCCATAGTTTAGAAAATGGCTAAGCTATTATATACGCTTGAAAAATTAGAATTAGTTCAAAATACACTTAATCTCCAATAAATGACTTATGAGAATTACTGTAGGAAAGATAGAATTTAAGTACTATATAACTTTATTCTGGCGTTACACAACACAACGATTTCAGGATCATATATAACTTGCTTTGATTATTTGTCAAAATAGCCGTAAGGGGATAATGAATATTTCTTTGAGCGTTTATTCCTAAGAAGATGTCAAGACTTTTAGCAAATTTAGTTATTACTAAAATTTTTAATTAAAAATAATTTAAAAAATAGTTTGCTGGAAGTAAAATGCCACATCTGAAATACTTTCATAGTTTATAGATGCTAATGAAAAGTATATTTGGTGCTATCTCTCATTACAAGTAAAGTTTGAGGATGATTTTAATAAGGGAAGATCCAAGCAATTTATTTCTTGTAGACAGAACCAAATTCTCGACTACATTTTTTTAAAATTTTAAATTCAGATTAAAACGTAAGTGAGTACAAAGTGATTTAGGAATGCATTTGTTTTTAAGTATGCTTATAATAGAAAAATACTTTTATTTAAGCTCAAAATTATTTGATTATAAGATTACGGATACTGTTTCTCTTTTGGGAACTTATACAATAGTCAAACATTAAAAATATCCTGCATCGATATATGCAAAATATATCAACTGAATTGTTATTGAACGCTCATACCGTGGTGAGAAAATATAGCTAAGTGCATATAAAATCACAGGCAAAAATATACGCATAGGTTTTTTAATGCTGAGAAAAAAAATAATGCAGCGTCAGTGGAAGTGAACTGACTATATTTGTAGCGACATATCTGCGCTTGAAAGTGCGAAATTAGTGAAACATAGAAAACAACATTGCAATATAAAATAACATCTATTTATTTGCAGTCAGTACTTCATTACAGATAAATAGTTTTTTTTTATCTTTCTGGCAACAAAAATAAAAAAGATTAGCATAGAGAAGCTCAGGTAAAGAAACAGAACTTATCTTTTGAGTCTAAAGTTAGTCAGGAGGTTGGGTAGAAAAGATTGAAGAGATTTGAAGAAGAGGAAGAAGTGTTTTTGTTTAAAGAACTGTGTTTCTGCGCGTGGCCCTCCTGAGATGAGGCGCTTACACGTTAAAGTACACAGATGGGATTGGATACAGCACTATAAGAGAGGAAAAGCGCTATATCGTAAAGACAGAGAGAAAAAAATTGTAGGGTGGCATCTGCACATGGTTGTCTGATGACAGCGAGTTTGAAGCACAGAAAACATTGGATAATTGAAAAATTAGTATTGATTCTTTCCTCTTTTTTTTACGTGCTTTTATTTAATTTACACTATATGTATAGGTCAAATTTTGTAACAAAATTTTAGTTAACTACCAGATCTTCAATTGAGATGAAATTTATATATTACTACACCTTCGATGAAAACACTCGAATCAATCATAAAAAATACATTCTAATATATAAATCAATTATATATCAATAATTCATAAAATATTTTGTAATCGGAGTGCTATTTATTGGCTAATTTTTAACAATAATTATTTTCCAATTTTAATTAACATTCAAGTTACCGCTAAAAATATCATAAAATGCACACTTTTAAACGATGTACAATTTCTAAACTTTAGGCGTATCTTTTCTGTCCTAATTGATGTTGTGTACATCAGTTTTCAGCTTTCGACAAAAAAGCATTGACATTTTTGATATCCAGAAAAATGCAAGTTGATTTATTTGTTCTAATTACTGTTAACTTACACTATTCGAAAGGTCTTTTTATTTCAGGGTATATTCTATCGGTAGAAATTATTCCATCAACCAGTTCGAAAGGTTAATTAAAAAGAACTAAAAACTATTCTTGAGCAGGTTGTAAGTTTTTACACAACTTCTGAAGAATTCATTTCTAATTCTCTTGTTTTTATCAGGTCAAAATTAAACTACTGTGATCCAACATGAATAATGTTAGAATAGAAAAAAAAAGCCACGTTGCCGAAATGGAGGAAATTGCGAATGGAAACTATATGCATTAAATACTTGTAAATAGATGAAATAGTTCAGATTAATTTAATTTTTGGCTTTGAAACAGTGGTTTGATAATATCACTTATGCACATCGTAGGTGATATAAAAGCACCTAAATTTCGTTGATGAATGTAAAACTAATGTTTCCAATAATAATGAAATATACGTTATAAATTACAATCGTTAATTTAAGATATATATAAATAAAATTTAAAAACATAATATTAAACCATGAACTATGTGCTATTTATCCGATTGTATAGGAGCAAATAGGTTAAATTTCCTATTTTAATAATGCCTTTACATCCGTTGTTGTAACTGAGTGCAAAGTTTGATTGACTAAGAATAATAAAATAATTGTTCATACAGATGCTGTTATAGTCAGTTACAACAGAAAAACTCAAATCTTTCCTTACAGTATTTGAAAAGAGAAATGAATATTGGCAAAAGTGCAAGTAATGATCAAGACAAGTTTAATCTCATGTTTTCTTTTTGGCTGGTTTATTGAAGTTTAGGATATCTTAAAACATTAATCGAAAATATTTGGCGTTAATTTTCTCAGTGAGAAATTCATTTAAACCAAAATTTAAAATTAGTTTGTATTATTTATACATTATTTATTGAAAATTTCTTTACAAAACATACGTGCGGGCCAATTGAGGCACAGGCCATAAATAGAGGCGTCTGAAAATGTAAACCCTATTTAGGTCTAAAAATATGAAACAATTCATTGCTTTCGCTTTCAATGGAAAGCATATCGCGTGCTTGGGATCATTAACGTGATAAATAACGTAAGCTTCCACAATTTCTAGCATCTATCCGAAAACAATCAACATTGGCCAGACGCATGAACATATGCCACCCTAGGAACAAAACAGAAAGTAACACATTTCGATATTCATAAGACACAGAGGAAAAAAAAGGATGCATGCAAGCAGAAAATGTTGAGAGCTTTTGGGTGAAAGAAAGAGCAAATCAAGCACGAATGAAAAAAGAGAAAAGCAGGATTATAGAAAAAAAAGCGAATCGAGGACTCAGCAGGGTGAGTGGGAGAACGATACCTCAATAAAAAAAAATAGAATCTTTCTTATGCTAAGCTACTGACATTATTACCTAATAGATACCCATATATGGCGCAGTGCGCTTCAAGATGGCATGCCTGTGAAAAGTTTGAGAATGTCTCGCATGGTAAATACAGCATTTATCGTGAAATGTCCCCTCCTTGATACTGAACAAAAGGGAGATAATGGACAAAGGAATATTAGGTGTTGCTTAATGACTTCTCTAATATTAGGATTAAGCTTATTCCGCAGTTGAGATTTCAGCGGGGTAAAGTGGTTGAAAGCAAATTGGATCCTTCTCCAGCTTTATGAAAAGTTACTCAAGAGCTATAATCTGTATATAATTATGAGAAATATGGAGAAAAATTGTTATTCGAACTTCACATCTATGAACGTTCACCATATTAAGATTGAAGCTCATAGTTATTTAATAAGCTTACTGTAGCATGATATGCTTTTAAAACTGACTTATAATTTAAACTATCAAATCCACACTGTTCTTTTATGTAGTGCAATAAGAGAACACATTCGAACTTTACAGTTCTAAATAATCCATGCCTTATTCTACAAAAAGACGACACTGCTTTTGTCTTTTTATAATGCCCTTCTAAAGTTTCTTATATAATTCTAATATGTAAAATCCCATGCAAAAGACTTTAATTCATATCTTTATATAATTTCTTGTCGAAATTTGTAAATAATGTGCGTCATCATATTGTTGAAAATGAAATATTTTTATGTTTTCGTATAATTTTTTTTATAGGAAACAACGTATTTCGCCTTAACAATAGTGTTGCATATACAGTTTCATATCTATCACAAAATTTATATTTCATGAAATGATTTGCACCAGAAGTACATATCTTGGTTAACACGATCTTTAAATCTTCACGTCTATGATAATGTGTCAAAATTATTTAAATTTCTCTCTTCTAGTTTTTTTAAAACCGACACAAATCAGTGGAATCATTACGAACACTTGTTACACACGTGGTGAAAGTAATGATTTGGTATTAACCTTTTTAAAGTTTTGGTATTAATTTTTAACTATTATAAAGTTTGTAATAACTAGTACGAAGCATACATTAATGTTGTAAAATTCAAATGATAATTGAAACACGAGAAAAATTAACCCTCTTACTCCTTTATTACATGAAAAGCAAAGAAAAAGTAATTTATTGAATAGTTATTATTAAAATGGAGATTATGTAGAAAAGGAATATGTTCTTTATGTTCCTATTAAGTAAAATTGAAGGAGTTTTCTATAAGACTTGAATGAGTGATGGATGTATAATTTAATTATTAAAAAAAACAGACATATTTAGATGATAATTTTCTTACTTAAATTAAAATTATACGTCGCTATAAATTATGTATAAAACTACTATTAATAAAAAGATAGCAATCAAAGACAAACCAAATTTTTTTTCTGTATTAATTTCTTCGATATATTAAAGACATGACTACTCATTCTTGTGTTGCTAAGTGTTATCGAGAGCGTAATAAAATTTGAAACCACATACAAAGTCTACATGTGTAAAATATGTCCCTAAAGATAAAAGATTCTAGAAAATTTCTCTTAAATAATTTTTTATTACGTAAAATATTAGACTTATATGATATTAAGGTAAGAAGATTCAAGAACAGTATGTGTGCATTAGACTGTCACTGTATTTGACTGTTTAAGAGTGCCTGTATTTTCTAAAATATTTTATAAAACTTAATTTGATATTACTGTTGGATATATAGCCTTAAAGAATTTATCATGTTCTGAAGGGCCTTCGTACCAGAGGTTGTGCAAGCGAGATAATTTTTATTAATTAAATTATTAGACTTATATTACATTGAGGTAAGCGAAAGCATTAAAATACAAAATGCATGCATTTAACTTTCACTGTATTTAATTGTCTTAGACTGTCTTTATTTTATAAAATATTTTTAAAAACTCAATTTGATATCACTGTTAGATGTATAGCATTAGAGAGTTTTTCGTCGTTTGATGGGCCTTAGTTCGAAAAGTCGTGCTAGCAAAATATAACCGGCTTTTTTCAAGCCGATAATGCAGTGATAACTCTACTCACAATATTATGAATGTTTGTTTTTCCATAAAATTATCAAGCAATCGGAAATAAAGAATAAAATTTGAAGTAACTTATGTGGCCTAGTACTACGTGGCCTTTACTGTCTATAAAATATGTCACTTGAAATAATTGTTTGTTGATAAATTGTTCGAAACTATACATTACTAAAATTAGGAATCTCATATGAGGTTCAGGTGAGCAAGAGGGTTAACACAGGTTACTATTGTTTGGAAGGAAATATGACTGCATCGGTAAGTAGAAGTGCCTTCTATAGTAAGATACTGTTTTAGTCTTAAAAAATATTTCTTTCACACCTCCAGAGTGTGTGCATTTCATACTTCTATACTGACACGTGAGAACAAGAAAAAGAGAGGGCGAAGAGGAGAATGGAACTAGTTTCCCTCTTCCTTTGGCACGATGGAAGCGGAGAATGAGATTACGCCAAAAACTCGAGGAAGTTCGGATTTGCTAAAAAGGTTTTGTTTGAAGTTAAGTTGAGACTTAATATCAATTCAACAGGTGATCGAGAGGGACAGAGTGGTGTGTGTGTGTGTGGAGTGTAAATCCGGCTCCGCGTTGATGCGATATTGATTTTCAAGGAATGGAACTGGTAGAGGTAAGACGCCCTCCACTGCCACGAAGGGGTGATGGAATGGTAATCCCTCTTACTCATGAATAAGCACAATTCCCAGCTAGACCGCTTTTTTTTTTTAATCTCTTCTTTTGCTTTCCGTTCGCGCGTGCACACGATAGACGGTGGGAGCACGCTGGGATGAAAAGAGCCGATGTTGTGAAAGATAGTGTGGTGCGAATGTTTGAACACTTTTCTGAAGCAGTTTCGGAACTGTGTTGCGCCGAAGGTAAAGAACATAAAGAGTGATTCGAGAATTTGTTAGGACTTTAAGAGATAGATAAAAATCATTGAATTTTCCTTTCATACTTCGGCCCTCACGCCCGTGGGAAAAGATTTCCTGCGGGCATACGGCAGTTTTTCTCTTTTGATCAGAATAGTCTTTCAATAAATGAATATAAATAACATTAATAAATGAAAATTTATTAAGAAAATCAGTGAGGAATTGAAATCAGCTGTCTAAGCAACTTACAAAAGTATAGATAGGCATCATTGTTGTGGGATTTGTGAGAGACTATTTGGGTATTATTAGAGAAATACAGTAAGACCACTTAATATGACGTTACTTACCAACTATAATTTTCCTTACTACATCCATATTGTGATATAAAAATTGATAAAAAAAATTTACTACACAAACACATATTTATTTTTCACTGTAGTTTTGTATTACCTCTGTGAGTTAACAAATCTTGTTAATTAAGATGCAATAACTTAATAAACTAAATTATGTCAAGTAGTTTAGGGTACTAAATAATTGCATCTAAATTATAAAGTATTTGTGGTATTCAAAAAGTATTGAATTCTTGTTATGATTATGGTTTCTATCAGAAAAATTAGATGATTTAAAAGTTTTCATTATTTAAACAAACTTTATTCATTCTGGATAAACTGTAATTAAAAAAAAACCTTAATATCTCATTAAAAAAAGAAAAAAGACAAAAGTTTGCACCTAAACATGCAGAACTAAATAAAAAATAGGATTTCTCTGTGATTATAAATAATAAAATTAAAGAAAAGTAGTAAATGAGTGAAAAGAAAGAATAATAAATTTAAAGAAATTATTCTAATAAACAGAAGTTTGTTTAGTCTTATGGATATTAGTAACTCAAGGAAAAAAATCTGTATGGCACTTATTTATCAGGACAAAACCTAACAAAACTTTGAAGTATAGTCTAAGAAATTACTCTTTTTTATGGCATTAACGAAAAAGTTTAGACATGAAGGTTAATGTTGTGAAAAACAAACAAAATATTTTATTGTTCTGTAGTATGTAAAAGTTTTTACAGCACGCGTTATTTCTTCCTTTATATTATAAGAGTCTTACTGTATTTCCGTTACGAGGGCAAAAAAATTGTGATCATTATTTTTTTCAGCGAATTTTTTTGTGGTTTATGATTCTGAGAGGGCTTGTTAGTGCAGGCAGGTGAGAAACTACGATATTGGTGCCGTGTTTCGTATCAACTTTCAAACCACATTTGAAAATATTAACTACTACAAGAATGAATTATTACAAACGTTCATCACGATTACTAAGTTAAGAATAGTTATCTCAAAATAGTTGCATTAGGTGAGAAAAACAGATTTCTTGTACCTTTATGAAATTAGAATCCATTTGTATATACAAACCTAAACGAGCACCAGTTTACGATTTAATTTCTTTTTCACGTGGTACATATATAAAGAAAATACGAAATATTTATTGTTGAAAATAATTGCATTAAAATGTTTTAAAAGTTCGTTTTAAAACGCAAAGATGCACAGAATCTGAACGCAACATTGAGATGTCCAGAAATTAACCTATATATTAGTTTTTGATTGTATATAAGTTATTGATTAACTTTCACAAACAATAAATAACAAGAACAATATGTTAGAAATTGAAATAATTTAATTCATGCAATGATGTCAGTGTTCCTCAACAGTAAAATTTAATTTTTATAATTTTGATGATCAGAAAAAATATTTTTTATCGTTTGATGCATACAATTTGCTTAGTAACTCTTTTTTTATAAGTCATTTCGTTTATTTTTCAAAAGGATGTTATAGAGAGACAAGCAAGTTTTATGATATATAATCAAGAAAGTGGAGTAAGAACAAATAAATACGTTAGAAATTGAAATAATTTAATTCATGCAATGATGTCAGTGTTCCTTAACAATAAAATTTAATTTTTATAATTTTCCTGAACAGAAATTTTTTTTGCCGTTTGATACATACAATTTGCTTAATAACTCTTTTTTTTATTAGTCATTTGGTTTATTTTTCAAAAGGATGTTATAGAGAGACAAACAAGTTTTATGATATATAATCAAGAAAGTGGAGTAAGAACAAATAAATGCGTTAGAAATTGAAATAATTTAATTCATGCAATGATGTCAGTGTTCTTTAACAGTAAAATTTAATTTTTATAATTTTCCTGAACAGAATTTTTTTTTGCCGTTTGATACATACAATTTGCTTAATAACTATTTTTTATTAGTCATTTGGTTTATTTTTCAAAAGGATGTTATAGAGAGACAAACAAGTTTTATGATATATAATCAAGAAAGTGAAGTAAGAACAAATAAATACGTTAGAAATTGAAATAATTTAATTCATGCAATGATGTCAGTGTTCTTTAACAGTAAAATTTAATTTTTATAACTTTCCTGAACAGAAATTTTTTTTTTGCCGTTTGATACATACAATTTGCTTAATAAATCTTTTTTTATTAGTCATTTGGTTTATTTTTCAAAAGGATGTTATAGAGAGACAAGCAAGTTTTATGATATATAATCAAGAAAGTGGAGTAAGAACAAATAAATATGAAACAGTTTTTGTAATAAGAGATACTAAAAGGATTTTGTAGAAAAATAAAGCACACTTTCCTAGCACAATTTCGAGTATTTTGTCTTTAATGTGACGGGAATAGAAGAAAGTATGATTCTTTAAACTTTTGTAGAATATGAAAGAACTTTCAGAACACGATCCAAGGAAAGCAAGAAGGTTAATGGAGTCATTTGATAAGCCGTGAATAAAAGTTTTAGAGCATCTATGTATCAGTTATTCATTTTGTGCGTCATACTGCAGTGTTTTAAAGACAAGGATGCCTACAGGCATTTAGTATGCAGGAATAAAACATGCTTTGTCCAAGCGATGATTGTAATATTCTATTAGAAATTGCACCACACAAATGTTTCTCGGATGGAAGAAAAAGTATTCAGGGATTGAACTGACCTTTCGTTGGCGATCCTTCCCCTGCAATGACGACGGAACATGTTGGGAAAAAAAAGTTTTTTCTTGAGTCACATTGGTCACCTAAATACACTCAAACAATTTATTAGAAATCAGTTCTAAATCAGCCTGATAAGGATTTCACACGGATGTGTGATCGCATTTAACCCTTAACTACTGATATACAAAAGAATGAAGGTTGCAGTCTGTCTTGGATTTGAAGGAAGTCCAGATGTACGCTTTATTTTATTAGAATATTTTTGTTATACGGCTGGAAAATTTTTTATGAATTCCCCTTCCTTTTTCAGCATTTATTTAATGGATATATTGTTATTCTGAAAAGAGGAATAGATACTTATAAATACTAAGAAATCGAAACAAATGCGAAATTGATCTGTTTTAATTCCAAGAGGTGCGATTAGATCTGGAAATTGTTGTTAAATACTATAACACAATACTATAACAGATCTAAAATAAGGGTATATAATATGTTTTTAATATGACCTTGCTGGTATAATCATATAGAAAGGTATTCTAAGTATTTTCTATACTTATAAGGGGCTTTTGAAAATTTGGATGATTTCTCTGTATATATACAGATAACTAATATGAAAATACCTTTTTATTAAATATTACGTGTTAACGTCAAGTAAAAATCTAATTTTCCAAATTATTTGTATAATCACACACAGAATTAATCACACTGATGCGTAATCAATAGATGGAATATAAGTGTTTGATTTATTCTTATGATTTGTGATTTATAGAATATTTTTATTTAATAAAGATATTTTAGGTATAAATCCAAATTCCACACATACCAACAACTGCATAGAATAAAAAGTGCTGTTAACACTACATTTTTTAAAATAAAATTTTATTCGCTCGCAGAATGAGAGTTGGTTACGCTAAACGGACAACCTCCATTTTAAATTTTTGTACACTGGTAATTAAGGGTTAAAATCTAGTAATCAGTTTCCTCTCCATGAGATTAAAAACAATAATAATAATAATTGTAATAATAATAACAGTTACAATGTTTCTTTGAGGACATTTTAATACAATTGAAATAAAAATACACACCCATTTTTCTGAGATCTTTATGGGTAATAAAGTATTGAAAGAAATTGTAAATCAACCACCTGAAAGAAATTTTTTAATCGTGTTTTCTCACAATTTTCTTATCCTAACAACTAAAGTGCAACTATAGAGTGCACTACATGGTTAATATCGTGTAAGGGGTTTGATCGGGTAGGTTTTTTTGAGTTATTTTCTAGATTTATTATGCAGTGAAACTTGCTAGTGGTGGCAGTCTATTGATACAAAGAGGAATTATGATGCATAAAAATTCGTTAAGATTTATCCATAAAAGATATATTTTAGAGCATAAGTAGCTAAATCGGTCTACCATTCGAAAAATAATCGATAAAAGTCAAGCAAAATTAAAAATATTATTTTAAAACTTACAGTAAATTTTCTTTTTAATCTAATAAATATTCATTGTTTAGATAAAAGATTACTTTCATGCATTTTTGACTACTTCCAAATATTTATTAATAAAATTTTATCTATAAACCGTATTATTTTTCATTCACTTTTCGTCGTCTTTCTTTCGCTGATTTTTGGAAATAAAAATGTTGTTCTTTGAATCTTACCACCTTCCTTTACTGTGCGATCTGTTTATATATATATATATTTAACAAATATATAAATAGACAAACATATATATATATATTTATATATAGAATATATATAATATATAAACCATATATATATACATGTATATATATACATATACATATACATATATATACATATATTCATATCTATATACATATATATATATATATGTATATATATATATATATATATATATATATATATTATATATATATATATATATATATATACATACATACAGTCATAAAGTCATCTCCGTAAAAGATTATAACTCTTTGGAAAAAGTTTAAATTTTATGGAAGGAAACATTTTTTGTGATGTCTTCTTTAATTAGAGAATTATATGAGTGTAGTTTTTATGCTAAGTGACAGCTGAATAATTGCTTCACTTAAAATATCTGTTAACACATTGTATGCGGGACACGAACTAGTACGTTTTCTGACGATTGATACTTGAGTGTGGGACATGCACTAGTATGTTTTCTGACGATTGCTACTTGAGCGCACTCCACGTACTAGTACGGGTTAGTGTAACAACATGGTTTGTTTGTGGGTACAAAAATAACGGTATATACATTAAAACTAAGCCGGCAGTCTATTGATACAAAGAGGAATTATGATGCATAAAAATTCGTTAAGATTTATCCATAAAAGATATATTTTAGAGCATAAGTAGCTAAATCGGTCTAACATTCGAAAAATAATCGATAAAAGTCAAGCAAAATTAAAAATATAATTTTAAAACTTACAGTAAATTTTCTTTTTAATCTAATAAATATTCATTGTTTAGATAAAAGATTACTTTCATGCATTTTTGATTACTTCCAAATATTTATTAATAAAATTTTATCTATAAACCGTATTATTTTTCATTCACTTTTCGTCGTCTTTCTTTCGCTGATTTTTGGAAATAAAAATGTTGTTCTTTGAATCTTACCACCTTCCTTTACTGTGCGATCTGTTTTGCTAAAGTCATCTCCGTAAAAGATCATAACTCTTTGGAAAAGTTTAAATTTTATGTAACTAAACATTTTTTGTGATGTCTTCTTTAATTAGAGAATTATATGAGTGTAGTTTTTATGCTAAGTGACAGCTGAATAATTGCTTCACTTAAAATATCTGTTAACACATTGTATGATGGACACGTACTAGTACGTTTTATGACGATTGATACTTTAGCGCGGGTCACATATTAGTATGCTTTTTGACGATTGATACTTGAGCGGGGGTCACGTACTTGTACGGGTTAGTGTAACAGCATGGTTTTGTTTGTGGGCACAAAAATAACGATATATACATTAATACGAAAAGCGGCAGTCTATTGATACAAAGAGGAATTATGATGCATAAAAATTCGTTAAGATTTATCCATAAAAGATATATTTTAGAGCATAAGTAGCTAAATCGGTCTAACATTCGAAAAATAATCGATAAAAGTCAAGCAAAATTAAAAATATAATTTTAAAACTTACAGTAAATTTTCTTTTTAATCTAATAAATATTCATTGTTTAGATAAAAGATTACTTTCATGCATTTTTGATTACTTCCAAATATTTATTAATAAAATTTTATCTATAAACCGTATTATTTTTCATTCACTTTTCGTCGTATTTCTTTCGCTGATTTTTGAAAATAAAAATGTTGTTCTTTGAATCTTTACCACCTTCCTTTACTGTGCGATCTGTTTTGCTAAAGTCATCTCCGTAAAAGATTATAACTCTTTGGAAAAGTTTAAATTTTATGTAAGGAAACATTTTTTGTGATGTCTTCTTTAATTAGAGAATTATATGAGTGTAATTTTCATGCTAAGTGACAGCTGAATAATTGCTTCACTTAAAATATCTGTTAACACATTGTATGATGGACACTTACTAGTACGTTTTCTGACGATTGATACTTGAACGCGGGACACTTACTAGTACGTTTTCTGACGATTGATACTTGAGCGCGGGTCACGTACTTGTACGGGTTAGTGTAACAACATGATTTGTTTGTGAGTACAAAAATAACGGTATATACATTAATACGAAGCCGAATGTTTTTGTCTTTTATTTTTTTATAATGTAAAAATATTTATATATAACAGAAGTTGAAAAAATTAAAACTATATACTACTATTTCTATTTGATTTTTCATATTTACGATACATTTTTTGTGATGTCTTCTTTAATTAGAGAATTATATGAGTGTAGTTTTTATGCTAAGTGACAGCTGAATAATTGCTTCACTTAAA
>CM063508.1:81182053-81187053 GCA_032207245.1 Pardosa pseudoannulata | reverse complement strand
ACCCCCTGAGGCACAAAGACGATGATAGCTTTTCATGGCTTTGTAAATCTCTATTTCGAAGTATTTCGTTTGCGGTACCAGATGTATCTCTAATTGCACCACTTAAATACCTTGGATAACTTTCGTAAATAATATAAACAAGTCTCTCAAAGAATATATTTATTTCTACTTTTAGAATTCATTATTTCGTATGGGATGATCTTCGAGACTTGACGAGCTTTATGTGTATTAAAAATTAACAATTTATGATATCTCTTTATATATCTATTTAGAACCGGAAGTAAAGGGACAATAACGAGGGTGGGATTCCTGTATTAAATTCTAGTCGACAAAGGGTGGAGGAAAAAAATCATAGAACGCTTTGGCCACTGACACAGTAAACCTTTCGCGTATTTTTGGAGACTTTTTTTCCTCGATGTGTTCCACTCGGAGGGTTAAAGTCACAAGAAAAAGCAAGAAATACATGTTTGGATGGATTACATTTGTGTTTTAGTAAATATCACCATTATTTTCGCCAAATTTGCCAAGGAGAACCCAATTCTTAAGTAGTCCCTATTATAGATATTACACAAATAATTATGTTTCGCAAACCTACTTTTACCTATTACCCGGATGTGGAAAAGAATGTGAGTAAAAATTTTCACATGTGAGAATTCTTGATTGGGTATCGTAGTGTTATCAATATAATTCTATCATATGTAAAATTTTATACGAATCTGATTTTCTTATAAACAGTTATTTTCTCCTTTCCACTCTGGTATGCAGTTTTTTTCCCGTCTTTCTATTTCGGGAGGAAATCTACGGCGTACGATGATTGTGCGAGACAAAATGATAAAAAGAACATGCAGGTCACATGCTGCTAAAGCACAGGCATGCGTCTAATTTGTCTTTCTTTCTGGAAGTAGTTATGGTCTAGGCTACAGAGCGGGGACACAGCAAGTGTTGGCAGCAAATAAATAGATCTGCACTCAAATACAAAGAAAAAAAAGCGACGGCTGAAAAAGGAAACACACTCCCCCAAAGGATGACAAATTAGAGCTACAGATTCTTCGAGAGGAAATTTTAATTCAGTGGTAGGCACCCTACTGACCGATAAGGGTTTCCCGAAATTTATAATGTTAACAAATATACTACTGATTACACAATACAATAAACAAAGCATTATTAGATTGTTTTAATGATTAATATTCTTATAATTATTTATGTATAGTCATAATTAAATGATGTATTGTTTATTTATGAATATCTACTAATAAAAATCTTCCATTGGTATGATGATAATTGTTGCTACAATTATTTATGTGTAGCCATAAATGTTTAACTGTTTTGTTGTTTATTTATGAATAATAATAAAAGCTATAACAATAATGTATTCTGTTTTAAATTTTCACCTAAATACAGGGTTTTTCATACTGAATAGGACAAAAAGAATAGTGCAGTGTGACTGCCGTAATGGATTTATTCAGCTGAAAAAAATTTATTCTGCAACTACAATTATATAAGTTTTATTTGGCAACAGGGAAAAATTATTGAATAACGACCTCGCGTCTAGATGCGCTGTTAAACAAAATGTCGTCCATGCAGGTTTGGTTTGGTTTGGAGTGGTACGGTCTACTTTTTTTGCAACATGAGGACTAATGAGACCGGGACCTACTGTTTAAAGCCGATTCCAACGGCTACGAACATCCATGCCAAGGGAGCAAGGACAAGGGAGCAAGGCAAAATTAAATGATGAAAGTTGGCTGAGTGATTCAGTGTTTCTTACAGATTTCACATCCAAATTGAGTGATTTAAATTTAGAATTGCAATGGAAAAACAAGACAATAATTGAAATGATCAGTAGCATTACTGCATACAAAGCAAAATTTATTATGCTAATAGAAGATCTTCAACAAAACAATTTGAATCATTTTCCAAATATGTCCGATCCCCTACAAAAACATAATTGTAATTATAACATGGAAAAATACGTTGCCGAAATTAAAAAGGTGATTGAAGACTTTGAGGTCAGATTTAAAGATTTTGAAAAAGTTAACATCATTGTGCAGTATTTGTCTTTTCCATTTAAAAAGGATTTAAATATAAAACATATTGCCACAGAAATTTCTGAAACTTTTCATTTTGAAAAAAAAAAAAAAAGAACGCGCTAGAAAATGAAATTATAACTTTACAAACTGACTTAATCTTACAAGCCAGAGTACTTGAGGACGATTTTTGGAAATATGTCAATCAAGAAAAGTATCCCAATAGTAAAAAATGTAGCGAATACATCTACTCTTGTTTTGAGTCCACATACTTATGTGAATCAGCTTTTTCGTATTTAAAGTTCACAAAGACTAAACATCGTTCCCTACTTACTGATTTCCACACTGAAGATACATTAGCATTATGTTTATCTGGATACACACCAAATTATGAACGCTTGGCTGGAGACATGCAGACGCAGACTTCTCATTAATAGAGTAGAAAATAAATTTTTATTTTATTACACGATTCTGTGGTGCTGACAACTGTTTTTTTTTCCTGTATAGATTTTCGATTAATAAATATTATTAGTAGATTATCATGTTTTTAACCCATATTGTACCACTCCAACTAAATATTTCTGTAAGTTATTAAAACTTAATCCATATCATTAATATGGTGTAACTAAGTATATAAAACCAAAATTTTGAAAAAATATATTTAATTTTTTTTATGTAATTCGCTGTCCTATAAATAAGACAATGGTCCATTACACTACTAAAACTTAACCAATATCACTTACATTACATTAGGCTGGTTCATAGATAAAATTTGAGGAAACAGTCAAAACAAAGTCCAACATTACATTTTAAGCATACTGTTGTAGGTTTTCTCTTGCAGTTATTGAACTGGCAGTAAGAGAGTAAGTTTATCTTGCAAAATATCTCCAGTTTTCTGAATAGAATAGTCATCTATTTACCCCTTGTTGTGTCCAGGTGTGTGAACAGGTGTTTGAACTGGTTTTCATTGAAAGATAAGAAAATAATGTGCTCTATCAATGCAATATCGAATTCATAGAAAAATAATCGGGATTAGACCGTCGTCTTAATTTTAGGGCACCTTTTTTATACTTACAAAATACACATGTAAAATGTATTTTTCAACAAAAACTTTCAGCTACATTATTAGCTCTGTTTTTAAACTAAAAGTAACCTCCACAATGTTTAAAAAATAATAATAATGAATATAAAATTAAAGATTAAAAAATGACAATTTTTAAGAGGTAGCTGAAAATAAATTTTACAATACAATATAATTCGATTTCTCAGTTTTTTTGTTACTATGGTAAAGTGTGTCTATTTTAAAGGTGTTAAAATAAAATCTACTCAGAAAATACTTATAACTTTATTATTAAATGGAATTTTATTTGCTGTCCTGTTTATAGGACAGCGGTCCAATATGGGTTAATACCCCCTCTCCAACTCTTATTGTTCGGAATCGGCTTTAAGCTGTAGGTCCCGGTCTCATTAGCCCTCGTGTTGCAAAAAGTAGACCGTAGCACTCCAAACCAAACCAAACCAACTCTTATGACTCATTAGTACACCAGGCGCATGTTTAAATGCGTTAAATTTTAAGATTTTACTAGGTAGATTGCGAAATATATTCAAGAAAAATAGTCGATAATATATATAAAGAAGTTGGCCACCCCTGTATTATACAATGCAGACTGACGGAGAACTGGCTAAATGGGTAGGGCACTACTCTTTGGAGCTGGAGTTCATAGGATCGGATCAACCGTGCTTATTTTTAAAATTAAAAGAAATTTACTAAATCCTAGCTTTGTTTATGGATAAAACTAAATTACAGTTTCTTAGTATGATTTTTGATACCGCCTGAATGACCACTATAAGGGATTCTGTGCTGAGTGTAAAATACATTCTGGTATGGATATTCGTAGTTTTTTGTAAGAGGTTTTAAGTAATATATCCAGGTATCATTAACCCTCGTGTAACCAAACAGTAGACCGTAGTGCTACTAACAAAAACCAGCCTGCTTTAACCGAATACCATTTGGCAGCTCATAAAGATTTTAATAAGTAATACTATTAATATATATTTATAAGTTTTTGTGCATATTTATTTATACTAAGCATTTAAAGTAAAATTTTTAAATAAGTAAAATCTTAATTATTTTTAGAGTGTAAAACAATATTAAGTTTCTATCTTGGAGTAAGAATTAGAATTATTATAAAAATTCCTAATTCAGATAAATGCTTTTTAATTTTTCTAAATTATATTACGATTATATCTATTTTTCTTGATTATAACTAGCACAATTGGTTTCTTAAAACCATTTAACCCTAAAGGTAAACTATATTATATTATATTTTGGAAACGTATATAATATATCTGGGTTAGTCACTGATGTAATCATATTATTTTGAAGGAAAGAAAATTTATTCCGTGAAAGCTATTTCTATCAGTGCATATAAAAAAGATTTTGTTTCATTTCATAAAAAACTATTGAAGGAAGATAAATACTATATCAAATCAACCGTGCTTATTTTTAAAATTAAGAGAAAATTACTATATCCTAGCTTTGCTAATGGATAAAACTAAATTACGGTTTCTTAATGGGATTTTTGATGCCGACTGAATGACTACTCATAGGATTGTGTGCTGAGTATAACATACTTGCATGTCTGTTTAACCCATTAATGTTGGAGTCATTTCTGCTGAATATATATTGCTGAATATCTTAAATCTAAGTTACTGTAGACTGTAAAGAGTAAAACTAATAAAATAATTTGAATTAAATTTTGAATATTTCCGCCTATCTTAATTACAGATCAGATGTCACTTTAAAAATCATAAGACGCTTTTCACAGAAATAGAAAAACGTTCTGATAAGAGATTTATTCAGTATGACATGTAAACATAGTACTATTAGCTGAACAAAATAGATAAATTTATTAATCCCTTTTTAAGTCTATGCATCTGCAAAAAAAGTAAAGTTGTGTGTAAAGCTCAAAATAT
>CM063508.1:81167053-81172053 GCA_032207245.1 Pardosa pseudoannulata | reverse complement strand
ACAGATTAAAAGCATTCACAGGAAATAAATTTCATTCCGATTTCTGTCTTACAAAAAATACAGCAGTAGATTTTGAGGTATGGCTTGTAGCCTTATCCTGGTGGTTTGGTTTTGATTTCGAGTGCTACGGTCTACTTTTTGCAACACGAGGGCTAACCTTATCCTGGTGGAACTTAGCACAGGGAAAATTATTTGATAGCAGGGATGGAATTTCTTCTTTGAAAATAGATGTTAAAACATATTTCTAATAGTAGTTGAATTTAATTTTGGCATTTTCCCTAATTTTTAGAACACGTACGACATTTATTCTACTTATTTTAAATTTTCTTTTATAAGTAAATCTAGCAATAACCATAAATCTTTTGTAATATTTTCTTTGTTTTTTCTGCATTTCTGACATTAAAGTCTTTTCGACCCTTTTTTTTCAGTAGTAAATCCATCTCTTTTTATTGCTAACCAGTAAATAAATTCAAGACTCAACAATTATAGCTATATCTTTATTTTTTCCTTGCCAAATAACTTTCATACAAAAATCTGCCCATAGTCTTACGATGAAAAAAATTTTCAGCGTTATTCTGTGAATATTACGTTTTTTTTTATCGTGATTAATTTTCGTAATTCTACATTTCCTCTTACCTGTAATAAATGAGGGAAATTAACCAACTGAATGAACAGCTATAGGTAGCAATTTGAAACATGAAAATTATCATTACACATGACCCCTTCAGCAATAATGTTCTTAAACTACATTATTCCTATAGACTTATTTACTTAAAAGCTGTTGATGATCTGCACTTTACCGTTAATTTAACAATACAACAAAAATCTTCAATGGTGTTTTATGTGACGCCTGGAAATGCCGGGCTCAACTGAATCTCACTCAACTGAGTGCGATAATGCCAGTTGTCTTAAGAATGAAAGTCCAACATGGGCTGTATTATAAAAATTGTATGAGCTATCCTCGTAGTCAGGCTTTAATCCGACACACTATTACAAACGAAGAATTCTGCTAGTTTTTTTTTTGTTGTAAGGTTCTCATAATCTCTCCTCTAATTATCTCTTTTACGAGCCATATTCGAGATGATTGCGGGGAGGAGACGTAGGGATCTACAGGAAAATTCAGCCCTGTTATCATAGATATACTGATATCCCTTATTATTATTCTGATACTCTTCTTTTTTCAAAAGCCAAGACCCTAAAATTGAGTTCCGTCGCACTCTGGTATGCTACAAACATAATCCAGGTGATGATGAAATAATAATCAAGGTTAAGGGATTTAAGGGTTAAGTGAACTTCTTGTAAATTTGAAAGAAGTAATTAAAAATTCATCCAAACAATTTCATTTATCTCATTTAAAAACAAACGAGCATTAAGAGCCGCGGTAGCTCAGTTTGCAAAGGAAGCTGTCATTTAACCGGAAGTTTACGAGACCGAGACTTGAGGCGGCCAAACATCCGTCGTGTTCATTAATATCATGTGTTGTAAGTAAAATAGGTTCGTAGTTGTGATGTCCTTCAAGTTCCTAAACAATACCTTTGGAGGTAACTGGCCAAGAGTAAGGGTCAGCTGCTTAATCCCCGCTTTTAAATTACGAGGACTCATTTGAGGTTTAATCAGCCATTGTTGTTGTTGTCTTATTCCACTTGGTAAAACCAAGCACGATTGAGCAGGAGGCTACTCGTAATAAGGCAAAGGGGTGCGCTTTTTGTTTTTATGAGCACCTTAAGTGTGAAAGTATGACTTATGCTCAATTAGTTCTCGAAAGTTTGAAGCAAAGACTAAGCAGAAGACCCATAGGCTTGGCCTGCCACCCCAGAGATATAGATCGGGAACTTGGAGGACATTATGACCACGAACATATTTTACGTGATCCAGTCACCTTTAGTGACCACGGTGGGTCTGAGGCCGTCTTGCGTTCCGAACATGTAACCTTCCAGTTACGAGAGCATTGCCTTTGCCGACTGAGGTACCGTGGCTCACATCAGCTCTCGTGGTTCCACTTACAAGTAAAGCTACATATTATTCTTAGTCATAGACCAATCGCATATTGCGACGGGGTTATTTGGACCAGGTTATAGGCTTTCTTTTACCAGGGGGGATGATTAACAACAACAACAAGATGAGTATCAAGCATATACCAGTTTTTCCTTTGTAATAAAACTACTTTAAGTGTATCAATGCAGTGAAAATTATCCGTTTGAAAAAGTGTCGCAAAAGTTAGAGAACCTCTGATTTAGAGAGGGAAAAATTTACTCCTGGTTACAGACTAGACGCATTTTTCTTATGTAGGAAATGTTTTGAGTACGGAGAGTTTCAAACTCAGCATTTCATGATTCTAGCATGTACTGTATTGAGAAGATAGTCATGCTCAAACCCAATTACTCTGCCATATTGAACCAGTTATCACACTTTAACATTAATTGTGTTCAATCCTTTTACTCTACAATGTTTTTATCACAAGATTCTTACAGAAAGTTCTGCAATAGCAAGACTAAACTTATAAATAAATTTAAATAGTAATAAATTTAGTGATAAATTTTTTTACATCAACCATAAAAGATATATATATATATATGTTAGCAAGTAAATTGAGTTATATATTTTCCCCTTCTCTTAATCTGTTCCAGTGTTTCAGTTAGGATCTATTAGGGACATTTAAGGTTATTCTTTGGCTCCATGACTTTTTTTCAGACGCATTTCTTTCCCCTTTTCCAGCATTTTTCATCTTTCATGTTCGGAACATCGTTGGATATCTGTTGTTGGCAGCAGACAATATTTCTCTTCGGCTAGTGGACGTAATGCACTTTGCAAGCAACTTTGCCGGACACAACAAGTATTAATGATCGCAGAAGAAGACAGAAAAGAAATAGGGACGACATAAGATGGCTAGAAAAATATTACGAAAACGCATTTATGAAGTGGTAGCCGTAAATTTATTTCTGAAGAAGGAAAAGGGTAATTTTTTTGTAGTCTGGTGAAGAAAAGCAATTCATATGTTTTCGAATGGTGAGTATCACGATAAGTATGTTTAAATTTATGACTTATTAAAGAAAATATATGTGTCTGATTTACATGTTTTTAAAAATGAACATCGGTTTCAGGACATCTAGTCCCTTATAAATGAATTTTGTATTCGTTTCTTTACTGCTATTTAAACAATTTATCAAATTACACTTTAATATCTTTAATTAAATAAAAACTAACCCCTGATTCAAAATATATAATTTATATTTTTATTGTTGAAGTTTTAGTACCATTCAAGCTAGAAATTATTATCAAATTACATTTTAATATCTTTAATTTAAAAATTAACCTCTGCTTCAAAATATATAATTTATATTTTTATTGTTGAAGTTTTAATAACATTCAGGCTAGAAATTATTATTGAATTTACGGCTCTATAAATTATTAAAATATTTGAATACCTAGATTAATTAGAGAACAAACTATGAATTCACAATCTTTGAGAAACTTTCTGCTACCTTTCTGCAACGATAATTTCACACAGATTTTGTGTTCATAAAATTTTCGATCAATTTTTTATCATCATGGGGATTTTACAGTGCTAACTGTCTATATTTCTTGTCTAATCTTTTCATTAACTATAAAACTTCAAATTTTATTGTAACTTAAACTAGGTAGCACAGTACACATGTTGCACAAGTTGCTTATTCATAACCGAAGTTAGTTTTGTAACAAGAAGTTATATAAATTTCAAGTAGCAATTGCATAGCAAAATTAGATGTATATAAGCAGACTCTATGTTAAATAGGCAAAATAGTATGCGAATTAAGAGAAAAAAAAATCATAAATGGAATATTACCTGACAAAAAGCGACCGCTTCTGCGAGGTTCGGAGACTTCCAGACGGGTTCAGCATCTGTTCTCTCAGCTCATGAATCTTGGCCTCAAAGCGGTTGTACTCTGGAAAGAAAATAAGAAAATATTCCTATTAGACACAGGACAATCATAATCACCAGTTACATCTATGAACATTATGATGGGAAAATCAGCAAACCAGAAATATTTAACGTTTTGCAAATCAGAGATCAAGCTCATTTTTCTACATTCTACGTAACTAGTATTAAAAAAAGAAAATCTACTGTTTTTGTATTTCTCACTTTGGAAAAAAAACCCGCTTAACTACATCCCTGCATATTTTGGTTGTCTCTGAGCAGTAAATAAAGGAATTGTGGTAGCATTGTGTGTAGAGTAATTAGGCCAAAAATTGTGGGAAATTTAAGCTTGTTGCTCTTTAATAACATTTAATAAAGAGCACAAACTCAAATTCTCTTATTTAATATGAGAGCCGTGGTTCCTCAGTCAGCAAAGGCTTCAATCTCTTAAAAGGAGGGTTGCGGGTTCGAGGTTTGAAATGACCAAAGATCTACCGTGTTTACAAATAGAGGCTGGGGAAGGTAAAATAGATTCATTTTTGCAATGTTTCTAAATACATATGTAGGTTGAAGGCTAAGCTGGGGGTCTTCAATTTTGTTCCTGATTCTATATTAAGATGACTGACTTTGATTGTGTCTTACCTAGGGAGTAACATTGGGCGCCTATATTGTGGTACCAAAATAAAGTCGCCATGTAACAGCGGCTTGTTAATGGAGAGAAAGAAAGAAAGTATCCCGCATTGTTAATAACTTCTTAAAAAGGACACGATAAAGAACTAAACAATAAATCTATGCATAAACTTCCGAAGAGTAAAACAATTGTAAGTTAAATAGTAAGTTATGAATGCCTGAATTCTCTTGCTTGAATTACGAAAGTGGGACTCTCTTTCTGAAAAAGGATTTGATGTTTTTAAATAACAGCTACACTTAAATATTTATGTGTATCTCTATACACATATGCGTTAAGTGGAAACAGTTTAATTTCCTTTGTACAAAATTTTTACAATTTCTGAAAAAAAAAACTTTCCGGATTATTTACCTAACTGAGAATAAACAAATAAACACATTAAAATGATTTGAGGTTTTTAGATAATATCAGAAAGAA
>CM063508.1:81162053-81164553 GCA_032207245.1 Pardosa pseudoannulata | reverse complement strand
ATACATTGAGATGAGATTTGTGTCTCAAAGCAAACGGATTCGGTTTTTGGTTTTGAAGTACTACTGTCTATTGTTTTGCACACGAGAGATTATGAGACCAGGACCTACTACTTAAAACCGTTTCCGAATGGCTACAAACATCCATGCCCGCAGCGGAATTTCAGCTGACGACGCTGTAGAACAGTGCTCTACCATTCGATCATTGTTCGGCATCA
The DNA here is from genome assembly GCA_032207245.1 of Pardosa pseudoannulata. Classification (NCBI taxonomy): domain Eukaryota; kingdom Metazoa; phylum Arthropoda; class Arachnida; order Araneae; family Lycosidae; genus Pardosa; species Pardosa pseudoannulata. Next base: position 81,164,338 of record CM063508.1, on the reverse strand, counting down.
CAAAAAGAAGAGAGTATGTCTTGAATTTCATACAGTCAGCGACCAAGACTAAATCATCGAATAACAAAGACAATTTGGGATAAAAAAGAATTGAGTTTATTCAGGCAACTTCTCTCACGGGTGTTTGTCCTCGAAACATTTATATCTTGGTTAAATAGTTGTCTAGGCCAACCAATCAGAAGTTTTATCTGCTGGTCACAAGGGGAACGCTGATTACGTAGTTAAAGCATTATGAGCTATTTTAAAGTGCTTACGCAAAAGGATGCTTGTCGGTTCAAAGTCACCAAATTAATACGAAAAATAAAGATATTCACCAAGGTTGATAGAAAAAAATGCTAAAAAAGGGTAGAAACGCCAGAAAATTATTTTAAGATATAATTAAGTTGATTAATTTTTTAGGATAAAACTATTACTACACACACACACACACACACACACACACACACACACACACACACACACATATATATATATATATATATATATATATATATAACATCCGCTGTATGTATATGTATGATGATTTACATATACGCACGACTCTTCGCTTAGTATTCCGGATTGGCTGGATCAATATTGATAAAATTTCGTTTAGTGACTAAACCTCGAAAAGGTTTTAAGCAGGTCAAATTGATTCTAAGTAAATGCCACCTTAGTGATACAATACTTTAATAATCTCCATTGGGCCTATTTACTATACTGAAGAGAACTGTATATTTTCTGTTATTAATATGCTATAATAATTATAACCTTTAAAGTAACTTAATTCTTTCATTAATGATTAAAAGGTTTTTTGAGAGCTTTTTGAAATGATAAAAATCAACCAAAAATATGAAATAATTATTTAACCTGAAAAATATCAAGTTAGTAATATGCTTTAGAATCAAAAAGACATCTTTCAAATAACATGATTATTTTACGGAACTGAAACCTTATTTTAATCTTTAAAAAAAGTTGGGTATTCATACGTTAAGTACACTCAGAATAGAGAGCTGTCGGGTTATCTATCTATTGAAAAAAAAGCACATGCTTTATTGAATTATATTTAAAGTCTACTTCAGATGCATTCAACCACGCAACATAACACGAAAACTTCCTATTGTCAAGAATGTCAGCGGTATTTGTATATAAATATGTATACACATATACGAGTTATATATAAGTGTTATGTATATAATTTTTATATTCTAGTGCTATATACAGGTTTTGAGAAACTTATAAAACATTAATTTTATAATGCTTTTAAAGACATAGTTATTATATATTTATCACTAAAGTATTTGATTATATATATATATATATATATATATATATATATATATATATATATATATATATATATATATATACATATATATATATATATATATACATATATGTATATATACATTTATATACATATACATATATATATATATATATATATATACATATACATATATATATATATATATATATATATACATATACATATATATACATATATAAATACATATACATATATATACATACATATATATCCATATATATATATATATACTGATAGATTAAAAGATAAACATTACTGTATTATTAATTAATAATATATAATGTAATAAAACGTATGGTTATGATACATTTATCAGTAGTGATATAATTTTACCCCCCCCTACACACACACACATATATATATTTATATACATATATCTGTATAAATGTATATATGTCTGTATAGATGTATGTATATATGTGTGTATATATATGTGTGTGTATATATACATATATATACATAGACTTTTACTAATGAATATATACGAATACATATATATTTATACATATAGATATATATCATATAGAATGATATATATATATGGATAAATATTACTTTGTTCTATATGAGAATATGCATGGCTTGGTGTTTAAACAATTACAACGGTCGGTATACAGTTGAATGAATCAATTAAAAATGTAAAATTTCCCCCAAATATTTGCAAAATTATCCACGTCCTGATCCAAGACACTTACCCAAAGAATAAATTGTTCTCATTACTAAAAATTAATCAAACATCGATCCTATAGCCATACAAACTCCTTAAAAAAGATCCTCGACAGAAAAAAAACTCTATTCTTGACAAGAAATCTCAAAAACTTACTCTAATGAACAACTCATAGCTTTTAATGAAAGTTCATTACTTATTCAAGATCCTTTTTGCAGTTAATGAGGAAGGTAAATGAAAAAGCCGGAGGTATTTAAATGAACGATCTAGGAACTTCACGTCAAATAAAATAGGTTCTCGCAGGTCGTT
>CM063508.1:81129818-81161953 GCA_032207245.1 Pardosa pseudoannulata | reverse complement strand
CCTATAGCCCATCATAAGTGATAAGTAAATTTTTTAATTTTTCCAGAATTGGTAAATTACCCTACGAGTCAGGAAAAAAAAATAGTTTTTTTTTGGCTGATAGTTATCTGGTACACGCTCAATAGTTTGTTTATATTCACACTCCTTTAAAGTCTTTGGATTCTGGGAATGCAGTTTAGAATCACGATGAATTTATTTAGAAAGGTAATTCAAAGTTTTCTTAGCTACGTCGAATTTATCGTTAAGTTCTTTTGAAGGTCATTGTTTCTGTCTGCAAGATGCTGGACTTCCAGCTAAATTATGTTCGACACTGACGGAGTACTAATTGCTAAGCGGTGAGCAAGTCAGCACTGATGACAAAAAAAAAATATAGTAAGTTGATGGAGGGCTATGGGAGAAAATTAGTTTGTAAGAGTTAAGCTATTTAATATTGCAGAGGTTTCTGTTTTTACATATAACTAGCCTATAAGCCCATCATAAGTGATAAGTAAATTTTTTAATTTTCCAGAATTGTAAATTACCCTACGAGTCAGGAAAAAAAATGGTTTGTTTTTGGCTGAGAATTATCTGGTACACGCTCAATAGTTTGTTTATTTTCATGCTCCTCTAAAGTCTCACGATACTGTGAATGCAGCTTTGAATCACGTTGAATTAGAAAGAAAATTCAAAGCTTTCTTAGCTAAGTCAAAATTATCGTTAAGCTCTTTTGCAGGTCGTTGTTTCTGTCTGCAAGATGCTGGACTTCCAGCTAAATTATGTTCGACACTGACGGAGTGTACTAATTGCTAAGCAGTAAGCAAGCCAGCACTGATGAGAAAAAAAAAAATATAGTAAGTTGATGGCCTGCTATGGGAGAAAATTAGTTTGTAAGAGTTAAGCTATTTAATATTGCAGAGGGTTTCTGTTTTTTACATATAACTAGCCTATAGCCCATCATAAGGGATAAGTAAATTTTTTAATTTTCCAGAATTGTAAATTACCCTACGAGTCAGGAAAAAAAATGGTTTGTTTTTGGCTGAGAATTATCTGGTACATGCTCAATAATTTGTTTATCTTCATACTCTAAAGTCTCTCGATACTGTGAATGCAGTTTAGAATCCCGTTGAATTCATTTAGAAAGACAATTCAAAGTTTTCTTAGCTAGGTCGAAATTATTGTTAAGCTCTTTTGCAGGTCATTGTTTCTGTCTGCAAGATGCTGGACTTCCAGCTAAATTATGTTCGACACTGACGGAGTACTAATTGCTAAGCAGTAAGCAAGCCAGCACTGATGAGAAAAAAAATATAGTAAGTTGATGGCGGGCTATGGGAGAAAATTAGTTTGTAAGAGTTAAGCTATTTAATATTGCAGAGGGTTCTGTTTTTACATATAACTAGCCTATAGCCCATCATAAGGGATAAGTAAATTTTTTAATTTTCCAGAATTGTAAATTACCCTACGAGTCAGGAAAAAAAATGGTTTGTTTTTGGCTGAGAATTATCTGGTACACGCTCAATAATTTGTTTGATCTTCATACTCTAAAGTCTCTCGATACTGTGAATGCAGTTTAGAATCCCGTTGAATTCATTTAGAAAGACAATTCAAAGTTTTCTTAGCTAGGTCGAAATTATTGTTAAGCTCTTTTGCAGGTCATTGTTTCTGTCTGCAAGATGCTGGACTTCCAGCTAAATTATGTTCGACACTGACGGAGTACTAATTGCTAAGCAGTAAGCAAGCCAGCACTGATGAGAAAAAAAATATAGTAAGTTGATGGCGGGCTATGGGAGAAAATTAGTTTGTAAGAGTTAAGCTATTTAATATTGCAGAGGGTTCTGTTTTTACATATAACTAGCATATAGCCCATCACAAGGGATAAGTAAATTTTTTAATTTTCCAGAATTGTAAATTACCCTATGAGTCAGGAAAAAAATAGGTTTGTTTTTGGCTGAGAATTATCTGGTACACGCTCAATAATTTGTTTATCTTCATACTCTAAAGTCTCCCGATACTGTGAATGCAGTTTAGAATCCCGTTGAATTCATTTAGAAAGATAATTCAAAGTTTTCTTAGCTACGTCGAAATTATCGTTAAGCTCTTTTGCAGGTCGTTGTTTCTGTCTGCAAGATGCTGGACTTTCCAGCTAAATTATGTTCGACACTGACGGAGTACTAATTGCTAAGCGGTGAGCAAGTCAGCAGTGATGACAAAAAAAAAATATAGTAAGTTGATGGAGGGCTATGGGAGAAAATTAGTTTGTAAGAGTTGAAGCTATTTAATATTGCCGAGGGTTCTGTTTTTACATATAACTAGCATATAGCCCATCATAAGGGATAAGTAAATTTTTTAATTTTCCAGAATTGTAAATTACCCTATAAGGCTGGTACAAAAATGGTTTGTTTTTGGCTGAGAATTATCTGGTACACGCTCAATAATTTGCTTATCTTCATACTCCTCTAAAGTCTCTCGATACTGTGAATGCAGTTTAGAATCCCGTGGAATTCATTTAGAAAGACAATTCAAAGTTTTCTTAGCTAGGTCGAAATTATTGTTAAGCTCTTTTGCAGGTCATTGTTTCTGTCTGCAAGATGCTGGACTTCCAGCTAAATTATGTTCGACACTGACGGAGTACTAATTGCTAAGCAGTAAGCAAGCCAGCACTGATGAGAAAAAAAAATAGTAAGTTGATGGCGGGCTATGGGAGAAAATTAGTTTGTAAGAGTTAAGCTATTTAATATTGCAGAGGGTTCTGTTTTTACATATAACTAGCCTATAGCCCATCATAAGGGATAAGTAAATTTTTTAATTTTCCAGAATTGTAAATTACCCTACGAGTCAGGAAAAAAATGGTTTGTTTTTGGCTGAGAATTATCTGGTACACGCTCAATAGTTTGTTTGATCTTCATACTCTAAAGTCTCTCGATACTGTGAATGCAGTTTAGAATCCCGTTGAATTCATTTAGAAAGACAATTCAAAGTTTTCTTAGCTAGGTCGAAATTATTGTTAAGCTCTTTTGCAGGTCATTGTTTCTGTCTGCAAGATGCTGGACTTCCAGCTAAATTATGTTCGACACTGACGGAGTACTAATTGCTAAGCAGTAAGCAAGCCAGCACTGATGAGAAAAAAAAAATATAGTAAGTTGATGGCGGGCTATGGGAGAAAATTAGTTTGTAAGAGTTAAGCTATTTAATATTGCAGAGGGTTCTGTTTTTACATATAACTAGCCTATAGCCCATCATAAGGGATAAGTAAATTTTTTAATTTTCCAGAATTTGTAAATTACCCTACGAGTCAGGAAAAAAAAAATGGTTTGTTTTTGGCTGAGAATTATCTGGTACACGCTCAATAATTTGTTTGATCTTCATACTCTAAAGTCTCTCGATACTGTGAATGCAGTTTAGAATCCCGTTGAATTCATTTAGAAAGACAATTCAAAGTTTTCTTAGCTAGGTCGAAATTATTGTTAAGCTCTTTTGCAGGTCATTGTTTCTGTCTGCAAGATGCTGGACTTCCAGCTAAATTATGTTCGACACTGACGGAGTACTAATTGCTAAGCAGTAAGCAAGCCAGCACTGATGAGAAAAAAAATATAGTAAGTTGATGGCGGGCTATGGGAGAAAATTAGTTTGTAAGAGTTAAGCTATTTAATATTGCAGAGGGTTCTGTTTTTACATATAACTAGCCTATAGCCCATCATAAGGGATAAGTAAATTTTTTAATTTTCCAGAATTGTAAATTACCCTACGAGTCAGGAAAAAAAATGGTTTGTTTTTGGCTGAGAATTATCTGGTACACGCTCAATAATTTTTTTTATCTTCATACTCTAAAGTCTCTCGATACTGTGAATGCAGTTTAGAATCCCGTTGAATTCATTTAGAAAGACAATTCAAAGTTTTCTTAGCTAGGTCGAAATTATTGTTAAGCTCTTTTGCAGGTCATTGTTTCTGTCTGCAAGATGCTGGACTTCCAGCTAAATTATGTTCGACACTGACGGAGTACTAATTGCTAAGCAGTAAGCAAGCCAGGCACTGATGAGAAAAAAAAATATAGTTAGTTGATTGGCGGGCTATGGGAGAAAATTAGTTTGTAAGAGTTAAGCTATTTAATATTGCCGATGGTTCTGTTTTTATATATAACTAACATACAGCCCATCATATGACTGGATAAGTAAAATTTTTTAATTTTTTCAGAATTGTAAAGTTACTTTATGAGGAAGGTGAAAAAAATGGTTTGTTTTTGGCTGAGAATTATCTGGTACATGCTCAATAATTTGTTTGATCTTCATACTCTAAAGTCTCTCGATACTGTGAATTGCAGTTTAGAATCCCGTTGAATTCATTTAGAAAGACAATCAAAGTTTTTCTTAGCTAGGTCGAAATTATTGTTAAGCTCTTTTGCAGGTCATTGTTTCTGTCTGCAAGATGCTGGTCTTCCAGCTAAATTATGTTCGACACTGACGGAGTACTAATTGCTAAGCAGTAAGCAAGCCAGCACTGATGAGAAAAAAAATATAGTAAGTTGATGGCGGGCTATGGGAGAAAATTAGTTTGTAACAGTTAAGCTATTTAATATTGCAGAGGGTTCTGTTTTTACATATAACTAGCCTATAGCCCATCATAAGGGATAAGTAAATTTTTTAATTTTCCAGAATTGTAAAGTACCCTACGAGTCAGGAAAAAAAATGGTTTTGTTTTTGGCTGAGAATTATCTGGTACACGCTCAATAGTTTGTTTATCTTCATACTCTAAAGTCTCTCGATACTGTGAATGCAGTTTTAGAATCCCGTTGAATTCATTTAGAAAGACAATTCAAAGTTTTCTTAGCTAGGTCGAAATTATTGTTAAGCTCTTTTGCAGGTCATTGTTTCTGTCTGCAAGATGCTGGACTTCCAGCTAAATTATGTTCGACACTGACGGAGTACTAATTGCTAAGCAGTAAGCAAGCCAGCACTGATGAGAAAAAAAAATATAGTAAGTTGATGGCGGGCTATGGGAGAAAATTAGTTTGTAAGAGTTAAGCTATTTAATATTGCAGAGGGTTCTGTTTTTACATATAACTAGCCTATAGCCCATCATAAGGGATAAGTAAATTTTTTAATTTTCCAGAATTGTAAATTACCCTACGAGTCAGGAAAAAAAATGGTTTGTTTTTGGCTGAGAATTATCTGGTACACGCTCAATAATTTGTTTGATCTTCATACTCTAAAGTCTCTCGATACTGTGAATGCAGTTTAGAATCCCGTTGAATTCATTTAGAAAGACAATTCAAAGTTTTCTTAGCTAGGTCGAAATTATTGTTAAGCTCTTTTGCAGGTCATTGTTTCTGTCTGCAAGATGCTGGACTTCCAGCTAAATTATGTTCGACACTGACGGAGTACTAATTGCTAAGCAGTAAGCAAGCCAGCACTGATGAGAAAAAAAATATAGTAAGTTGATGGCGGGCTATGGGAGAAAATTAGTTTGTAACAGTTAAAGCTATTTAATATTGCCGATGGTTCTGTTTTTATATATAACTATCATATAGCCCATCATATGACTGGATAAGTAAAATTTTTAATTTTTTCAGAATTGTAAAGTACTTTATGAGGAAGGTGAAAAAAATCATTTGTTTTTGGCTGAGAATTATCTGGTATATGCTCAATAATTTGTTTATCTTCATACTCCTTTAAAGTCTCCCGATACTGTGAATGCAGTTTAGAATCCCGTTGAATTCATTTAGAAAGATAATTCAAAGTTTTCTTAGCTAGGTGGAAATTATCGTTAAGTTCTTTTTGCAGGTCATTGTTTCTGTCTGCAAGATGCTGGTCTTCCAGCTAAATTATGTTCGACACTGACGGAGTACTAATTGCTAAGCAGTAAGCAAGCCAGCACTGATGAGAAAAAAATATAGTAAGTTGATGGCGGGCTATGGGAGAAAATTAGTTTGTAAGAGTTAAGCTATTTAATATTGCAGAGGGTTCTGTTTTTACATATAACTAGCCTATAGCCCATCATAAGGGATAAGTAAATTTTTTAATTTTCCAGAATTGTAAATTACCCTACGAGTCAGGAAAAAAAATGGTTTGTTTTTGGCTGAGAATTATCTGGTACACGCTCAATAGTTTGTTTGATCTTCATACTCTAAAGTCTCTCGATACTGTGAATGCAGTTTAGAATCCCGTTGAATTCATTTAGAAAGACAATTCAAAGTTTTCTTAGCTAGGTCGAAATTATTGGTTAAGCTCTTTTGCAGGTCATTGTTTCTGTCTGCAAGATGCTGGACTTCCAGCTAAATTATGTTCGACACTGACGGAGTACTAATTGCTAAGCAGTAAGCAAGCCAGCACTGATGAGAAAAAAAAAAATATAGTAAGTTGATGGGCGGGCTATGGAAGAAAATTAGTTTGTAAGAGTTAAGCTATTTAATATTGCAGAGGGTTCTGTTTTTACATATAACTAGCCTATAGCCCGTCATATGACAGGATCAGTAAATTTTTTAATTTTCCAGAATTGTAAAATACCAAATGAGTTAGGTAAAAAAAATTGGTTTGCTTTTTGGCTGAGAATTATCTGGTACACGCTCAATAATTTTGTTTATCTTCATACTCTAAAGTCTCTCGATACTGTGAATGCAGTTTAGAATCCCGTTGAATTCATTTAGAAAGACAATTCAAAGTTTTCTTAGCTAGGTCGAAATTATTGTTAAGCTCTTTTGCAGGTCATTGTTTCTGTCTGCAAGATGCTGGACTTCCAGCTAAATTATGTTCGACACTGACGGAGTACTAATTGCTAAGCAGTAAGCAAGCCAGCACTGATGAGAAAAAAAAATATAGTAAGTTGATGGCGGGCTATGGGAGAAAATTAGTTTGTAAGAGTTAAGCTATTTAATATTGCCGATGGTTCTGTTTTTATATATAACTAACATACAGCCCATCATATGACTGGATAATTAAAACTTTTAATTTTGCAGAATTGTAAAGTACTTTGTGAGGCAGGTGAAAAAAAATGGTTTGTTTTTTGGCTGAGAATTATCTGGTACATGCTCAATAATTTGCTTATCTTTATCTTCCACTAAAGTCTCTCGATACTGTGAATGCAGTTTAGAATCCCGTTGAATTCATTTAGAAAGACAATTCAAAGTTTTCTTAGCTAGGTCGAAATTATTGTTAAGCTCTTTTGCAGGTCATTGTTTCTGTCTGCAAGATGCTGGACTTCCAGCTAAATTATGTTCGACACTGACGGAGTACTAATTGCTAAGCAGTAAGCAAGCCAGCACTGATGAGAAAAAAAAATATAGTAAGTTGATGGCGGGCTATGGGAGAAAATTAGTTTGTAAGAGTTAAGCTATTTAATATTGCAGAGGGTTCTGTTTTTACATATAACTAGCCTATAGCCCATCATAAGGGATAAGTAAATTTTTTAATTTTCCAGAATTGTAAATTACCCTACGAGTCAGGAAAAAAAATGGTTTGTTTTTGGCTGAGAATTATCTGGTACACGCTCAATAATTTGTTTGATCTTCATACTCTAAAGTCTCTCGATACTGTGAATGCAGTTTAGAATCCCGTTGAATTCATTTAGAAAGACAATTCAAAGTTTTCTTAGCTACGTCGAAATTATTGTTAAGCTCTTTGGCAGGTCATTGTTTCTGTCTGCAAGATGCTGGACTTCCAGCTAAATTATGTTCGACACTGACGGAGTACTAATTGCTAAGCAGTAAGCAAGCCAGCACTGATGAGAAAAAAAAATATAGTAAGTTGATGGCGGGCTATGGGGAGAAAATTAGTTTGTAAGAGTTAAGCTATTTAATATTGCCGATGGTTCTGTTTTTATATATAACTAACATACAGCCCATCATATGACTGGATAATTAAAATTTTTAATTTTTTCAGAATTGTAAAGTATTTTATGAGGAAGGTGAAAATATGGTTTGTTTTTGGCTGAGAATTATCTGGTACATGCTCAATAATTTGTTTGATCTTCATACTCTAAAGTCTCTCGATACTGTGAATGCAGTTTAGAATCCCGTTGAATTCATTTAGAAAGACAATTCAAAGTTTTCTTAGCTAGGTCGAAATTATTGTTAAACTTTTTTGCAGGTCATTGTTTCTGTCTGCAAGATGCTGGACTTCCAGCTAAATTATGTTCGACACTGACGGAGTACTAATTGCTAAGCAGTAAGCAAGCCAGCACTGATGAGAAAAAAAATATAGTAAGTTGATGGCGGGCTATGGAGAAAATTAGTTTGTAAGAGTTAAGCTATTTAATATTACAGAGGGTTTCTGTTTTTACATATAACTAGCCTATAGCCCATCATAAGGGATAAGTAAATTTTTTAATTTTCCAGAATTGTAAATTACCCTACGAGTCAGGAAAAAAAATGGTTTGTTTTTGGCTGAGAATTATCTGGTACACGCTCAATAATTTGTTTGATCTTCATACTCTAAAGTCTCTCGATACTGTGAATGCAGTTTAGAATCCCGTTGAATTCATTTAGAAAGACAATTCAAAGTTTTCTTAGCTACGTCGAAATTATTGTTAAGCTCTTTGGCAGGTCATTGTTTCTGTCTGCAAGATGCTGGACTTCCAGCTAAATTATGTTCGACACTGACGGAGTACTAATTGCTAAGCAGTAAGCAAGCCAGCACTGATGAGAAAAAAAATATAGTAAGTTGATGGCGGGCTATGGGAGAAAATTAGTTTGTAAGAGTTAAGCTATTTAATATTGCAGAGGGTTCTGTTTTTACATATAACTAGCCTATAGCCCATCATAAGGGATAAGTAAATTTTTTAATTTTCCAGAATTGTAAATTACCCTACGAGTCAGGTAAAAAATGGTTTGTTTTTGGCCGAGAATTATTTGGTACACGCTCAATAATTTGTTTGATGTTCATACTCTAAAGTCTCTCGATACTGTGAATGCAGTTTAGAATCCCGTTGAATTCATTTAGAAAGACAATTCAAAGTTTTCTTAGCTAGGTCGAAATTATTGTTAAGCTCTTTTGCAGGTCATTGTTTCTGTCTGCAAGATGCTGGACTTCCAGCTAAATTATGTTCGACACTGACGGAGTACTAATTGCTAAGCAGTAAGCAAGCCAGCACTGATGAGAAAAAAAATATAGTTAGTTGATGGCGGGCTATGGGAGAAAATTAGTTTGTAAGAGTTAAGCTATTTAATATTGCCGATGGTTCTGTTTTTATACATATAACTAACATACAGCCCATCATATGACAGGATAAGTAAATTTTTTTAATATTCCAGAATTGTAAAGTACTTTATGGGGCAGATAAAAATAGGGTTTGCTTATTATGACTGAGAATTATCTGGTACATGCTCAATAATTTGTTTGATCTTCATACTCTAAAGTCTCTCGATACTGTGAATGCAGTTTAGAATCCCGTTGAATTCATTTAGAAAGACAATTCAAAGTTTTCTTAGCTAGGTCGAAATTATTGTTAAGCTCTTTTGCAGGTCATTGTTTCTGTCTGCAAGATGCTGGTCTTCCAGCTAAATTATGTTCGACACTGACGGAGTACTAATTGCTAAGCAGTAAGCAAGCCAGCACTGATGAGAAAAAAAAATATAGTAAGTTGATGGCGGGCTATGGGAGAAAATTAGTTTGTAAGAGTTAAGCTATTTAATATTGCAGAGGGTTCTGTTTTTACATATAACTAGCCTATAGCCCATCATAAGGGATAAGTAAATTTTTTAATTTTCCAGAATTGTAAATTACCCTACGAGTCAGGAAAAAAAAATGGTTTGTTTTTGGCTGAGAATTATCTGGTACACGCTCAATAGTTTGTTTGATCTTCATACTCTAAAGTCTCTCGATACTGTGAATGCAGTTTTAGAATCCCGTTGAATTCATTTAGAAAGACAATTCAAAGTTTTTCTTAGCTAGGTCGAAATTATTGTTAAGCTCTTTTGCAGGTCATTGTTTCTGTCTGCAAGATGCTGGACTTCCAGCTAAATTATGTTCGACACTGACGGAGTACTAATTGCTAAGCAGTAAGCAAGCCAGCACTGATGAGAAAAAAAATATAGTAAGTTGATGGCGGGCTATGGGAGAAAATTAGTTTGTAAGAGTTAAGCTATTTAATATTGCAGAGGGTTCTGTTTTTACATATAACTAGCCTATAGCCCATCATAAGGGATAAGTAAATTTTTTAATTTTCCAGAATTGTAAATTACCCTAAGTCAGGAAAAAAAAAATGGTTTGTTTTTGGCTGAGAATTATCTGGTACACGCTCAATAATTTGTTTGATCTTCATACTCTAAAGTCTCTCGATACTGTGAATGCAGTTTAGAATCCCGTTGAATTCATTTAGAAAGACAATTCAAAGTTTTCTTAGCTAGGTCGAAATTATTGTTAAGCTCTTTTGCAGGTCATTGTTTCTGTCTGCAAGATGCTGGACTTCCAGCTAAATTATGTTCGACACTGACGGAGTACTAATTGCTAAGCAGTAAGCAAGCCAGCACTGATGAGAAAAAAAATATAGTTAGTTGATGGCGGGCTATGGGAGAAAATTAGTTTGTAAGAGTTAAGCTATTTAATATTGCCGATGGTTCTGTTTTTATATATAACTAACATACAGCCCATCATATGACTGGATAATTAAAATTTTTAATTTTTTCAGAATTGTAAAGTATTTTATGAGGAAGGTGAAAAAAATGGTTTGTTTTTGGTTGAGAATTATCTTGTACATGCTCAATACTTTTTTTTATCTTCATATTGATCTAATGTCTTTCGATGCTGTAAGTGCAGTTTAGAATCCCGTTGAATTTCATTTAGAAAGACAATTCAAGTTTTCTTAGCTAGGTCGAAATTATTGTTAAGCTCTTTTGCAGGTCATTGTTTCTGTCTGCAAGATGCTGGACTTCCAGCTAAATTATGTTCGACACTGACGGAGTACTAATTGCTAAGCAGTAAGCAAGCCAGCACTGATGAGAAAAAAAATATAGTAAGTTGATGGCGGGCTATGGGAGAAAATTAGTTTGTAAGAGTTAAGCTATTTAATATTACAGAGGTTCTGTTTTTACATATAACTAGCCTATAGCCCATCATAAGGGATAAGTAAATTTTTTAATTTTCCAGAATTGTAAATTACCCTACGAGTCAGGAAAAAAAAATGGTTTGTTTTTGGTTGAGAATTATCGTGTACATGCTCAATACTTTTTTTTATCTTCATATTGATCTAATGTCTCTCGATACTGTGAATGCAGTTTAGAATCCCGTTGAATTCATTTAGAAAGACAATTCAAAGTTTTCTTAGCTAGGTCGAAATTATTGTTAAGCTCTTTTGCAGGTCATTGTTTCTGTCTGCAAGATGCTGGACTTCCAGCTAAATTATGTTCGACACTGACGGAGTACTAATTGCTAAGCAGTAAGCAAGCCAGCACTGATGAGAAAAAAAATATAGTTAGTTGATGGCGGGCTATGGGAGAAAATTAGTTTGTAAGAGTTAAGCTATTTAATATTGCCGATGGTTCTGTTTTTATATATAACTAACATACAGCCCATCATATGACGGGATCAGTAAAATTTTTAATTTTCCAGAATTGTAAAGTACTTTATGAGGCAGGTCAAAAAATGGTTTGTTTTTTGGCTGAGAATTATCTGGTACATGCTCAATAATTTGTTTGATCTTCATACTCTAAAGTCTCTCGATACTGTGAATGCAGTTTAGAATCCCGTTGAATTCATTTAGAAAGACAATTCAAAGTTTTCTTAGCTAGGTCGAAATTATTGTTAAGCTCTTTTGCAGGTCATTGTTTCTGTCTGCAAGATGTTGGACTTCCAGCTAAATTATGTTCGACACTGACGGAGTACTAATTGCTAAGCAGTAAGCAAGCCAGCACTGATGAGAAAAAAAATATAGTTAGTTGATGGCGGGCTATGGGAGAAAATTAGTTTGTAAGAGTTAAGCTGTTTAATATTGCCGATGGTTCTGTTTTTATATATAACTAGCATATAGCCCATCATAAGGGATAGGTAAATTTTTCAATTTTCCAGAACTGTAAATTACCCTATGAATCAGGAAAAAAATGGTTTGTTTTTGGCTGAGAATTATCTGGTACACGCTCAATAGTTTGTTTGATCTTCATACTCTAAAGTCTCTCGATACTGTGAATGCAGTTTAGAATCCCGTTGAATTCATTTAGAAAGACAATTCAAAGTTTTCTTAGCTAGGTCGAAATTATTGTTAAGCTCTTTTGCAGGTCATTGTTTCTGTCTGCAAGATGCTGGACTTCCAGCTAAATTTATGTTCGACACTGACGGAGTACTAATTGCTAAGCAGTAAGCAAGCCAGCACTGATGAGAAAAAAATATAGTAAGTTGATGGCGGGCTATGGGAGAAAATTAGTTTGTAAGAGTTAAGCTATTTAATATTGCAGAGGGTTCTGTTTTTACATAACTAGCCTATAGCCCATCATAAGGGATAAGTAAATTTTTTTAATTTTCCAGAATTGTAAATTACCCTACGAGTCAGGAAAAAAAATGGTTTGTTTTTGGCTGAGAATTATCTGGTACACGCTCAATAATTTGTTTATCTTCATACTCCTGTAAGGTCTCTCGATACTGTGAATGCAGTTTAGAATCCCGTTGAATTCATTTAGAAAGACAATTCAAAGTTTTCTTAGCTAGGTCGAAATTATTGTTAAGCTCTTTTGCAGGTCATTGTTTCTGTCTGCAAGATGCTGGACTTCCAGCTAAATTATGTTCGACACTGACGGAGTACTAATTGCTAAGCAGTAAGCAAGCCAGCACTGATGAGAAAAAAAATATAGTTAGTTGATGGCGGGCTATGGGAGAAAATTAGTTTGTAAGAGTTAAGCTATTTAATATTGCCGATGGTTCTGTTTTTATATATAACTAACATACAGCCCATCATATGACTGGATAATTAAAATTTTTAATTTTTTCAGAATTGTAAAGTATTTTATGAGGAAGGTGAAAATATGGTTTGTTTTTGGCTGAGAATTATCTGGTACATGCTCAATAATTTGTTTGATCTTCATACTCTAAAGTCTCTCGATACTGTGAATGCAGTTTAGAATCCCGTTGAATTCATTTAGAAAGACAATTCAAAGTTTTCTTAGCTAGGTCGAAATTATTGTTAAGCTCTTTTGCAGGTCATTGTTTCTGTCTGCAAGATGCTGGACTTCCAGCTAAATTATGTTCGACACTGACGGAGTACTAATTGCTAAGCAGTAAGCAAGCCAGCACTGATGAGAAAAAAAATATAGTAAGTTGATGGCGGGCTATGGGAGAAAATTAGTTTGTAAGAGTTAAGCTATTTAATATTGCAGAGGGTTCTGTTTTTACATATAACTAGCCTATAGCCCATCATAAGGGATAAGTAAATTTTTTAATTTTCCAGAATTGTAAATTACCCTACGAGTCAGGAAAAAAAATGGTTTGTTTTTGGCTGAGAATTATCTGGTACACGCTCAATAATTTGTTTGATCTTCATACTCTAAAGTCTCTCGATACTGTGAATGCAGTTTAGAATCCCGTTGAATTCATTTAGAAAGACAATTCAAAGTTTTCTTAGCTACGTCGAAATTATTGTTAAGCTCTTTGGCAGGTCATTGTTTCTGTCTGCAAGATGCTGGACTTCCAGCTAAATTATGTTCGACACTGACGGAGTACTAATTGCTAAGCAGTAAGCAAGCCAGCACTGATGAGAAAAAAAATATAGTAAGTTGATGGCGGGCTATGGGAGAAAATTAGTTTGTAAGAGTTAAGCTATTTAATATTGCCGACTGTTCTGTTTTTATATATAACTAACATACAGCCCATCATATGACTGGATAATTAAAATTTTTAATTTTTTCAGAATTGTAAAGTACTTTATGAGGAAGGTGAAAAAATGGTTTGTTTTTGGCTGAGAATTATCTGGTACAAGCTCAATAATTTTGTTTATCTTCATACTCTAAAGTCTCTCGATACTGTGAATGCAGTTTAGAATCCCGTTGAATTCATTTAGAAAGACAATTCAAAGTTTTCTTAGCTACGTCGAAATTATTGTTAAGCTCTTTGGCAGGGCATTGTTTCTGTCTGCAAGATGCTGGACTTCCAGCTAATTATGTTCGACACTGACGGAGTACTAATTGCTAAGCAGTAAGCAAGCCAGCACTGATGAGAAAAAAAATATAGTAAGTTGATGGCGGGCTATGGGAGAAAATTAGTTTGTAAGAGTTAAGCTATTTAATATTGCAGAGGGTTCTGTTTTTACATATAACTAGCCTATAGCCCATCATAAGGGATAAGTAAATTTTTTAATTTTCCAGAATTGTAAATTACCCTACGAGTCAGGAAAAAAAATGGTTTGTTTTTGGCTGAGAATTATCTGGTACACGCTCAATAATTTGTTTGATCTTCATACTCTAAAGTCTCTCGATACTGTGAATGCAGTTTAGAATCCCGTTGAATTCATTTAGAAAGACAATTCAAAGTTTTCTTAGCTAGGTCGAAATTATTGTTAAGCTCTTTTGCAGGTCATTGTTTCTGTCTGCAAGATGCTGGACTTCCAGCTAAATTATGTTCGACACTGACGGAGTACTAATTGCTAAGCAGTAAGCAAGCCAGCACTGATGAGAAAAAAAATATAGTTAGTTGATGGCGGGCTATGGGAGAAAATTAGTTTGTAAGAGTTAAGCTATTTAATATTGCCGATGGTTCTGTTTTTATATATAACTAACATACAGCCCATCATATGACTGGATAATTAAAATTTTTAATTTTTTCAGAATTGTAAAGTACTTTATGAGGAAGGTGAAAAAATGGTTTGTTTTTGGCTGAGAATTATCTGGTACATGCTCAATAATTTGTTTGATCTTCATACTCTAAAGTCTCTCGATACTGTGAATGCAGTTTAGAATCCCGTTGAATTCATTTAGAAAGACAATTCAAAGTTTTCTTAGCTACGTCGAAATTATTGTTAAGCTCTTTGGCAGGTCATTGTTTCTGTCTGCAAGATGCTGGACTTCCAGCTAAATTATGTTCGACACTGACGGAGTACTAATTGCTAAGCAGTAAGCAAGCCAGCACTGATGAGAAAAAAAATATAGTAAGTTGATGGCGGGCTATGGGAGAAAATTAGTTTGTAAGAGTTAAGCTATTTAATATTGCAGAGGGTTCTGTTTTTACATATACTAGCCTATAGCCCATCATAAGGGATAAGTAAATTTTTTAATTTTCCAGAATTGTAAATTACCCTACGAGTCAGGAAAAAAATGGTTTGTTTTTGGCTGAGAATTATCTGGTACACGCTCAATAGTTTGTTTGATCTTCATACTCTAAAGTCTCTCGATACTGTGAATGCAGTTTAGAATCCCGTTGAATTCATTTAGAAAGACAATTCAAAGTTTTCTTAGCTAGGTCGAAATTATTGTTAAGCTCTTTTGCAGGTCATTTTTTCTGTCTGCAAGATGCTGGACTTCCAGCTAAATTATGTTCGACACTGACGGAGTACTAATTGCTAAGCAGTAAGCAAGCCAGCACTGATGAGAAAAAAAATATAGTAAGTTGATGGCGGGCTATGGGAGAAAATTAGTTTGTAAGAGTTAAGCTATTTAATATTGCAGAGGGTTCTGTTTTTACATATAACTAGCCTATAGCCCATCATAAGGGATAAGTAAATTTTTTAATTTTCCAGAATTGTAAATTACCCTACGAGTCAGGAAAAAAAATGGTTTGTTTTTGGCTGAGAATTATCTGGTACACGCTCAATAATTTGTTTGATCTTCATACTCTAAAGTCTCTCGATACTGTGAATGCAGTTTAGAATCCCGTTGAATTCATTTAGAAAGACAATTCAAAGTTTTCTTAGCTAGGTCGAAATTATTGTTAAGCTCTTTTGCAGGTCATTGTTTTTTGTCTGCAAGATGCTGGACTTCCAGCTAAATTATGTTCGACACTGACGGAGTACTAATTGCTAAGCAGTAAGCAAGCCAGCACTGATGAGAAAAAAAATATAGTTAGTTGATGGCGGGCTATGGGAGAAAATTAGTTTGTAAGAGTTAAGCTATTTAATATTGCCGATGGTTCTGTTTTTATATATAACTAACATACAGCCCATCATATGACTGGATAAGTAAAATTTTTAATTTTTTCAGAATTGTAAAGTACTTTATGAGGAAGGTGAAAAAATGGTTTGTTTTTGGCTGAGAATTATCTGGTACATGCTCAATAATTTGTTTGATCTTCATATTCTAAAGTCTCTCGATACTGTGAATGCAGTTTAGAATCCGTTGAATTCATTTAGAAAGACAATTCAAAGTTTTCTTAGCTAGGTCGAAATTATTGTTAAGCTCTTTTGCAGGTCATTGTTTCTGTCTGCAAGATGCTGGACTTCCAGCTAAATTATGTTCGACACTGACGGAGTACTAATTGCTAAGCAGTAAGCAAGCCAGCACTGATGAGAAAAAAAATATAGTAAGTTGATGGCGGGCTATGGGAGAAAATTAGTTTGTAAGAGTTAAGCTATTTAATATTACAGAGGGTTCTGTTTTTTACATATAACTAGCCTATAGCCCATCATAGGGATAAGTAAATTTTTTAATTTTCCAGAATTGTAAATTACCCTACGAGTCAGGAAAAAAAATGGTTTGTTTTTGGCTGAGAATTATCTGGTACACGCTCAATAATTTGTTTGATCTTCATACTCTTTTAAAGTCTCTCAATACTGTGAATGCAGTTTAGAATCCCGTTGAATTCATTTAGAAATATAATTCAAAGTTATCTTAGCTACGTCGAAATTATTGTTAAGCTCTTTGCAGGTCATTGTTTCTGTCTGCAAGATGCTGGACTTCCAGCTAAATTATGTTCGACACTGACGGAGGAGTACTAATTGCTAAGCAGTAAGCAAGCCAGCACTGATGAGAAAAAAAATATAGTTAGTTGATGGCGGGCTATGGGAGAAAATTAGTTTGTAAGAGTTAAGCTATTTAATATTGCCGATGGTTCTGTTTTTATATATAACTAACATACAGCCCATCATATGACTGGATAATTAAAATTTTTAATTTTTTCAGAATTGTAAAGTATTTTATGAGGCAGGTGAAAAAAATGGTTTGTTTTTGGCTGAGAATTATCTGGTACATGCTCAATAATTTGTTTGATCTTCATACTCTAAAGTCTCTCGATACTGTGAATGCAGTTTAGAATCCCGTTGAATTCATTTAGAAAGACAATTCAAAGTTTTCTTAGCTAGGTCGAAATTATTGTTAAGCTCTTTTGCAGGTCATTGTTTCTGTCTGCAAGATGCTGGACTTCCAGCTAAATTATGTTCGACACTGACGGAGTACTAATTGCTAAGCAGTAAGCAAGCCAGCACTGATGAGAAAAAAAAATATAGTAAGTTGATGGCGGGCTATGGGAGAAAATTAGTTTGTAAGAGTTAAGCTATTTAATATTGCAGAGGGTTCTGTTTTTACATATAACTAGCCTATAACCCATCATAAGGGATAAGTAAATTTTTTAATTTTCCAGAATTGTAAATTACCCTACGAGTCAGGAAAAAAAATGGTTTGTTTTTGGCTGAGAATTATCTGGTACACGCTCAATAATTTGTTTGATCTTCATACTCTAAAGTCTCTCGATACTGTGAATGCAGTTTAGAATCCCGTTGAATTCATTTAGAAAGACAATTCAAAGTTTTCTTAGCTACGTCGAAATTATTGTTAAGCTCCTTTGCAGATCGTTGTTTCTGTCTGCAAGATGTTGGACTTCCAGCTAAATTATGTTCGACACTGACGGAGTACTAATTGCTAAGCAGTGAGCAAGTCAGCACTGATGAGAAAAAAATATAGTAAGTTGATGGCGGGCTATGGGAGAAAATTAGTTTGTAAGAGTTAAGCTATTTAATATTGCAGAGGGTTCTGTTTTTATGTATAACTAACATACAGCCCATCATAAGGGATAAGTAAATTTTTTAATTTTCCAGAATTGTAAATTACCCTACGAGTCAGGAAAAAAAATGGTTTGTTTTTGGCTGAGAATTATCTGGTACACGCTCAATAATTTGTTTGATCTTCATACTCTTTTAAAGTCTCTCAATACTGTGAATGCAGTTTAGAATCCCGTTGAATTCATTTAGAAAGACAATTCAAAGTTTTCTTAGCTAGGTCGAAATTATTGTTAAGCTCTTTTGCAGGTCATTGTTTCTGTCTGCAAGATGCTGGACTTCCAGCTAAATTATGTTCGACACTGACGGAGTACTAATTGCTAAGCAGTAAGCAAGCCAGCACTGATGAGAAAAAAAATATAGTAAGTTGATGGCGGGCTATGGGAGAAAATTAGTTTGTAAGAGTTAAGCTATTTAATATTGCAGAGGGTTCTGTTTTTATGTATAACTAACATACAGCCCATCATATGACTGGATCAGTAAAATTTTTAATTTTCCAGAATTGTAAAGTACCCTATGAGGAAGGTAAAAAAATGGTTTGTTTTTGGCTGAGAATTATCTGGTACATGCTCAATAATTTGTTTGATCTTCATACTCTAAAGTCTCTCGATACTGTGAATGCAGTTTAGAATCCCGTTGAATTCATTTAGAAAGACAATTCAAAGTTTTCTTAGCTACGTCGAAATTATTGTTAAGCTCTTTTGCAGGTCATTGTTTCTGTCTGCAAGATGCTGGACTTCCAGCTAAATTATGTTCGACACTGACGGAGTACTAATTGCTAAGCAGTAAGCAAGCCAGCACTGATGAGAAAAAAAATATAGTAAGTTGATGGCGGGCTATGGGAGAAAATTAGTTTGTAAGAGTTAAGCTATTTAATATTGCAGAGGGTTCTGTTTTTACATATAACTAGCCTATAGCCCATCATAAGGGGATAAGTAAATTTTTTAATTTTCCAGAATTGTAAATTACCCTACGAGTCAGGAAGGTGAAAAAATGGTTTGTTTTTGGCTGAGAATTATCTGGTACACTCTCAGTAATTTCTTTATCTTAATTTTCCTCTAAAGTCTCCCGATACTGGGAATGCAGTTTAGAATCCCGTTGAATTCATTTAGAAAGACAATTCAAAGTTTTCTTAGCTACGTCGAAATTATTGTTAAGCTCTTTTGCAGGTCATTGTTTCTGTCTGCAAGATGCTGGACTTCCAGCTAAATTATGTTCGACACTGACGGAGTACTAATTGCTAAGCAGTAAGCAAGCCAGCACTGATGAGAAAAAAAATATAGTAAGTTGATGGCGGGCTATGGGAGAAAATTAGTTTGTAAGAGTTAAGCTATTTAATATTGCCGAGGGTTCTGTTTTTATATACAACTAGCATATAGCCCATCATATGATGGGATAAGTAAAATTTTTAATTTTTTCAGAATTGTAAAGTACTTTATGAGGAAGGTGAAAAAATGGTTTGTTTTTGGCTGAGAATTATCTGGTACACTCTCAATAATTTGTTTGATCTTCATACTCTTTTAAAGTCTATCAATACTGTGAATGCAGTTTAGAATCCCGTTGAATTCATTTAGAAAGACAATTCAAAGTTTTCTTAGCTACGTCGAAATTATTGTTAAGCTCTTTGGCAGGTCATTGTTTCTGTCTGCAAGATGCTGGACTTCCAGCTAAATTATGTTCGACACTGACGGAGTACTAATTGCTAAGCAGTAAGCAAGCCAGCACTGATGAGAAAAAAAATATAGTAAGTTGATGGCGGGCTATGGGAGAAAATTAGTTTGTAAGAGTTAAGCTATTTAATATTGCAGAGGGTTCTGTTTTTACATATAACTAGCCTATAGCCCATCATAAGGGATAAGTAAATTTTTTAATTTTCCAGAATTGTAAATTACCCTACGAGTCAGGAAAAAAAATGGTTTGTTTTTGGCTGAGAATTATCTGGTACACGCTCAATAATTTGTTTGATCTTCATACTCTTTTAAAGTCTCTCAATACTGTGAATGCAGTTTAGAATCCCGTTGAATTCATTTAGAAAGACAATTCAAAGTTTTCTTAGCTAGGTCGAAATTATTGTTAAGCTCTTTTGCAGGTCATTGTTTCTGTCTGCAAGATGCTGGACTTCCAGCTAAAATTATGTTCGACACTGACGGAGTACTAATTGCTAAGCAGTAAGCAAGTCTGCACTGATGAGAAAAAAAATATAGTAAGTTGATGGCGGGCTATGGGAGAAAATTAGTTTGTAAGAGTTAAGCTATTTAATATTGCAGAGGGTTCTGTTTTTATATATAACTAGCATATAGCCCATCATAAGGGATAGGTAAATTTTTCAATTTTCCAGAATTGTAAAGTACCCTATGAGTCAGGAAAAAAAAATGGTTTGTTTTTGGCAGAGAATTATCTCGTTCACGCTCAATAATTTGTTTATCTCCATACTTGTCTAAAGTCTCCCGATATTGTGAATGCAGTTTAGAATCACGTTGATTTCATTTAGAAAAACAATTCAAAGTTTTCTTAGCTAGGTCGAAATTATTGTTAAGCTCTTTTGCAGATCGTTGTTTCTGTCTGCAAGATGCTGGACTTCCAGCTTAAATTATGTTCGACACTGACGGAGTACTAATTGCTAAGCAGTAAGCAAGCCAGCACTGATGAGAAAAAAAAATATAGTAAGTTGATGGCGGGCTATGGGAGAAAATTAGTTTGTAAGAGTTAAGCTATTTAATATTGCAGAGGGTTCTGTTTTTACATATAACTAGCCTATAGCCCATCATAAGGGATAAGTAAATTTTTTAATTTTCCAGAATTGTAAATTACCCTACGAGTCAGGTAAAAAAAATGGTTTGTTTTTGGCTGAGAATTATCTGGTACACGCTCAATAATTTGTTTGATCTTCATACTCTAAAGTCTCTCGATACTGTGAATGCAGTTTAGAATCCCGTTGAATTCATTTAGAAAGACAATTCAAAGTTTTCTTAGCTAGGTCGAAATTATTGTTAAGCTCTTTTGCAGGTCATTGTTTCTGTCTGCAAGATGCTGGACTTCCAGCTAAATTATGTTCGACACTGACGGAGTACTAATTGCTAAGCAGTAAGCAAGCCAGCACTGATGAGAAAAAAAATATAGTAAGTTGATGGCGGGCTATGGGAGAAAATTAGTTTGTAAGAGTTAAGCTATTTAATATTGCAGAGGGTTCTGTTTTTATATATAACTAGCATATAGCCCATCATAAGGGATAGGTAAAATTTTTTAATTTTCCAGAATTGTAAATTACCCTATGAGGCAGGTAAAAAAATGGTTTGTTTTTTTGGCTGAGAATTATCTGGTACACGCTCAATAATTTGTTTATCTTCATACTCTAAAGTCTCAAAATACTGTGAATGCAGTTTAGAATCCCGTTGAATTCATTTAGAAAGACAATTCAAAGTTTTTTTAGCTAGTCGAAATTATTGTTAAGCTCTTTTGCAGGTCATTGTTTCTGTCTGCAAGATGCTGGACTTCCAGCTAAATTATGTTCGACACTGACGGAAGTACTAATTGCTAAGCAGTAAGCAAGCCAGCACTGATGAGAAAAAAATATAGTAAGTTGATGGCGGGCTATGGGAGAAAATTAGTTTGTAAGAGTTAAGCTATTTAATATTGCAGAGGGTTCTGTTTTTATGTATAACTAACATACAGCCCATCATATGACTGGATCAGTAAAATTTTTAATTTTCCAGAATTGTAAATTACCCTATGAGGCAGGTGAAAAAAGGGTTTGTTTTTTGACTGAGAATTATCTGATAAAAGTTCAATAATTTGTTCATACTCCTCTAAAGTCTCCCGATACTGTGAATGCAGTTTAGAATCCCGTTGAATTCATTTAGAAAGACAATTCAAAGTTTTCTTAGCTACGTCGAAATTATTGTTAAGCTCTTTTGCAGGTCATTGTTTCTGTCTGCAAGATTGCTGGACTTCCAGCTAAATTATGTTCGACACTGACGGAGTACTAATTGCTAAGCAGTAAGCAAGCCAGCACTGATGAGAAAAAAAATATAGTAAGTTGATGGCGGGCTATGGGAGAAAATTAGTTTGTAAGAGTTAAGCTATTTAATATTGCAGAGGGTTCTGTTTTTACATATAACTAGCCTATAGCCCATCATAAGGGATAAGTAAATTTTTTAATTTTCCAGAATAGTAAATTACCCTACGAGTCAGGAAAAAAAATGGTTTGTTTTTGGCTGAGAATTATCTGGTACACGCTCAATAATTTGTTTGATCTTCATACTCTAAAGTCTCTCGACTGTGAATGCAGTTTAGAATCCCGTTGAATTCATTTAGAAAGACAATTCAAAGTTTTCTTAGCTAGGTCGAAATTATTGTTAAGCTCTTTTGCAGGTCATTGTTTCTGTCTGCAAGATGCTGGACTTCCAGCTAAATTATGTTCGACACTGACGGAGTACTAATTGCTAAGCAGTAGCAAGCCAGCACTGATGAAAAAAAAATATAGTAAGTTGATGGCGGGCTATGGGAGAAAATTAGTTTGTAAGAGTTAAGCTATTTAATATTGCAGAGGGTTCTGTTTTTACATATAACTAGCATATAGCCCATCATAAGGGATAAGTAAATTTTTTAATTTTTTCAGAATAGTAAATTACCCTACGAGTCAGGAAAAAAAATGGTTTGTTTTTGGCTGAGAATTATCTGGTACACGCTCAATAATTTGTTTGATCTTCATACTCTAAAGTCTCTCGATACTGTGAATGCAGTTTAGAATCCCGTTGAATTCATTTAGAAAGACAATTCAAAGTTTTCTTAGCTAGGTCGAAATTATTGTTAAGCTCTTTTGCAGGTCGTTGTTTCTGTCTGCAAGATGCTGGACTTCCAGCTAAAAATTATGTTCGACACTGACGGAGTACTAATTGCTAAGCAGTAAGCAAGCCAGCACTGATGAGAAAAAAAATATAGTAAGTTGATGGCGGGCTATGGGAGAAAATTAGTTTGTAAGAGTTAAGCTATTTAATATTGCAGAGGGTTCTGTTTTTACATATAACTAGCCTATAGCCCATCATAAGGGATAAGTAAATTTTTTAATTTTCCAGAATTGTAAATTACCCTATGAGGTAAGTAAAAAAAATGGTTTGTTTTTGGCTGAGAATTATCTGGTACACGCTCAATAATTTATCTTCATACTCCTCTAAAGTCTCTTGATAATGTGAAAGCAGTTTAGAATCAAGTTGAATTCATTTAGAAAGACAATTCAAAGTTTTCTTAGCTAGGTCGAAATTATTGTTAAGCTCTTTTGCAGGTCATTGTTTCTGTCTGCAAGATGCTGGACTTCCAGCTAAATTATGTTCGACACTGACGGAGTACTAATTGCTAAGCAGTAAGCAAGCCAGCACTGATGAGAAAAAAAATATAGTAAGTTGATGGCGGGCTATGGGAGAAAATTAGTTTGTAAGAGTTAAGCTATTTAATATTGCAGAGGGTTCTGTTTTTACATATAACTAGCCTATAGCCCATCATAAGGGATAAGTAAAATTTTTTTAATTTTCCAGAATTGTAAATTACTACGAGTCAGGAAAAAAAATGGTTTGTTTTTGGCTGAGAATTATCTGGTACACGCTCAATAATTTGTTTGATCTTCATACTCTAAAGTCTCTCGATACTGTGAATGCAGTTTAGAATCCCGTTGAATTCATTTAGAAAGACAATTCAAAGTTTTCTTAGCTACGTCGAAATTATTGTTAAGCTCTTTGGCAGGTCATTGTTTCTGTCTGCAAGATGCTGGACTTCCAGCTAAATTATGTTCGACACTGACGGAGTACTAATTGCTAAGCAGTAAGCAAGCCAGCACTGATGAGAAAAAAAATATAGTAAGTTGATGGCGGGCTATGGGAGAAAATTAGTTTGTAAGAGTTAAGCTATTTAATATTGCAGAGGGTTCTGTTTTTACATATAACTAGCCTATAGCCCATCATAAGGGATAAGTAAATTTTTTAATTTTCCAGAATTGTAAATTACCCTACGAGTCAGGAAAAAAAATGGTTTGTTTTTGGCTGAGAATTATCTGGTACACGCTCAATAATTTGTTTGATCTTCATACTCTAAAGTCTCTCGATACTGTGAATGCAGTTTAGAATCCCGTTGAATTCATTTAGAAAGACAATTCAAAGTTTTCTTAGCTAGGTCGAAATTATTGTTAAGCTCTTTTGCAGGTCATTGTTTCTGTCTGCAAGATGCTGGACTTCCAGCTAAATTATGTTCGACACTGACGGAGTACTAATTGCTAAGCAGTAAGCAAGCCAGCACTGATGAGAAAAAAATATAGTAAGTTGATGGCGGGCTATGGGAGAAAATTAGTTTGTAAGAGTTAAGCTATTTAATATTGCCGATGGTTCTGTTTTTATATATAACTAGCATATAGCCCATCATAAGGGATAGGTAAATTTTTCAATTTTCCAGAACTGTAAAGTACTTTATGAGACAGTTAAAAAATGGTTTGTTTTTGGCTGAGAATTATCTGGTACACGCTCAATAATTTGTTTGATCTTCATACTCTAAAGTCTCTCAATACTGTGAATGCAGTTTAGAATCACGTTGAATTCATTTAGAAAGACAATTCAAAGTTTTCTTAGCTACGTCGAAATTATTGTTAAGCTCCTTTGCAGATCGTTGTTTCTGTCTGCAAGATGTTGGACTTCCAGCTAAATTATGTTCGACACTGACGGAGTACTAATTGCTAAGCAGTGAGCAAGTCAGCACTGATGAGAAAAAAATATTGTAAGTTGATGGCGGGCTATGGGAGAAAATTAGTTTGTAAGAGTTAAGCTATTTAATATTGCCGAGGGTTCTGTTTTTACATATAACTAGCATATAGCCCATCATAAGGGATAAGTAAATTTTTTAATTTTCCAGAATTGTAAAGTACCCTATGAGTCAGGTAAAAAAATGGTTTGTTTTTGGCTGAGAATTATCTGTAACACGCTCAATAATTTGTTTGATCTTCATACTCTTTTAAAGTCTCTCAATACTGTGAATGCAGTTTAGAATCCCGTTGAATTCATTTAGAAAGATAATTCAAAGTTTTCTTAGCTACGTCGAAATTATTGTTAAGCTCTTTTGCAGGTCGTTGTTTCTGTCTGCAAGATGCTGGACTTCCAGCTAAATTATGTTCGATACTGACGGAGTACTAATTGCTAAGCGGTAAGCAAGCCAGCACTGATGAGAAAAAAAATATAGTAAGTTGATGGCGGGCTATGGGAGAAAATTAGTTTGTAAGAGTTAAGCTATTTAATATTGCAGAGGGTTCTGTTTTTACATATAACTAGCATATAGCCCATCATAAGGGATAAGTAAATTTTTTAATTTTCCAGAATTGTAAAGTACCCTATGAGTCAGGTAAAAAAATGGTTTGTTTTTGGCTGAGAATTATCTGGTACACGCTCAATAATTTGTTTGATCTTCATACTCTTTTAAAGTCTCTCAATACTGTGAATGCAGTTTAGAATCACGTTGAATTCATTTAGAAAGACAATTCAAAGTTTTCTTAGCTACGTCGAAATTATTGTTAAGCTCCTTTGCAGATCGTTGTTTCTGTCTGCAAGATGCTGGACTTCCAGCTAAATTATGTTCGATACTGACGGAGTACTAATTGCTAAGCGGTAAGCAAGCCAGCACTGATGAGAAAAAAAATATAGTAAGTTGATGGCGGGCTATGGGAGAAAATTAGTTTGTAAGAGTTAAGCTATTTAATATTGCAGAGGGTTCTGTTTTTACATATAACTAGCATATAGCCCATCACAAGGGATAAGTAAATTTTTTAATTTTCCAGAATTGTAAATTACCCTATGAGTCAGGAAAAAAATAGTTTGTTTTTGGTTGAGAATTATCTGGTACACGCTCAATAATTTGTTTGATCTTCATACTCTTTTAAAGTCTCTCAATACTGTGAATGCAGTTTAGAATCACGTTGAATTCATTTAGAAAGACAATTCAAAGTTTTCTTAGCTACGTCGAAATTATTGTTAAGCTCCTTTGCAGATCGTTGTTTCTGTCTGCAAGATGTTGGACTTCCAGCTAAATTATGTTCGACACTGACGGAGTACTAATTGCTAAGCAGTAAGCAAGCCAGCACTGATGAGAAAAAAAAATATAGTAAGTTGATGGCGGGCTATGGGAGAAAATTAGTTTGTAAGAGTTAAGCTATTTAATATTGCAGAGGGTTCTGTTTTTACATATAACTAGCCTATAGCCCATCATAAGGGATAAGTAAATTTTTTAATTTTCCAGAATTGTAAATTACCCTACGAGTCAGGAAAAAAAATGGTTTGTTTTTGGCTGAGAATTATCTGGTACACGCTCAATAATTTGTTTGATCTTCATACTCTAAAGTCTCTCGATACTGTGAATGCAGTTTAGAATCCCGTTGAATTCATTTAGAAAGACAATTCAAAGTTTTCTTAGCTAGGTCGAAATTATTGTTAAGCTCTTTTGCAGGTCATTGTTTCTGTCTGCAAGATGCTGGACTTCCAGCTAAATTATGTTCGACACTGACGGAGTACTAATTGCTAAGCAGTAAGCAAGCCAGCACTGATGAGAAAAAAATATAGTAAGTTGATGGCGGGCTATGGGAGAAAATTAGTTTGTAAGAGTTAAGCTATTTAATATTGCAGAGGGTTCTGTTTTTACATATAACTAGCCTATAGCCCATCATAAGGGATAAGTAAATTTTTTAATTTTCCAGAATTGTAAATTACCCTACGAGTCAGGAAAAAAAATGGTTTGTTTTTTGGCAGAGAATTATCTGGTAACACGAATAATTTGTTTGATCTTCATACTCTAAAGTCTCTCGATACTGTGAATGCAGTTTAGAATCCCGTTGAATTCATTTAGAAAGACAATTCAAAGTTTTCTTAGCTAGGTCGAAATTATTGTTAAGCTCTTTTGCAGGTCATTGTTTCTGTCTGCAAGATGCTGGACTTCCAGCTAAATTATGTTCGACACTGACGGAGTACTAATTGCTAAGCAGTAAGCAAGCCAGCACTGATGAGAAAAAAATATAGTAAGTTGATGGCGGGCTATGGGAGAAAATTAGTTTGTAAGAGTTAAGCTATTTAATATTGCAGAGGGTTCTGTTTTTATGTATAACTAACATACAGCCCATCATATGACTGGATCAGTAAAATTTTTATTTTCCAGAATTGTAAAGTACTTTATGAGACAGGAAAAAAAATGGTTTGTTTTTGGCTGAGAATTATCTGGTACACGCTCAATAATTTGTTTGATCTTCATACTCTAAAGTCTCTCGATACTGTGAATGCAGTTTAGAATCCCGTTGAATTCATTTAGAAAGACAATTCAAAGTTTTCTTAGCTAGGTCGAAATTATTGTTAAGCTCTTTTGCAGGTCATTGTTTCTGTCTGCAAGATGCTGGACTTCCAGCTAAATTATGTTCGACACTGACGGAGTACTAATTGCTAAGCAGTAAGCAAGCCAGCACTGATGAGAAAAAAAATATAGTAAGTTGATGGCGGGCTATGGGAGAAAATTAGTTTGTAAGAGTTAAGCTATTTAATATTGCCGAGGGTTCTGTTTTTACATATAGCTATCATATAGCCCATCATAAGGGATAAGTAAAATTTTTTAATTTTTTCCAGAATTGTAAATTACCCTTTATGAGTCAGGAAAAAAAAAAAATGGTTTGTTTTTGGCTGAGAATTATCTGGTACACGCTCAATAATTTGTTTGATCTTCATACTCTAAAGTCTCTCGATACTGTGAATGCAGTTTAGAATCCCGTTGAATTCATTTAGAAAGACAATTCAAAGTTTTCTTAGCTAGGTCGAAATTATTGTTAAGCTCTTTTGCAGGTCATTGTTTCTGTCTGCAAGATGCTGGACTTCCAGCTAAATTATGTTCGACACTGACGGAGTACTAATTGCTAAGCAGTAAGCAAGCCAGCACTGATGAGAAAAAAAAATATAGTAAGTTGATGGCGGGCTATGGGAGAAAATTAGTTTGTAAGAGTTAAGCTATTTAATATTGCCGAGGGTTCTGTTTTTACATATAGCTATCATATAGCCCATCATAAGGGATAAGTAAATTTTTTAATTATCCAGAATTGTAAATTACCCTATGAGTCAGGAAAAAAATGGTTTGTTTTTGGCTGAGAATTATCTGGTACACGCTCAATAATTTGTTTGATCTTCATACTCTTTTAAAGTCTCTCAATACTGTGAATGCAGTTTAGAATCACGTTGAATTCATTTAGAAAGATAATTCAAAGTTTTCTTAGCTACGTCGAAATTATTGTTAAGCTCTTTTTGCCACAGTAATTAATGGAAGTAATGGAATGAAACCGAATTACAACCCGGAGGTAGATAGAATTTGTTGTTAATACCGGTGATAAAATTTTCATTGCAGGAAAAAATAATCGACGATTAAATTTAAATTTATTACATATGTACCTAATCTATTATTTAAGACAAATATAAAAGAAAATTATTTACGGAATACCAAAGTTCCGTAATAAAACGTATTAAAATAGTGCAGACGATATTAAAATAATTTAAAATAAGACATGATTAAATGAGATGGTTAAAGAAATGACGTCATAATGCTAGAAAAAATGTTATTTTGCTTATTTTTATGTGATAAAAAGATAAATTTAATCGCCTGCTCTTAACCGGGGAAATTAAGGCTTGAAATAATGGCATTAAATGCTAGAAAAGGGGGAATGAGTGAATTTCGAATGTTGCTAAACCTATCAAGAATCCAGTATGGATTCCTCTATCCATTTGAGGTACAACCGCTTCATAAATTTGAGGACAGACAATAACTTAGGATAACTTAAGGTATTATTATATAGGGGATTTTTTTCCATATGAAATGACTTGACAAGTTTTTTTTTTTTTTTTTTTTAATTTCCATGGAGAAAATGCTTGACAACTTACCATGTTATATACATAATATATCAAAATTATTTCAATAAAATTCTTCAAAATTATTCCAATTCATATTCTATGTTTTTTTCATAACATTTCCAACTACTCAAATTAATCAGGGACGTGATTCATTGAAATTACATTCTTTAACATTTCTCAAAACTTTATAACTGCTACGTGGAACCTTCTTTTTCCTTTTCAAACCCAGCAGTCAATTCTTCTATGGTAAACGACATATCATTGGAATCTCTATGCCATTGTATGCAATTATCCCGTCACGGATGTTTTAACATGCCACTAAAAAACCTCTATTTATATCTCATTCTCATATGAAATTGTCCACTTGATTTTTCCCTCCTCAGGACGGAATTTTTAAAAATCATCAGATGCACATTTGACCAATTTGTCTCCAATATAAGACTATATTTTTAGTTTCCCATCTTTAACAAGAAAATAGAGGAAGTTTATTTAGTATTTTGCTTGAACAAACTAAATATTGCTTGTACATGTAAAATACTACACAGACATCCTTTATTTTTTTCTTTATTTGATACATCCTTTATTTCACATTGTTAAAAAGTTATGAATAAAGTAAACAATAGTTCCTAAAACTCTTATTTTTATACTTTCTTAAAAGATTATTGCTTGAATTGTTTTCAAAGACCTAGTCAGTTTCTATTTGCGAGATTAATTCGTATTTATTTTGGCCTTTCTTTCAATTTAAAAATCAATATTTCAAAGACAAGCTTATGAAAAGTATAAGATATCATTTGAGTGCCTCTGTCTAATTTCACATTCGGATGATCCTGTGAATTAAATAATATCTCCAGTTCAATTCAAAGTTAAACATTTATAAAAATTACCATTAGTCTCGATAGTTTTTTTTTAAATGAGAACTGATACTGATTTATTACAGAGAGGTTTTTGAAATCGCCTATTTTAAAGGGAAATTTCCAGAACCAAAAGAGACTGACTCCTATTTGGAAATTTCTGACAAAATTTATCGTCTCATATATTTTCGAGAATAATCATGTGTCAACAATTTTTCTAGTTTTAAAATAACATGTAGATCAAAAATATAAGCTCACTCATTTTTTAGAGACAAAGGGAGATGTCAAACAGTGTACGTAAGAAATCGTATAATATTAATTAAACAAAACAGTGATTAAAATTTTGAAAAAAGAAAAAGAATTTTTTTTGAATGAAATGAAAAATTACTGTATACCACCTTTTATGCATGCACTCATACCGTTTCTACTCAATCATGTTTACCTATGTTCTTTCTAAACGTTTTAAGCATAATACTAGTTTATAAAATCAGGTTGAAATGCTCGTACAATAGCCGAAAAGTAAATTAAAAAATATATTGTTTTAAAAATCACGCAAAAATTCATTAAGTTAAAGGGATAAGACAATTAGAAGAAAAATGATTGAAAATTAGGGGAAATTTTAGGTTAAATTTTAGAAAAACATAAAGTAAAACATTTTTTTCTAAGTAAGTGTAGCTCAAGAAACGATAAACATTAAATTATTTTCATTAGTCGATGATATAATACAGAATCACGAAAAATATGAATAAAGCAACGATTGTGTTTGATATCCGGAACTGTAGAAACTTATTTCCGTTAATAATAGCTGTATGTAGCTATTATTCTCGGAAATTAATACTTTAAAAATAAATTTTTCAGTTTAAAAATTTAGATATTGATATATTTCATTGTACGTGTATTCTTTCCTGATTTCTGAAATGATGGGCAGATTTAATTATTCCAATTATCAATACAGTTCAGCGCCCTCTACAAGTGTTGTCTTCAAATGGGAGAAGGTAAGGATGAAATCTAAGTATCCTGAGAAGAGTGAGTGCCACTAGTAAAGACGAAACAACTGGGTACCAAGAAGGTTAACCCAACCCACCCCCTCTTCCAGGTGCAGTCGCTTTTATAGATTTTGGATGTCAAAAGCCCTCTAGCGGCCACCAGTATGTCCCATTACAGCGCCATCTAGAAGAGTCCTTGTTATTAGTAATAGACGAAACAACTGGGTACCAAAAAAGACTACTAAATACTAAAAAATAATTAAATTTTCCACTCTCAAGAAACAGCATTTTACAATTCTAAGTGCGTAAATAAGCATAGCATGTAAAAAAATAATTTCGATAATAAACTGTATAACACATGGAAAACATTAATTTGTTACTGCTTGAAACACGTAAGAACCCACAAAACCTTACTCATTATATAAAACTAATTCTTCCTAGAAATAAAAAAATGTATCATCAGTTTAATATTAAAAAGTAAACCAAAGAATGAACTAATTCGGAAGTTGTAAAAAGGAATTTGAAAAGTTTTGTAGATTATCATATAGTACCATATTTCATGCCTGGTGATTCCACGCACAATCGTGTTCATCTACACTAAGCATTTTATGTATTAGATATATAGAATATTGTAACAATGACTCAATCGTAATATTGAAGACAATAGGATTACTCTAAAGCGAATATATATGTCACAGCACAGTTGCAGCAGTATTTGGTTTCAGTAGATGTTCA
Organism: Pardosa pseudoannulata; assembly: GCA_032207245.1. Lineage (NCBI taxonomy): Eukaryota > Metazoa > Arthropoda > Arachnida > Araneae > Lycosidae > Pardosa > Pardosa pseudoannulata. The sequence goes on along the minus strand of CM063508.1, from coordinate 81,130,615 downwards.
CGAGTTCCTAAAGCGTGTAGCTACTATCAGGTTAATTGTGTATTCATGAAACAGTAAGGTATGATGCCAAGTTTAAAGTCAATGTCTGTAGACTATCAGCTTCAGACTATCAGAGTTATTCTTTCTTTTCTTAGAAATCTTCAAAAGCACAAATGAAGTTTAATTGTATTCTATATATGCTTCGTTCTTAACCAAGAACGAAAAAATGCTCTCTGACAAGTTTCGCAAAATATTTAGTTATATTACAAAGTAAGCCCTTAATTAAATTCTGAATATGACAAATTTTGTCAAAACTAATTCGATTGAGGGTGATGGTATTAAAAGGTGGAAGAACAGTGTTTAACGTAAAAACCTGGTTTAGAATATTAGGTTGATGACTAAATTTAAAAAACCCATTACCTGGTTAAAACCATTTAATGTTGATTGATAGTAAAATCCCGTAGCCACGTAAAGCTAAAGGTTGAAACTCGCTGCGAAATATGGAACAAAGAGCTTCGAAAAATAAGTTTCTTTCAAATGAAAGATACAGAAAACACTTAAAAAATATTTTAATGAAATACACCACTATTTTTTAAATAAATTTTTGCAAGCATATAGTGATATAATTAAGTAATACATTGGTTGGTTGGTTGGTTGATTGGAGTTTAATGGCGCTAAATCCTCTAGGGACAAACTGCGCCAAACAAGATGAGGAAATAAACTAAAGACGAAATTTAGATAAAAAAATTTTGACAAAAGATAAAATGAAAGGTTCTAAAACAGATTAAAGTAACAATAAAAATATAACATTCAACAGA
>CM063508.1:81114818-81122318 GCA_032207245.1 Pardosa pseudoannulata | reverse complement strand
AGAATGTTGATTAAAGAATTAAACTGAAAGGTTTGAAATAATTTCCACCATTCTCCTGATTAATGGCCGAACGATGGCCGATTGGTTAGGGTGCTGGCCTTCGGTACCGTAGTTCGTGGGTTCGAATCCCACTGTGGCATGGATGTTCGTAGCCGTTCGGTATTGGCTTTAAGCTGTATGTCCCGGTCTCATTAGCCCTTGTGTTGCAAAAAGTAAACCGTAGCACTCCAAACCAAACCAAACCTGATTAATGCCGTATTCAACTATCCAACTACTGACCTATTTTTAAGAAAACTTTTCAAATACGTGTATTAAAAACTAAATTTGTCAAACTGAAGACATTCATCTACTATATGCTGCATACTAAAACTTTAAAGTTATTGGATAGTAAAACTGACAAGAAATTAAAATCTGATAAGAAATTGAAAAGGTAGTAATTAATGAGTTACTGCAAGTACTTATCCCATATACAGGGTGTTTAAAAAATAACCGGTATATTTGAAAAAAAAATCAATAAAAACTAAACGGACAGTTACAGAAATACACAGTTTATTGCAATATGCTTGGGATGATATTAAATGTTTAGGCAGACAAACCTTCAAAATTAGTTCAAATGTTCGACAACAGATGACGCTGCAGTCTGGAAAAATCTAAACTACGATATTTTGCAGATATCCACCATGAGCAGCAATAATATGGCTTATTCTGAAATGAAAATATCGGAGACGTCTCAGGCGGGATGGGTTGACATGCGGAACAGATGTACTGTTACAGTTATTCAATTGTTTCTTGATAGTGGCGGTACACCTGGTCTTTTAAGAGTCCCCACAGACAAATATCGTAGTTTAGATTTTTAAGACTGCAGCGCCATCTGTTGTGGAATATTGTAACTTATTTTAAAGTTTGTCTGCTTGAAAATTTACTATTGTCCCAAGCATATTGTAATAAACTGTAAATTTTTATCACTGTCCGTTAAGTTTTTATTGATTTTTCAAATATACTTGTCATTTTTTAAACACCATGTATAATCCTATATATAATCTTATATAAGTTAACAAATACTCTTTAGTAATAAATCATATCTGAAAGGATTGTTTTGTTTTATATTTTTAAAATGCATTTGAAGAGCTGCTGTAGCTCAGTGGGAAAAGGCAACGCTCTTCTAACTGGAAAGTTGCGGTTTCGAAGAGGGATCCGCCATGTCCGTTAACGGTGACTGGGGCCTGTAAAATAGATTCGTGGTCAAAATGTCCTCCAAGTTCTCAATCAATACCTCTGGGGATGGAAGGCCAGGCCTATGGATCTTCTGCTTAGTCACTGCTTAAATTACGGAGACCCACTTGAGCATAAGTCGTACTTTCACCCTTGTACTGTCGTTAAAAAACGAAAGGTACACCCCTTTGCTTTAAAAGGAATAGCCTCCGGCTCAATCGTTCTTGGTTTGATCAAGTGGCATAAGTCAACAACAAAATGCATTTGCAAAACCTCCCAGTCGTTCGATTTTTTTTTATGCGACTCATTAAACTTTAATTAATAGAATAATGCTGAACAAGTTTTATTTTTCTCGTATCCTAGAATGCATTTTAATTTTAATAATTCATATGACAATTATATTTCTCCGATTTTTAGATAACTGAGCGGAACGGTGAAGTATGATTAAAATCTCCTTTCTTTCGGATCTTCTACACAACAAGGATTTGTTAGATATGAAATTACTTATTAATTTTAAATAAACCTTTATTTAATATTAAAAGCTATTACTATAAGTTCAAATAAGTAATGTAAAATAAAAGTACGACTGCAAATGATGTATTTTAACAAAAAAAAAGAAAAAAAAAAAGAAACGAAACTAATGAGACGCTGTCATATCGATATGTGATATTCGCATTGAGTCTGAATTCACTAGTTTAGTGTTATAGGATTTTATTTCTTAATTGATTTTTTATTTGTTTCCATTACTATTCACTTTTAAAAGTTATTTTTTATTTTACCATCATGCATTTTAAGCTATATTATATAACTAAATATTTATTTTTAACATCATCATTTATGTATTACAACCGATCATTGAATTTCTTCATGCTTCCTCATGTATACTTTGTACATCCCTCAGCATAGGGCACTTTAGAACTGTTTGTTTACTTTTCATTCTGCTGTATAATGTATGGGTTCATAAAAGTTGACTTCTAGTGGGATCACTATTCCCGCTCTGTGCAGTTTAATGAAAGCAGTTTCGACGATGAAATTTTATGCGATTCTGAGTTGATTCTTATTTCCTCTACATTCCCTGCATGTTTGTTATATTGGTAGCAAATCAACCTGTGTAATTATTCAGAATACGCATTATATTGGAGACTCCCTACTGATTGTGCCTCTATATGATCCATTTACCTGGCCTAAGAAACGAAGTGTTATGGAAGCGCCACTTCTCTAACAATCTAACAAATTTTAAACTTTTTAATTACTTTATTTTTTATCTTAGTTATTTTTTTTCTAAATTTCGTATTATTTAGCTCTAAACAGCACTTTTTACCCCAAAACACCATCCCCATCCTGTTGAATTGATAAACTGTTCTGATTCATTACATTTCATCTCTGAGTTATGCTGCAAACATGGGCTGCGCAAAGCGTGTTGGTACCTGGAAGCTTAGCTTCCAGTGAGCTAAAATGTATACATATTTTAAGCACACAGAATTTAGTTTTCCTTCCGTTTAGTGAAATACTGTGTAGAGTATTATAGAAATGACTTTGTAATATGTTTTAGAGATTCTATATTGAAGAACCAATCGGATTCTGTTAGTTTTCATGTGATGAGGCGATTTAGATCAGTAATATAATGGATTAATTAATAAGAGTAAAATGCTTGGGATCTAAAACTGATCTCATAACATCTTTTGTAAAGGTGAGAGGACAATAAAAACATTTCAACGGTTTTTCGTCTTGTGCGGGATTCTCGGGCGGGGTTCTGATCCTAGTCCATTATTAAAATCACGTGTCCGTACATGACACTAAATAAAAATGTACCTTTGTGGATTTATTTATGAGTCCCGAAGGGACAGTGCCCAATTTGAAGGGATAAGGTTTTTCACATTGTTGGTTTCAAGGAGGGGTTAAGGAGACCAATTAGATTTTTACAACTCTCCCGATTGGGCGAAAAGAAGTAAGAGAGTACAAAGATGAAATTAATGTAAAATAAGAAAAGTCTAGAATGAGAGGGGGTGTTCGAGTGTGGAGTCGAATCAAGGAGAGCAGAGAAGTCAGAAGTCGGAGGAGACGATTTTGATTGTGAGACTTCGGGAGTCCAAAGAGAATAGCCTTGAGTTCGACAAAGACTCCGGAAACGTCTGGAACATCTCGCGACTACCAGAAGTGTTCCTGTGTCAAATATTACGGTCGCACCGCAAATACTCAGAAGGAAGCCCCTGACCAGACCGACGGAAGATTGAAATTTGCTACCACACATACCCAATCCTGATTAGCTCTCAACCAGCAGTCTTCCTTGCACACCATATTTAACCCCAAAGGTACTCAATTTTACATATATTTGAAATTGAGATTAGGTCCTCTCTTATATGTATATATATATATATATATATATATATATACACATATTTACCTAATTGATGGAAAATTATTGTCAGACCAAAATTAGTGTGGCCCCTAAATTGAACGTGTTTATAATGTAAATTTTATGAAGATTAAATCTTGTTTGTATATAGATGTATATATATATCATTATAATAAATTTGCTTTTTATTTTAAGCTGATTTCAGTTACTTTTAATTTAGCTTTTTAGTTTATTTTCTTATTTTAAGTCTGTAGTCTCTCAGAACTTGTGGTTGAATTTAGTACTTAAATATTTTACACAACGCAACCAAAATAATACTTAGTATTTGTTACTAACCAAAATAAATACCACTATACACTTGATCATAGGTTAATACCTAAATACAAACGAGAGCTGCACGACATTTCAAACAGAAAATATTATTTATTGCAATAGGAGCTTCTCCCATAGAAGCAGTTAAAGTGCTGTTAGTGGAATCGTCAACTGGTTCTGTGCTTTGCGGAAGAGAATACTATAAAAGAATCGTCAAAATTGCGAATTGTGAAATTGCGATTTTGGCTCATTTCAAGTGACCATTTAATTCATTTTCATATGCTAAAAATTTAATACCAATAGACAGTTAACAACAGTCTAAAGAATTTTTCACAAATTTAAGCTGACAGTTGCAAAATGTTCTTCAGACATTTTAATTTTAGATCTTATGAATTTTAGTATCTATATAATTTGAGAATAAAGTTGGGTAAATTTTTAATAATTTTTTTAACAATAGATAACTACAAATTTTATATTCCATTTTTTATTTCTGTATAAATAATACACAAATATATGTTTGTGTGTGTTTACAAAATTATTGAGGCACAAAGCTTCTCTTATGTAAATTCTGAAGCCTCATCATTACCTAGTATGATTGTAAAGTACCAAAACGGAGGGCTCTCAAAACCGGGATCTACTTAACCCATTAACGTGCATGCTCGAGTTAACTCGAGTTAAACTGGCCAAACTGTGCACACTCGAGATAATTCGAGCGTCGTTGTACTTTATGTTGCTATAATTTTTCACACTCAAATGCAATAGAGAATTGAAAAAAAATTGTGTTCCTGATATTTATCATTTACATGGGATTCTAATTTTTACACTTACTTATTCAAGTATAAAATATGTATTTTTTTCTTCTTATCACTTACGACTTCACTTATCTCTTCCTTGTGAACCGTTTTAAAACAGCATCTTCATATGCACAACTTATCGTGTGTGTAATATTACTATATTCGACTATTTTCTGCAATGTTATCAAAATCCAAAATTACAATAAAAATTTTGATTATTTTTTTTTTTTGTATTTTCGTAATTTTCTTGGCAAGATAAAGTCCTAAATTGTGTTTTTTACTTTTAAAAAATTGATTTTTTTGGAAAATTAACTTTTTTGGTCCGACTTTTTTTTTTAATTTGTGCATGAAGGTGTTAATAAATATTTTAATTAAATGACTTAATATATGTCGTAATATATATGTTCTTAAATGATCACATGTAATTTTTATGAAGCTAATAAGAATAGTTTATAAGAATTTGTGTTCCTAAAAATATGAATAGGATTAAAACATTTTAAAGCTCAAATTGTGTATGAAGATGACAGATGATATATATAATTTAATTCGCTATAAGCTTCATTCCATTTGAGATAAGGCAAAAGTAATAGTATAAAAATATTCAATGTAATTGTAGTTCAATGCATAAAAATTAAAAAAACGAAATATATGAGATTTAATAATGTTCTTAAATGATCACCTGTAATTTTATGAAGCTAATAAGAACAGTTTATTAGAATTTGGGCTCCTAAAATATGAATAGGACTAGAATATTTTAAAGCTCAAATTGTGTATAAAGATGACAGGTGTATATATATATATATATATATATATATATATATATATATATATGTATATATATATATATATCTATATATATATATATATATATATATATATATATATATATATATATATATATATATATATATATATATATATATATATATATATATATATAATATATAATTTAATTCGCTATAAGCTTCAATCCATTTGAGATAAGGCAAAAGTAATGGTATAAAAATATTCAAAACAATTGCAGTTTAATACATAAAAAATTAAAAAAACGAAATATATGAGGATTTAATAATGTTATTAAATGAGCACATGTAATTTTATGAAGCTAATATGAACAGTTCATTAGAATTTGTGCTCCTAAAATATGAATAAGAATAAAACATTTTAAAGCTGAAATTGTGTATGAAGATGATAGTTGATGCATATAATTTAATTTGATATAACTTTCATTTCATTTGAGGTAACGCAAAAGTAATGGTATAAAAATATTCAATATAATTGAAGTTCAATACATAAAAAAATTAAAAAACGAAATATTTGAGGATTTAATAATCTTGAATCCCTCAACCTTGTCCTTTAGCTTATTTAAATATGCATCTTTTAAACCATAATCCATTAAATGAAAATAGTCAACTTATATTTTTAATTACTGCTCAAGTAGGTGAGCCAAAAGCATAAGGAGATCTTTAATTTTCTTAACATTTCGTATGGCTAAATAGAGTCTTATATTTGAAAGCATTGCGGATCTGCCGGTTAATATATCACTAAAATAAGCGAGAAGATTTTTTTTTTAAATCTAGGTAGTTGTAGCAATATTCTTTTCATGCATATTCCTTAGAAAGTGATCTTTGAAATCGGGAGAAAAGCACGAAACTGATTTTTGTTTTTGTTTTTGGAGTTCGCTTATCTCTTAATGCATATCCACTAGGAATTTTTATTTATTTATTTATTTATTTCCGAAAAATCATCATATGGAAGTCTGCACTTGATTTTTGTGGGGGACATAAATTTTCAATCTTACTAATGTTTTTAGCGTATAACTTGTTTTTATAACGGTCTGCAATTTTTTAATATTTTTATTTTAGCGTTACAGAAACAGAAACATTATTTTCATGGAATCCGTTTGATAAAAATAATGAGAAAAATAAAATATCTTCTTTTTATAAAGGTGTCAGAATGATTTTTTTTTATATATTTATATTTGAGAATAGAAGAAGCAAAAACTAATAACAATCACAAAGCATATAAATAAACAAATTTTATATATATCAGAATAGATCACAATCTTCAGAAAACTAATTTTTGGTAGATGTGGAAAAATATAGAACAATGGGGAATTTTTTTACCTTTATCAAGAACTAGTTGAAGCATCGAATATCAGTAAGAGATTAGTAAACTTTTGTATAGTGTGGTTAATCTATACATCTTTTAATACTATGTTACTGTGCTTCTGTACATATGCATTTTTAGTATGTTAGTGTTGTTTAGATTTTATTTTTGTGTGTAACTATAGCTCTATGTTTCTTCTCTTTTTTTCTTCTATATTTCAGTAACTTTGGCCTCTTAAGACTTTAACCAGGTCATAAGATGTTACAGCCTAAATAAACACAACCTAATTACACAACCTAATTACAACCTAATTACAGCCTACACACACATATATATATATATATATATATATATATATATATATATATATATATATATTACAGCCTAAATATATATATATATATATATATATATGTAATATATCAAAATTATATAACTTATATAATTATAGCTCCATGTTTCTTTTCTTTTTTTCTTCTATATTTCGGTAACTTTGGAGTCTTAAGACTTTAACCAGGTTATATGATGTTACAGCCTTCCAGGACTGTTTTTTTTACCCATAAAACATTTTTAACTGGAGTGAGAGTCACAACTCCCCTTGGACATTGATGGCATCATTTTAATCCATTTATAATTTATATTATATCGGTCTATAATTAATGTAGTGAGCTGTGCTTAATTTAAAATAATTTTATTAATATATATATATATATATAT
>CM063508.1:81104818-81112318 GCA_032207245.1 Pardosa pseudoannulata | reverse complement strand
TTGCAAAATAATTTTTAAAATATGTATGTTAGAAATAACTTTTATATCATATAATAGGTACATATCATTTTTATTTTGTGCAACATAAAATATTATTACGAACTTGTTGTATTTTGTAGCATAAAAATGTTATTTTTTTTAACCATTCAATTTTTTTACATTTTTTATATTTTTTATTTTAAAATATCACGAACCTTGAAAATTTAGTTTACAGAATAAAATAGATATTTTACTTCAATTCAGTACATACATTTAGTTCCTACTTTGTCTTTTCTAAAAATTATCTTGCATGAATGAATTTCATTATTTGTACTTTGTGCATATTTTTATTATATTTTAAATAATATACTATTTGAACTGACAGAAATTAATAGTTTTTTAAAGCTAGAGGATTATTAAAGAGCCAGTAAAAGTATATTCTAAAAGAACTAAAAGTATGCATTTTCCGATGAATAGAAAAAGACACCTCTAATAAAGATTTTAAGTCTCGAAAATTACTATGACCTCTAAAGCCAATTTTGGCATTTGATTATGTCATGTTAAAACTTTTCTAGATTGTGCATACAAATATAAAAGAACTTAAGTTATTTTATTAATACAAATGTTACAAGAAATTCTGTAAATGTTGTATAACATGCTCTATATATTTTTTACTTCATTGCCAAATTATTTATCTTTAAATTTTGAAAACGTTCCAGAAAGTTGCAAAAGTGATGGGTAAGAGTAAAAATATAAGTTATTAGACGTCGAAATTGGAATGCATATATATTATGATATAGAAGTTTAAAATGAAAAAGACTTCTCGAAACTTTGAAATTCAAAAAGTTTTTATTAAAGAATGATAATATTTAACTAAGGTAAAAACTATATTAACATTCAACAAAATTTTCCTTTTAAAAGGTTGAACATTTGGCTGATCTTGTCTTTATTTACAGCAGTTAAAATGTTCTAGAAAGCTGCAAAATATGGCAAGTGTAATAATATTAAGTTATTAGAAGCCAAAATCGGAATACATTTAAATTATGATGTAGTAGTTTAAAACCCACGAGGTTTCTAGAAAGATTGAAATACAAAAATTGTTTTTCTTAAATATTGAGAATATTTGACGAAGGCAAAAGCTATCTTATTCGGAAAAATTTTCATTTTCAAAAGTTGAACATGTGGCAGATTTTATATTTATTTACAGTAGTTAAAATGCATAAAAAATATTAATTTTTTCAAGCTTTCAGTTTTTATATATTTTTAAATATTTTTTACTTTAAAATATTAGGAACCTTGAAAATTTATTTTCCAGAATAAAATAGACATTTTATTTCAATTCAGTAAAATAATTTAGTTCCATTTCTAGGTCTGCCTTTCTAAAAATTGTTTTGCTGGTCAATAAATTTTACTCTTTTTACTTTGTGTATATTTTTATTATATATTTTAAATAACTATTAATACTGTTTAAGCTGAAAAAACTAAGTAATTTTTAAAGCTAGAGGATTATTAAAGAGCTAGTAAAAATTCATTCTAAAAGAACAAAAAGTATACATTTTATGATGGATTGAAAAAAGGTTGCTCTTATAAAGATTTTAAGTCTCGAAAGTTACTATGTCTTCTAAAACCAATTTTGTCATTTGATTATGTCAGGCCAAAAATCTTTAGACATACAAATGTAAAAGAACTTGAATTACTTTATTACGAGCAAATGATACAAGAAATTCTATGAATGACGTATAACATGCATTATATATTTTTTACTATATTACCAAAATTATTTATCTTATAAAAATATAAGTTTTGAAATCATCCCAGAAAGTTTCAAAAAGTTGATGCAAGTGTAAAAGTAATAAGTTATTATAAGTCGAAATTGAATTAATTTACACTATGATCTAGAAGCTTAAAACCTATAAGACTGCTTGAAACTTTGAAATTCAAAAAGTTTTTATTAAAGATTGAGAATATTTGACGAAAGTAAAAACTAGCTTAACATTTGGCAAAATTTTTCTTTTTAAAAGGTTGATTATTTGGCTGATTTTGCCTTTATTTACAGCAGTTAAAATGTTCCAGAAAGCTTATGGACAAGTGTAATAATATTAAGTTATTAGAAGCCGATATCTTAATAGATTTATATTATGATGTAGTAGTTTAAAACTCATGAGATTTCTAGAAAGATTGAAATTCAAAAATTGTTTTTATTAAATATTGACAACAATCGACGAAGGCAAAAGCTAGCTTATGCGGCAAAATTTTCATTTTAAAAAGTTGAATATTTGGCAGATTTTATCTTTATTTACAGTAGTTAAAATGCATAAAAATATTAAATTTTTCAAGCATTGAATTTTTATGCATTTTTAAATATTTTGAATTTTAAAATATCAGGATCCTTGAAAATTTAGTTTGCAGAATAAAATAAATATTTTATTTCAATTCAATACAAATTTAGTTGCTATCTGCCTTTTCTAAAAATTATCTTGCTTGAATGAATTTCATTGTTTTTCTTGTATATTTTTATTATATTTTAAAATATACTATTTACTGAATGAATTTTTTTTTTAAAGCTAGAAAATTATTAAAAGCTAGTAAAATTCTTTTAAAACTAGAGTATTATGAATAAAAAGCTTAATAAAGATTAATAAAAATACTATGTCTAAAGCATACAATGTATGTCAAATTCTAGATTGATACAAATATAAAAGAAGTTACTTTTTTAATAGCAAATTTACAGTTCTGTAAAATGTTTTATAACATGCATTATATATTTTTACTTCAGCCATTTTTGTCATTTGATTATGTCTTGAAAATAAAAATTTTTTATTGAAAGTTGTAAATACAATAAAAATAAGTTATTAGAAGTCGAAATTGAATATATTACTATGATATAGAAGTTTAAACAATAAGATTTCGAAACTTTGAATTCAAAAAGTTTTTATTCTAGAATATTTAACTATAAAAACTATTAACTTTCAAAAATTTTCTTTATAAATGAAAGATTGTGTCTTTATTTACAGAAAGTTCAAGAAAATGGGCAAGTGTAATAATAATTATTAGAGAAAAATGAATATTTAACTATGAGAAGTTTAAAACTAATAAGATTGCTTGAGACTTTGAAATTCAAAAAGTTTTTGTTAAATATAAAATATTTGAAGGTAAAAGCTAGCTTAACATTCGGCAAAATTTTCTTTTTAAAAAACATTGGCTGATTTTGTCTTTATTTACAGTAAATGTTAAAAGCTAAAAAAATGGTCAAGTGCAAATTTTATTAGAAGCCGAAATCGAATACATTTTTTAAATATTTTTAATTTTAAAATATCAGGTTGAAAATGTTTGCAGAATAAAATAGATATTTGAATTCAGTACAAATTTAGTTATTCAAAAAATTATTTGGTGAAGAATTTATCTTTTACTTTAAGTATAATTTGGCATTATATTTTATTTACAGTAGTTAAAATGCAAAAAAAATTTTTTTTTCAAGCATTGAATTTTTATATATTTTTAAATATTTTTTAAAATATCAGGAAACTTGAAAATTTAGTTTGCAGAATAAAATAAATATTTTATTTCAATTCAGTACTTAAATTTAGTTGTCGTTTTTTTGTCTGTCTATATAAAGAACTTGTTCGTGAATTTTCATTCTGTAAATTTTTATCATATAAAATATTATACTATTTAAATGAAAAACTAAAATAATTTTGAAACTAGAGGATATTTAAAGAGCTAGTAAAAATTGATTCTAAAAGAACAAAAGTAACATTTTATATATGAAAGAGTAAAGAATAAGTCTCGAAAGTGTGTCCTCTAGAACCAATTTTTCATTTGATTATGTAGTGTAAAAAATTTTTATAATTTTTCTTTTAAAAATTAAATTCTTATTTTATCTTTATTATAAATTTTGAAAACGTTTCAGAAAGTTGCTAAAAGTTCGGCAAGTGTCAAAAAATAAGTTATTAGAAGTTGAAATTCGAATGTATTTACACTATATATAGAAGTTTAAAACAAATAAGACTGCTTGAAACTTTGAAATTCAAAAAGTTTTGATTAAAGATTAAGAATATTTGAAGATGGTAAAAACTAGCTTAACATTCCTCAAAAATTTCTTTTTAAAAGGTTGAACATTTTGGCAGATTTTATCTTTATTTACAGTAGTTTGCAGATTAAAGGAGATATTTTATTTCAACTCAGTACAAAATTTAGTTCCTCTTTTAGGTCTGTCTTTCTGAAAATTATCTTGCTGGTGAATGAATTTCAATCTTTTTACTTTGCGTATATTTTTTTATTACATTATGACGTAAAAGTTTAAAATCCATGAAAGTCCTTGAAACTTTGAAATTAAAATTATTTTTATTAAATATTGAGAATATTTGACGAGGACGAAAGTAAGTTTAACATTCAGCAAAAGTTTCATTTTAAAAGGTTGAATAATTAGCAGATTTTATCTTTATTTACAGTAGTTAAAATGTACCAAATCCCTTGAATATGAAAAAAGGAGAAATAACTAATCTATAATTTTAAAGAGTAATTAATTAAAGAGTAATTAATGGAGTTAGTGATGAACTTTATATCCACACTTAACCTAGAATAATCCTCAAAATGTTGAAAAATTTATGCTTTACTAATAAAGGAAGGGATAATACTATGTTAAAGGAGAAAAGTCAAAATTGCTTTGTATTAATTCTACAGTATGTTATTTTTTTAGTGCAGATATGTATGTGATCTCCGTTACATGCTCAGGGTGTTAAACGTATTAGAGTTCCGTTGTATATCAAGAAATCTTACCTTCGGACAGGACATTCCAAGCGAGTTTATCGGTTTGATCTTGCGACCCTTCGGTAAGAAAACAAAATGGAATTGTACGACAAGAAATAAAATAAAAATAACAATCATGTAAATATTCTTCAAAAACCAAAGGAAAGCAGGTTATTTTAAGCTGCATGCAGAAATCTTGTATCAATTGAACATGCTCAGTTTTTCAAGTAATCTTGGGTGATCAATCGCAAGTGAAAAATAGTTACTTCAGCGTTTAACTTAGTATTATGACATATCAAGTAATCTTGGCCTATCAGATCAGTCATCATTTGTCACGAAAGGGATAATATGTCTGATTCTTCTTCAGAATAAATGAAGAATAAATCCTGAAGAACAAATTTTGATATACTAGTTTACTAAACTAAAGAGAAAACTTGCATGTTGCTAATCATTAGTGTTCCAATGTTACTAATTTAGTATTAAAATTAGTTTAAGGGAACAAGTGACCTAAAACACTTTAAATATCGACTACTTGTAAAAATTTTTCTTTTACCTTGAAAATGAATTATCCAATATGACCTGGTATATATAGGATATCCAATATCCAATACACACCCAACCTCCTCATGGACGTTACAAAGTAATTTTGTTGTAAGTTATACTGTTGTTTATGTAAAAAGTTAGCGTAATAGACTTACAAAACTTTGTACGCATGTATACTGAAGTATGATTAAATTAAGAATATTAATTATTTTAAATGAGAAAAATTTGGAGACACATTTTATGACATTTTTCAGAAATTTTAAAAAGTTCCTTGCGAGTTAAATTTTGATGTTTTTCTACAAAATTTTGAAAGGGCCATTACAATATATTTAACTAACTTCTGGAAATTAGTACACATATACATGGAAGAATTACGTGAATTAACACATTGAACATTTTCTTAAAATCAGGTCTTATTAAAAAAATTTGTGGTAGCTTTTATTGATTTTTAAAATGCTTCTTCCTATTTAATTTTTCATAGTGCCTTACAAAATATTTACTTAACGATCTTAATATACATTTATATATATATATGGGAATCCAATTTAAAATAAAGCTTCATTTAGATTAATAAATTCGATTAAAGTCCAAATTTCCTTCAAAATTTCAACTCAGACATAAAACATTTTTAAAAATGGCAAAATAATACCCAAATATTAGTTTTATTTTGCAACTAATGTACATAAGTTTTGGTAAAAAAAGACCCAAATATATTCGACAGATATTTGTAACTTATAACAAAGAAAAAATAACATAAAATATAAAAAAGAAATATGCAAGAAACAGTTTAAAAATTAACAAACTATTTTAAATTTTAATTTTATTAAAATGTCTTTAACACGCTGAACGCAAAAATATCCAAGTCTTCTGAGAATGGATTCTTTGTTTGGACGACGACAGTCCAAGGGGACTGACAAATGGTTTTTTGTTAGAACAGCATCATTCCATGGAGCTCGACAGTAAAATTTCTGTTTACAGTTCACAGTCAGTTCTCAGGAACAGACGTCTCCACCCTGTCAGTCTCAAGGGACTGACATTGCGTTAAACATACCAAATGGGATTACTTATTCTATTGCAATGTGAATGTCTAAAAAAGCTTCCGAATTCTAAGCTAATAATTTACAAACACGATTTGAAACGTCTACTCACGTCTTAAGAAAAGCTCTTATTATATATTAAAATAAATCTGTGTATTCATTTTAAATTTAGTCTACATTTAGATTATTACTGAAACTAAATTCAAGCTTAGAAAAGTCTGAACTTTATATAAAAGTCGAGTACACATAAATAAAAATAAAGAAGTCAATTAATTGTCAAAATAAATAATAACAGAAAGTTTTAAAGTATGTTTGTATAAAATTATGGCAAAATGTGAAAGAAAAGTTAAAAAATAAAGTACAGAGAGCTTTCTAAAAAATATAAAAAATGAATAAATAAATCTTATTTATAAACAGATATGATATTCTTTTTCATTTTTTTAACATTAAGTGTTACAGTAAACTTTGAAATCTCTCTATATTTTAGAATAAAATTTAAAACTTAGCTAGGAAAGGAAAATCTATTTTACAAGTTCAGTTATAATCAAAATTTAAAGTGTTATTGATTTTAGAGATTTTTTAAAAAACCTTGACACTTATTTTTGATATCTATAATATTTTGTATACTGTTTTTACAGACGCTTACAGGGAAAAACCTTGAAATTCGACTATTTCTTGTATATAATTATACATAAAAAATGTGTAAGCAACTTAATATTTAATTCCTTGTAAGATTTATTTCATGCAGCACAGAAATCCTGTATAAAAATTAAACTTTGATCTTAAATGGAAAATAATTACGTTATCACTTTTAATGCATGGAAATCAAAGAAAAATAAACACCTAAGATATCCCTTTAATGGCTTCAGAAGAAAAGCCTCTATAAATGAAATCAATATACATAAATACTTTTTGAAATTTTGAAGTTATAGATTCAATTTTTTTATGCCTTTGTTGAAAGCTTAGGCGGATACTTGAAATCAATAACAATAATATTTTTGTCATATTAATGGTACTATGTTCCCTGAAAACTTATTTTAATGTGCTTGAATCAGTTCTAATTCAATGTATATGGGTAAACGTTTTATAATTAATAAATTCCATGTAAGATTTATTTCATACAGTACAGAAATCCTGTATAAAAATTAAACGTTGTCTTAAATAGAAAACAATTACTTTATCACTTTTAATG
>CM063508.1:81079818-81097318 GCA_032207245.1 Pardosa pseudoannulata | reverse complement strand
ATATACGTTATTTACCATCTAAATGCAGGCGTGTTTTGTTTAGTATTTTAAATATTTATTTGTCTTTGATCGTTGTCTCTTTAATGACAAAAATGTTTATAACACCATTTATATAAAATATACATTAAATATTTACTATCTAAATGCATGCCTGTTTAGTTTAATATTTTAAACATATATATTTCTTCGATTGCTGTCTCTTTACTGATAACAATTTTTGTAACACCTTTTATATAAAATATATATTAAAGATTTAACATCTAAATGCATGTCAGTTTTGTTTAAAATTTTAAGTGTATATATGTCTTCGATTGTTGTCTCTTTACTGATAACAATTTTTGTAACACCATTTATATAAAATATACATGAAAGATTTACCATCTAAATGCATGTCAGTTTTGTTTAATATTTTAAGTGTATATATGTCTTCCATTGTTGTCTCTTTACTGATAACAATTTTTGTAACACCATTTATATAAAATATACATTAAAGATTTACCATCTAAATGCATGCCTGTTTTGTTTAATATTTTAAATATATATATGTCTTCAATTGTTGTATCTTTACTGATAACAATTTTTGTAACACCATTTATATAAAATATACATTAAAGATTTACCATCTAAATGCATGCGTGTTTTGTTTAATATTTTAAATATATATATTTCTTCGATTGCTGTTTCTTTACTGATAACAATTTTTGTAACACCTTTTATATAAAATATATATTAAAGATTTACCATCTAAATGCATGCCTGTTTTGTTTAATATTTTAAATATATATATGTCTTTGATTGTTGTATCTTTACTGATAACAATTTTTAAAACACCATTTATATAAAATATTCATTAAAGATTTACCATCTAAATGCCTGCCTGTTTTATTTAGTATTTTAAATATGTATTTGTCTTCGATTATTGCCTGTTTACTGATATCAATATTTATATTACCATTTACATAAAATATAAATATACATATAAATATATTTACATAAAATAAAATATAAAATTTACCATCTAAATATACTGTCTGTTCTAATTAAAATTATATATACATCCTCGATCTATTCAAGCCTCCTGTGAGACTGCTTGAAATTTAAATAACACGATCATAATCAATAAATTATTTTTTTACTTAATGTAAAAAACCCTTTGAATGACAAATTTCAGAAAATACATGATCTTGCTCTAATTTTCGCGATTTTTCATCGCCATGCCTTTTTTATATAACAAGCGACATATAAACGGATTTTCAATACTTATTTTGTACTAATAAGTAGCGTAAATTATGTGCAAAACAGTTACTTAAGAATATTTTAAATGTCAATAAAACACATTTAATAGTCATAAGTAGTAAAATGGATTTAAAGACTTTCAGGATGGATAAACTAATATAAAATTCACCATTATTGGTTGAAAATTAAATGAAGGAAAAAAATAACTTTAAAATAACACAAAAATTTGTTGAAGGGCACTTCTTTTTCATTAAGATAAACCCATAGCTCTTCGGGAAAAAACTAAAAATATATTAAACAGACCCCACTGAAGACGTTTTTCAAACTCATCGGTTGAAAATTAGATTTATGGAAAAATTAATTACTCTTTAGAATAGAGACTAAAATTTGCAGATGGCTGCTGTATTATAATTAAGATACAGTTTAAATTATAATAAAACTTGTTTTATTAAAAAATTCCTTTAGGTAAAGCTTGAAAAAATAAAAGTTGTAATTCCATACTGTTTTTTAAATTTTACATGTATTCTCTTTTTAATCTAAGTTGTATTATTCCATGACACATGAAAATTAGATATTATAAAATTAAATTTTTAGTAGACACTTAACTTGATATATACACATTCACATTGTTCAGTAAAAATTCATATGGAGTAACCCTGTACGTATGAATGAAATTTTACTGTTTATATAAACGTTAACATCGAGATAAAAGAACCACTGTATACAAAAATGTAGAAAATTAAATTAATAATAAATTATTTCATCATATGAGCTTGTTTGTTATTAGTTTACTTGTATGTTACATTGGTCATAGGAAGTTTAATTGATAATTTGTTTTATCTTCGATTTGGGAAAAAATATCAAATAATTCTCAGTAAATTTTTAAGTTCGAAAATATATAAATATAAGTTTGTTAGACCGTAAATTTCAGAAGAATAACCCTGACAAATAGGAAACATTTCATGAAGCTGGAAAAAACTTACGTCGGTCAAATACTTTAATATTGATTTTGATAATAATATTAATTATTAATAATATAAATAATATAATTATTAGAATGATATTGTCAGAATGATAATAATATAATTATTTATTATTCTGATAATATTAATTTTGACAAATAGGAATTATTTCATGAAGTTGACAAAAATTTAAGTCGGTAAAATACTTTAATATTAATTCTGATTATAATATTAATTATTAATAATATAAATAATATAATTATTACAATGCTATTAGCAGAATGATAATCATATAATTATTAATTATTCTGATAATATTAATTTTGACAAATAGGAAGTAATTTCGTGAAGTTGACAAAAATTTACGTCGGTCAAATACTTTAATATTGATTTTAAAAAATCTATAGTTAGTTTAAAAAATAACTTTAAAAATACATTTTAGGGTTTTAAGAGATATTACACTCTTATAACTGTGAATATATATTTCAGTTTGAAGGTTTATAGCAGTTATTTGTAAAATTACTGCCTTCATTTTGTGTAAATGTTATGTTGGCAGCCATGAAACGACCAAAATATATAAAATGATTCTCACATTTACATAAACACAACATTAATGCGACCATTTACAACTTTTGACTTCTCTTCGATTTTCGAACCCATTCCGCTACCCTACTTCTCTTTTCTCCTTCTAATGAAGTGAGTTCTTTCGTCCTTTTCGAACTGGATTGTCCGAACTTGTCATACTATTCAGGAGCAGAATGTCTGAAAGTTGTCAAGCTACTTTTAGTTTTACCGTAAGCTTTAAAATTATGCAGGGAAAAATGATTGCGTGAGAACGGGAAGGTTTTTTTTTCACAAAAACTAAAATGAGGATAGAGAGCACTGCACTATAATATATGTAGCAACTGAGATGTATTCATCTGGAATATAAACGGTTGAAATCTTTTCATCTGTTTGCTCAAATGCAAAACATTTTGTTCTCTATTTTATGCAGATTAATGCTTGAACCAAACTAAAGTGAGGAGAGAGAGCATTATAATATATATGTAGCAACTAAGATATATTCATCTGGAATATAAACGGTTGAAATCTTTTCATCTGTTTGCTCAAATGTAAAACATTTTGTCCTCTATTTTATGCAGTTTAAGGATTGAACCAAACTAAAGTGAGGAGAGAGAGCACTATAATATATATGTAGCAACTAAGATATATTCATCTGGAATATAAACGGTTGAAATCTTTTCATCTGTTTGCTCAAATGTAAAACATTTTGTCCTCTATTTTATGCAGTTTAATGCTTGAACCAAACTAAAGTGAGGAGAGAGAGCACTATAATATATATGTAGCAACTAAGATATATTCATCTGGAATATAAACGGTTGAAATCTTTTCATCTGTTTGCTCAAATGTAAAACATTTTGTTCTCTATTTTATGCAGTTTAATGCTTGAACTATTTATTTTTTTTCACGAAAATGTAGGAATTTCATAATGGTGTAAAATTGTATTGCTCTCATTCTAGGAATAAAACGGTATTTTAAATACATCTTTTTTAGAAAAAAGTTAACATTTATGGTTTTTTATTTATTACTTATAATATTATTAAAGCCGAAACAAAAAATGTCTATCGCTGTGTTCTAGAAAATTTTCTAGAACAGCTACACTCAAAATTATGTCATTGTGGGAATTAGTTTGGGAAACTAGTTTATTTTTTATCTTATCATTAAAATATTGCAAACAAGCCTTAATGCTGGAAAAATAATGTGTCGTTTATATAACTTAGTAGTTAATAAAATTACTTACGCAATTACTTATATAACTTATATACAATTACTATTATAACTTATTAATATAATTACGTTTGCTTATGAATGCTTATTATTACATTCATATAATTAATTAAAATAGATTTAAAGATACATTTTAAGATTTAAAAAGGCATTACCCTATTATAACAGCAAAAATGTATTTAAATTTGCACGTTTAAAGTAATTATTTGTGAAATTATTGCTTTCATTTCATGTAAATGTCACGTTGGTCACCATGAAATAATAATAAAATAGAGTATGATGAACACGTTCACATACGAACATTTCTATTGCATTAACCCCTTAACGTTCAAGCTGGAGTTAACTCGAGCGCGTTAAACTGGCCAAATTGTGAGCATACGAGATAAATACGAGGCGTTGTACTTTATGCTGCTATAATTTTTCACACTCGAATGCAATCGAGGATTGAAAATAAGAATATGAAAGCAAATTGTATAATATTACAATATTCGACTATTTTCTGCAATGTTATCAAAATCCAAAATTGCAAAAAAGTTTTTGATTATTTTTGAATTTTTGTAATTTTTTTGGTAAGACAGCGCTCTAAATTATGTTTTTTACATAAAAAACTGATTGTTTTGCCAGCCTTTAAAAAAAAACTGTGCATTAAGGGGTTAATTTGACCACTTCTTACTTTTGACGTGTTTTCGAATTTCTAAAGAACTACTTGATGAAGTGTTTCGAAACTTGAACCCCGAGTAATGAATGAATTTTCTTAGAGTTTCTTAGAGTTTCTTAGAATGAATTTTCTTATATTTATCTTTCAACATTTTCTTAGAGAAAATCAGTAATTAGTACATTTAGGAGAACCAACCAGAAGTTATAGGGAAAATAGTAGAAATTGATTCACTCTGTACCAAAAATGTTATAAATAGTTTGTAAATTTCACAGATATGGACAATAGTATAACCATTTGTTGTGTGAATTTTCGGGAGAAAAAAAAATTTTGTCATGGTGAAATAGACGTCTATTTTAGAAATCCCTAATTTTTTGCACAATATTTTCTTAATACGTACACAAATTTTACTTTAAAAATAATAACGGTAATATTTCCCATAAATTTGAAATGAATGTACTACAAACTCTGATAAACAAAATAACAATTTTCTATAGATGCTGAAATATACAGTTTTGTGCTCTAACAATTTCATACACTTATCTAAAAGGCAATTTATATTAAAAATTCACTTGAGTATCTTCAAAATTGTCAAAACCTAAATATTCTAAGTCATTGTTTATAAAAATATGTGAGAAAATGAATCCACTACTTATGGTTAAAGTTCCCCAAAACTTCATCAACTAATTTCTTAAAAAAAATTTAAAAAAGTTCAAAAGTAGTTAGAATAAAGGCACAATACACTGTATAAATACATGCTTACACACGTAAATATATTCATAATAAGACAAATGTCATAAATTGCATCATCATAACTAAATTCAATACTGAATGCTTATTAAATTATTTTATATGTTCCCTTTAGACATAAAGAGAGAGCACGAATATTGAATTAACTACAACTAAAGAGAGAAATTTTCTATAGCTTTTCTATACATTGATTAACGCAGGAATGTATTGAAAATTTGTCCTTTTAAGTAACATACCATGAAGTAGTTATAATATTCATAGGTACCACTGAAAATGGTAAACTAATGAGTGGGAGGGATGTGAAAGGTATTAATTAGAACTCGTAAAGTATTAGAACTAATTTTTATAGAACAAAGTCACTAAATAATTATTATTCTGCAGCCCGCAATAAGCAAACTTATTGCCTAGGTTAGTAAATTTATATAGATTATTGTATAATCATAGATTGGTTTGGTTTGGTTTTGGAGTGCTACGGTCTACTTTTTTGCAACACGAGGGCTAATGAGACCGGGACCTACTGTTTAAAGCCGATTCCGAACGGCTACGAACATCCATGCCATAGTGGGATTCGAACCCACGAACGTATAATCATAGAAGCGTATCTATTGTAAAACTTGGAATGAATATATAAAGCTGGCTTGTGTAACACAAAAGACTTTTTGGGAATGCATTTGGGACCACTTTGGAAATGCATTTTATTTCGGCTGGTCATACTGTATGCACACGGAGCAGCTGTAGCTCAGTCTCCAAAGGCAGCTATCTTGTAATTGAAAGGTTGTGGGTTCGGGACTGGAGCCGGCTTAAAATCCGCCGAGTTCCCTAAAGGTGACTGGGGCACCTAAAATATGTTCGTGGCCACAAAATCATCCAAATTCTCAAACAATACCTCTGGGGGTGGCAGGCCAAGCCGGATGTCTTCCACTTGGACCCTGCTTCTAAATTACGAGGACCCAGTGGGGGTAACGTTACTCGAGCCAGTAGCATACCTTAAACTTATTCCAGGGTGGTGCTAAATGAGTAACAGGTTAGCAGTCTTTTTAAGGCATTAAGATAATGTCTGTATCCCCTACTGCATCTGGAAAAATATGTATTTACACACATATGTATGTACACACATATGTATACATGTATTAAGTTAATTTGCTTTAGAAAAATTTGTAACGAAAGTGATTGTCACGTGATCTGGAGTAGGTATGACGAATGTTTCTCATAAGGACTCCACATATACGTGAAATATATATATATATATATATATATATATATATATATATATATATATATATATATATATATGTTAGGTCTAAAAAAGGGGTAGCTGGAAATTACGTGAGTTAAAAATGATTTTAAAAAGGGAACTCTTTTATAATAATAAAATAAATGAAAAAGACCCACGCTCGCTTAAGCTTTTGGGATCATCCGGTGAGGCGGAAGCATTTTGGAATAATATGATGAGCTTGCAAACAGATAAGATCAGTCAACGTGTGGACATGGAGCGGTCAACACCTTTTCCACGTATAGTTTCGCCACGAACAATGAAAATGGCGCAGGTTTTGCTTTTAGAAGAAACGGTGATTTAATAAAGTTATTATTATCAAGAAGACTGTTTTCCATTCGCCTTAACTTTGTATCAAGACTTGTCATATATATATATATATATATATATATATATATATATATATATATATATATATATATATATTATATATATATATATATTTATATTATTTATTTATTTATTTATTTATACAAACTTTTTAAGAGAATTTTACAACAGCGTAAAATTTACATATTTATAAATGGTATTTAAATTAAATAATGTCTATACTAAAGGAACAAGATTGTATAAAAACACAATGTTTAGTTTATATATTTACTTCTTCAGACGTTCCAGTCTTGTTTTACAGACAATTATCGAAATTTAAATCGAATTTGAAGACACCTTCAAGGCCTAGGTGTATAAGAGGCGTGACAAAAAATAAAAAAAAATTGATGTAATATTATTACAAACTGTTTTTATTAGTTAAATTTAGTGCTTCATATGATTTTTAGGTGAGGGGAAGAATGAAGAGGTTAGTGTACATTTGCGTATTTAAAATCTTTTTTAAAACACTTTTTGTATGATTCATAACAAAAAAAGATTTGTTCCTTATAGAATGAATTCTTTACAATTTTGAAAATAACTTTCTAAACTTTAAAAAAAATAACTTTAAGAATTATTTAGTGTTTTCTTTTCAAGTAATATATTTTTTAAAACAAGAAAAAATATACCTTAAAACCTAACTCCAAGATAACTTATAGAGATATACCAGAAAGTAAGTTTTTATCACATTAATAATTTTTTTCTTTCTTTAAACATTAAACTTTAAAATATCTGACATTTTAAAATATATGAATTTTTGAAATTTAAGATTTAAAATTTAATTTTTATTATAATACATAAAATAACAATAGCATTTAAGAACATTAATATTAATAATAATTATATATTAATAATATAATACATTTAATAACAATGAATTTTTAGTAGTATAATACATATAACAATAAAAATTAATTATTAAAAATATATTAATAATACACATAATAATTACAATTAATTATTAGTAATATAATACATAAAATAATAACAATTAATTATTAATAATATAATACATATAATAATAACAATCAGTTATTAGTAATATAATGCATATAACAATTATCAATAATATAATATATACTATCATAACAATTAATATTAATAATAACATTAATAATAACAATAATAATAATAATAAAATTAATTTTTATAATATATCACTAGGTTTATTGTAATTGGTGTTTTAAGAATAATAAAAGATAATTAGCTTCTATTTGATATAAAAATTAGTTTCTAATATACAAGTTTCGATAGTTATTTTGTGATAAATGGATTTGTAGTTGCATCACTTCATAAAAGATTTTTTATTTTTTAAAAGCAATATTATTTTATTAAGCAAAACTAAATATTTTCACAATGTTAGACCTGTATTAATGATCTAGGATATGATATATTTAAGAGGAGAAAATTTTATTTTATATGAAATAAAAAATAAATTGTTTCATTGAAGACTTTTCAACTCGAGTTTACTATTGCCCCTTAAGAGACTATGAGAAAGTACAGTTATTGCCCATTAATTATAAAAAGTTTCATACATGTGACTACCACGTGCTCTTTTTTCTAAATTTAGTACTTTACCACCATTATTTGAGAAAGGAAGATACTTTTTCGGCAAATGGGATTTTTACAAAAAGGAAACGGGCAAAAAGTTGCTGATACATTAACTGTAAATTTTTCTTAATGTGTGATATCAATAAATATTGAAAGATAAAAGTGAAGATTTTATATTTTCAAATAGATATTATGTAATGAACTTTCATATGCACATTACTCTCGCGTAGATACCTGTGCAGTACCGATCTTGTAAACCAAACAAAACGTAAATTTGAATAATAAAGCGAAGCTACAGAACTTTATAGGTTAAATAAACAGCATAAAACTTTTTTTAAATAAATATATTTCAATAGAATTATCACTAACTAAATCACAAATTAGGCCTGTAAAGAGATGAAATAATAGTCAATATGTTACAACTATCAATATGTTGGATCATTAACATATTTATGGAAATATGTATAGCATTTATTCACTTCTGAAATTTTCTAATTTGGTAAATAATGAATAATTCATAATTAATTCATAATTAGATAAGTAATGAATCTTTATTCCATAATTAAATAAATAATGATTTATTATTCCATAATAAGATGATGAAATCATCTAATTATGAATCGTTCATTATTTAGAAATATGAATTCTAATTAATGAATCGTTACTCCATAATTAAGTAAATAATGCAGTGAAATTGCCTGAAAATTTCTGCACTATTTCATATTAACAGTACTATTATTTCATCTGGAGTGAATTTTCATAGCTTTATATCAGAATAAGAGATTTAAAAATGTACAGTATGTAATGATAAACCAAATATGAGATATAAATCTATATATACGGTGGTTAAACTTATAAAGAAAATATATAAACTTATGTCCATTTGATAACTTTCTATAGTACATTTTTCCCTATTGATTTTATCATACCTGAAGGTAAAGTAATCAAATAAAGAGAACATAATTTTAATTAAATATAACTAATAAAATTCTACACATGCTTAATATAGGTGTAATTCCTTATCACGTATCTTTATTGGAGTGATCATTGAGATTTTTCCTTACAGATTATTACATTTTTGTAAAAATATTCCTTACTCATATTACGTATACAAACTTTACGATTAACAACAATAATATGTCACTTTGTAAACAAAAGAATTGCTATCACTAATTTAAAATTGTTATCACTGTTGCCTATTTAAACCGTTATGTAGTATATTACTTTTAATAAACGTGCCCTAAAATTATTTTGTAGCACAAAACTTCTTAATACTTAATTTCTCGATATACAACAAAACCTCCTGCATGGATAAAAGTACTCAAATATTGCTATAATACCCAAATAATATAATCTGTTGAAAATGTAATATAAAGATGAAAAAAGTTCAAGAAATTAGATAGTAAGAGTAAGAGTAATAAAACTTGTATCTCAGAATAATTTCTTTTAGTTCAAAGCATTTTATTGTTTACATTTTAGGTTTAAAACGATACCTTACTGAATATCACGTATAAAGACGTTTAAATATTGATGTAACACCCAAATAAAATAATCTTTTGAAAATGTTAAATAAACATAGGGAAAAAGTTCAAGAAATTAGCAATAAACATTATATCTTAGAATAAATTTTTTTAGATCAAATCTCCTTTTTTCATAAATTCTAGTTTTATAACGGAAGGTTATTGAATAATATATATTAAAACAAATACAAATACTGCTATAACACCGAAATAATGCAATCAAAATTATTTGATATGTTTATAATAATAGGTGTAATTTAAATGTTACTTACATGTCATGTGATGAAAATTTTCAACAGAAATCTGTATAAATAAACACACTATCCTCCTCTTGAATGAAAAACGTTTTTAATGAGATAATTGATTTAAAACATTTACTGGCTGCATGCCAAAAAATTTCTACATTTTTCTTAACAGGAGCTATTACAGTTGAATCTCGGAAGAGAAACCGGAGACTCGTTATTATGAGATTTCGCAGACAAAACTGTTTATGTAAATATTTATCTCGCTTCGAATAAAGCACCATACGAAGAATATAGACGTATAAAACATGGAGCTTCAGTGAAAAACTGAAAAGATCTTATTATTCCGTAGTTATTAATTGCAGCACTATCGGGATATTTCACTCATGAGCAATAAAAATTTAAAAAAGTTTTTTAAATAAGTGTGGTAGAATATTACTGATTGTGCTGACTAAGATTCGTATTGACTGATAAATACGTGATGTATAAAATGTTAGAAGGGAAAAAATCATCTAGTTGAATTAATAGCTATTGAGCACGTTTGTGCAAAATGCTGAGTAAAATTTGAGATCTTAGTTTGTGTTATTTTCACATGTTAACTGTTCCCTCCTACCGTTAGGGTACTAAAGAAAAGGCGGGAAAACTACATTTAAATATATGGTGACTCATATTTTTTCCAGACATAAAAAAATATTGAACTAAAATATCCGTACCATCAACTGAACCTTGTTGTAAGGTTATTTCTTACTCAAGTGTAATTTTGGTTGACATATCAATAAAAACAAAACAAGTCAATTGGTATTTCATCTGCCTGTAGAGCGGGAAGCAAAATAACCTTTAAAAAATGATCCCACTCAAAAGATCGTGCTTCTCGGTAAAGTATCTATAGACGTAAATACTTGAATCTCTCTCTATATGTATTTTTTTTTCTTTCGTTCGCAAACATTCTTAAGATCTGTAGGAAGTTTTGGCAGCGGGCCACACCTCGTAGCCCACCCCTTCGCTGCTCCCGTGCTTAGCCTACAGACAGTATAAACAAATCGATAGCTGATCTACGTCACCGATCTACGGAAAGTGCAGAGTGCGAAGGGGAAGCGAGGGCTTACCTGAGTGTATATCTGCCGGGAAAGTACGTTCCAGGGACTCAAGTATTGCAGGGAAGAGGATAAAAAGCCAATGTCAGGATGTAGAACGCAGATTTAGGGGTTGAAGAGTGGAAGGTGGGAATGGTCAATGCAGAGAGAGGGCAGTGGCGACATCTGTTGGCCGATAGGAAGATCACAAAGTAGGAATGGCAAAGAATTTGAAACTTCAGGTGCAAAAACCATGAAAATAATTATGCATTGGGATATATTTTATCTGTAATTACAACTATCGCTTTCATTTTTAAGCATTGTCTATCTCTTTCCGAGAGATTACTAAAATGTGTTGTTTAAGTAGTGATAGTACAGAAATAAAGACAGTGCTTAGAATAGAATAAGTATGGATTAGAAAGTACTATTTTATATTTTACTTTATTCCCAATTGTCAAATAAAGTAAAAAATGGAAAATGATGACAATGGTAATAAATTTATCTATAAAACTTAAAAAATACTTTAAAATTATTTTATAAATGGAAATCTACCATTGAAAAAAAGGTTAAAATTATAGCACATTAAACATCAATTTAATTGTTCCGAAGCAAAGATCACCAAGTGTTCTGTTATGTGAATTTCTGAAAATAGGGTTCATTTTTGTGAAAATATACAAATTTACGAATTTGAAGTTAGTATTAAGCTAAAGTTTCATTTTAGAAAAAGCCTTATTTCTGTTTAGTTGAGCTGGAAAACTGTAAGGAAATTCATATTTAAAAATAAACAATATGTATATTTATGGTTACATAAACATGAACACATTTATAAAAAAAACATTAAATTTATAAATTTATTTATTCATTTTTCGATGTTTAAGATAACAAAGATTTGTAAAAAAAAAACCTATTTTTTTTTTAACAGAGAGAATTATGCGGTCCGTTTTTTAAAGGAAAATATTGTGAAGGGCACGTTTTTAAGATAAGATATTTCGGTAAGGGTCCGTTTAAAAGATAAAATGCTTCGTGAAGGGTCCGTTAACGTATGCAGTTTTTGCCTGCACAGACCCTTGGAATGCATGGAGTTTTGAGGTATATTTGAAACTAGGAGATTTTGTGCACCGATAGCAAACTACGGCAGATTTTAAGACGTTTTCTTACGTGAATTTATACATACAGGGTTCTGTTTTTATAAAAATATGCAAATTTACGAACTAGAAGTTAAAGTTCCAATTTCGAGAAAGTCTTATTTCTATTTAGCCCAGTTACTTCTAATTTATTATTTCTTCACGAAAATATGTGGTTTACGAAAACAAAATACCCAGTTTATGCAAACTTTTAAAATGTATTTTTTTTAAATATAAAGATACAAAATGACAAGAATTAGATTTGAGGTCATTTTATGCATTAGAATGAAATTTGACACAGGTAAAGCAAAGAAAAATTTTGTTAAATGATCATCAACAAAAATTTTTTAATGTTTCTTCATTCGATTTAATAATTTGTAGAACTATATTTAGCAGAAGCAAGAAAAAATAAGCATGTGACCTTTGATATATCTGCTGATTTATAAATATTTGAGTAACATTAAGTTAATTTTTTTTTACACTGAAATTGTTATAATATTAAATATGCTTTCAATTATTAAAGTGGGCAAAATGAAGTAGTGCATGCAAATTAATCAATAAATAAATAAATAAAATAGTTCTTACAGATTATAAACCTTATATTTCTATTAACATTCAATACTAGCTCCATAGCCTCATTTCAAAATTAATTTACATTAGCTATCTCAAAGAAGAAAAAAGTGTAAAATGAAGCACAAATTAAATTTAAATTACTGAAATATTTATTTTTGCATTTTAACCTGTAAATATTAAATACTAGTTAATTTGTGAAAACATTTCTAGCGTTAGTGAAATTATAAATTATGCAAGTGGATAGACAATGGCCGAATGAGTAGGGAGCTTGCCAGTTGGTAGTTCCTTCTTATTTATTTTTTCTTCACAAAAATATCTAGTTTCTGAAAAAAATACCCAGTTTATGCAATCTTTTAATATGTATTTTTTTAAATATAAAGATACAAAAGAACACGAATTTGATATGAGGTCATTTTATGCATTAGAAATAAAATTTAACATTCTAGAAAAAGCATTAAAAAATTTGTTAAATAATCATCAACAAAAATTTTTTAAAATGTTTCTGCATTCGATTTAATAGTTTATAGAATTATATTTATCAGAAACCAGAAAAATATAAGAATATAGTATTTCAAATAACAGCTGATTTATAAATATTAGAATAATATTAAAATAATTTTTTTCATACTGAAATTGTGATAATATTAAATACGCTTTCAATAATTTAAGTGGGTAAAATGAGTTAGTGAATGCAATTTAAACAAAAAAAAACTAAATAAAACAATTCTTATATACTATAAATCTTAGATTTATATTAAAATTTAATACTAGCTCCATAGCCTCATTTCAAAATTAATTTACAATAGTTATCTCAAAGAAGAAAAAAGTATAAAATGAAGCGCAAATTAAATTTATATTATTGAAATATTTATTTTTACATTTTTACTTGTAAATATTAAATACTAGTTAATTTGTGAAAACATTTCTAACGTTAACGAAATTATAAATTATGCACGTGCACGGAAAAATGGCCGAATGGGTATCAGGCTTGCTCGTTGATAGTTTATTCTTATTTATTTTTTCTTCACAAAAATATCTAGTTTCTGAAAAAAATACCCAGTTTATGCAATCTTTTAATGTGTATTTTTATAAATATAAAGATACAAAAGAGCACGAATTTGATTTGAGGTCATTTTATGCATTAAAGAAGAAATTTGATACTTTAGATAAAGAAATAAAATATTTTGTTAAATGATCATCAACAAATTTTTTTTAATGTTTCTACATTCGATTTAATAGTTTGTAGAATTACATTTATCAGAAGCCAGAAAAATATAAGCATATGATATTTCAAATAACAGCTAATTTATAAATATTAGAGTAATATTAAAATAATTTTTGTATATTGAAATTGTGATAATATTAAATACGCTTTCAATAATTTAAGTGGGTAAAAAGAGTTAGTGAAAGCAAATTAAACAAAAGACAACTAAATAAAACAATTCTTATATATTATAAATCTTAGATTTATATTAAAATTTAATACTAGCTCTAAACCCTCATTTCAAAATTAATTTACATTTGCTATCTCAAAGAAGAAAAAAGTATAAAAGGAAGCACAAATTAAATTTATATTATTGTAATATTTATTTTTGCATTTTTACTTGTAAATATTAAATACTAGTTAATTCGCGAAAACATTTCTAGAGTTGGCTGAATTATAAATTATGCAAGTTGATGGCCAATGGCCGAATGGTTAGGGTGCTTGCCCGTTGATAGTTTCTTCTTATTTATTTTTTCTTCACAAAAATAATCTAGTTTCTGAAAAAAATACCCAGTTTATGCAATCTTTTTATGTATATTTTTTTAGATATAAAGATACAAAAGAGCACGAATTTGATTTGAGGTCATTTTATGCATTAAAGATGAAATTTGACACTTTAGATAAAGAAATAAAATATTTTATTAAATGATCATCAACAAATTTTTTTTAATGTTTCTGCATTCGATTTAATAGTTTGTAGAATTATATTTATCAGAAGCCAGAAAAATATAAGCATATGATATTTCAAATAACAGCTAATTTATAAATATTAGAGTAATATTAAAATAATTTTTTTCATACTGAAACTGTGATAATATTAAATACGCCTTCAATAATTTAAGTGGGTAAAATGAGTTAGTGAATGCAAATTAAACAAAAAACAACTAATTAAGACAATTCTTATGTATCATAAATCTTAGATTTATATTAAAATTTAATACTAGCTCCATAGCCTCATTTCAAAATTAATTTACATTATCTATATCGAAGAAGAGAAAGGAGTAAAATGAAGTACAAATTAAATTTATATTATTGAAATATTTATTTTTGCATTTTTACTTGTAAATATTAAATACTAGTTAATTCGCGAAAACATTTCTAGAGTTGGCTGAATTATAAATTATGCAAGTTGATGGCCAATGGCCGAATGGTTAGGGTGCTTGCCCGTTGATAGTTTCTTCTTATTTATTTTTTCTTCACAAAAATAATCTAGTTTCTGAAAAAAATACCCAGTTTATGCAATCTTTTTATGTATATTTTTTTAGATATAAAGATACAAAAGAGCACGAATTTGATTTGAGGTCATTTTATGCATTAAAGATGAAATTTGACACTTTAGATAAAGAAATAAAATATTTTATTAAATGATCATCAACAAATTTTTTTTAATGTTTCTGCATTCGATTTAATAGTTTGTAGAATTATATTTATCAGAAGCCAGAAAAATATAAGCATATGATATTTCAAATAACAGCTAATTTATAAATATTAGAGTAATATTAAAATAATTTTTTTCATACTGAAACTGTGATAATATTAAATACGCCTTCAATAATTTAAGTGGGTAAAATGAGTTAGTGAATGCAAATTAAACAAAAAACAACTAATTAAGACAATTCTTATGTATCATAAATCTTAGATTTATATTAAAATTTAATACTAGCTCCATAGCCTCATTTCAAAATTAATTTACATTATCTATATCAAAGAAGAAAAAGGAGTAAAATGAAGTACAAATTAAATTTATATTATTGAAATATTTATTTTTGCACTTTTACCTGTAAATATTAAATACTAGTTAATTCGTGAAAATATTTCTAGAGTTGGCGAAATTATAATTTATGCAAGTGGATGCCCAGTGGCCGAATGGTTAGGGCGCTTGCCCGTTGATAGTTTCTTCTTATTTATTTTTTCTTCACAAAAATAATCTAGTTTCTGAAAAAAATACCCAGTTTATGCAATCTTTTTATGTATATTTTTTTAAATATAAAGATACAAAAGAGCACGAATTTGATTTGAGGTCATTTTTATTAGAAGTGAAATTTGACATTCTAGATAAAGAAATAAAAAAAAAAATGTGTTAAATGATCATCAACAAATTTTTTTTAATGTTTCTGCATTCGATTTAATAGTTTGTAGAATTATATTTATCAGAAGCCAGAAAAATATAAGCATATGATATTTCAAATAACAGCTAATTTATAAATATTAGAGTAATATTAAAATAATTTTTTTCATACTGAAACTGTGATAATATTAAATACGCCTTCAATAATTTAAGTGGGTAAAATGAGTTAGTGAATGCAAATTAAACAAAAAACAACTAATTAAGACAATTCTTATGTATCATAAATCTTAGATTTATATTAAAATTTAATACTAGCTCCATAGCCTCATTTCAAAATTAATTTACATTATCTATATCGAAGAAGAAAAAGGAGTAAAATGAAGTACAAATTAAATTTATATTATTGAAATATTTATTTTTGCACTTTTACCTGTAAATATTAAATACTAGTTAATTCGTGAAAATATTTCTAGAGTTGGCGAAATTATAAATTATGCAAGTGGATGGCCAGTGGCCGAATGGTTAGGGCGCTTGCCCGTTGATAGTTTCTTCTTATTTATTCTTTCTTCACAAAAGTATCTAGTTTCTGAAAAAATACCCAGTTTATGCAATCTTTTAATATGTATTTTTTTTTAAATATAAAGATATAAAAGGACACGAATTTGGTTTGAGGTCATTTTATTAGAAGTGAAATTTGACATTCTAGAAAAAACAAAAAAAAAATGTGTTAAATGATCATCAACACATTTTTATTAATGTTTCTGCATTCGATTTAATAGTTTGTAGAATTATATCTATCAGAAGCCAGAAAAATATAAGCATATAGTATTTCAAATAACAGCTGATTTGTAAATATTAGAGTAATATTAAAATAATTTTTTTATACTGAAATTGTGATAATATTAAATACGCTTTTAGTGGGTAATTTAAGTGGGTAAAAAATGAGTTAGTGAATGCGAACTAAACAAAAAAACAACTAAATAAAACAACTCTTATATAATACGCTTTCAATAATTTAAGTGGGTAAATTGAGTTTGTGAATGCAAACTAAACAA
>CM063508.1:81069818-81074818 GCA_032207245.1 Pardosa pseudoannulata | reverse complement strand
GTTGGAAAACCAACACTAAGTCGAAATAACCCTGAATGTTGACTTTTTCTCGAAATTTAATGCTTTTTAAATTTCAAGATAAAAACAAACGATAAGTTAAAAATGAATAGATATATTGTTCATACTCATATTTTTATATAATTTTCAGGGATAAAAAATAGCCACTGTTATGACCGTTTTCTTGAAAATTTTCCGATTATTAAGGGATTAATGCCTATTAAATTAAGTGGTTTTTAAGTAAAGCCTTCGAATATCCAATAATATAGGATCTGCGTTTCATCGTTGTTTATAATCGATTGACTTTAGTATAAATTTCTTCCGATTAATACAAATATCTTCTACCAGTTAATGATTTCTTTTGTGCATTGTAAAAAGTAGAAGCAACTACTTTATTTCAATATTATTTTCGAGATTGTAACTCATATAATTAACAAACGCTCTTTGTAGTATTAAATTATATTTCCCTATCCTATTACTGATATGTAAGAGAAACTTGTAGTCACTGCAAATAAAATTTTGTGAAAAACTGCCGTACAAGTCCATGATTAAAGAATAAAAAAAAAAGTTTTACTGAATATAATTACAGCGAATACTTTTCTGAATGTTTTTAAAGATTGGGAAGCCAAATCAGTCGCTCCGCAGAAAGTTCTTATTTATCACATTTCCAAATCTATAAATATTCTTCTCCTTCGTGCGGGATTATTTTCTAAAAATGTTCCAGCTCGATGAGTATTATTTTTTCTCCGATAAACATAAATAACTCTTGAAAATTTGTAAGAAAAATCAAGTTGTTTGTTTGCAGGCAAGATCCTCAGTTTTTTAAAGAAAAAACACCGAATTATATAAATGGATAATTTCAGAAAGAAAACTTTTATTATTGTTTTAAAGTAACAGTTCTTTTTTTTTGCTTGAAAGAAATTTCTCTCCCTAGATGATTATAAACTTCAAATAATCTTTCAAAAGATTTAAATGATTCTGTATATAGTAATAAAAGCAAAGCCAATATCTGCATTGTTCGTTAAAATAGACTGGAAAAAGCAAAATAAGTTCTGGCCACAATGTCCTCCATGTTCTCAATCAATACTTCTGAGGCTGGCAGTCCAAGTCTATGGGTCTTCTTCTTGGTCCATGCTTCAAAATTATGAGAACCCACTTCAGCATCCTTGCACCCTACAATCTTAATTTTGATTCTCGATTAAACTCTTAATTTTGATTCTCGACGAATGTCTCGATACGACTCGAAATTTCGTCGTATTTCCCCCTTGAGGTGCTCGTTGGAACGAAAGGTGCCCCCCCCCCTTTGACTTAAATCGAGTATCCTCCGGCTAATATCTTACTTGGTTTGACAAAGTGGCATAAGACAACAACAACAACAACACATGCAAAGCCAAAGTAAGGTCACAAACAAAAAACGATTGAAGCACTGAAGAGAGCCTCATAGTAGATCTGGGAAGAGTATTTATTGAGGTACTGGGCTCGATCCGCACAGGTGCACTGAACATACCCTTGTATAACCAGAGAATGTTCTGGTTAAATCTTGGTTAGTGGATCTGCCCTTTCTCTGACTGGGGGAATTAGGAGTAACAAATCATCTCCTTAGGATGATTTAAATTGAAGAATTACTTAGATTAGTGTAATCTTTGTAATCTAGATTACAATTTAAACTCTGAAGATATACAAAATCAATTATTTTTCAAAGCTTTATATGATTAGTGATCGAAAGGATTATAACACTTAATGAATGAATAATGCAATGAAAGCATTTTTAAAGAATTAATGACTGGAATTTTAGAAAAAAAATTATATTAATAATTATATAAACTATTTTAATCAGTATTGCCTTTTTACTAGCTTTTTAGTTCCTTATAGTGTGTGTAATAAATACATTTATGTTCACATTAAAAATACAATTTAGAGATAATTATTTAAAAAATTAAGATTTAAGGATTCTTGTGCCCCCTTAAGGTGTTTCTCATCTTTCCTTAAGGAGCACTTATAATGAATTAAGAATGGTCTTCCAATAGGATTTCCTCAAGAAATACTTCCAGGAATCTTAAAAAATCAGTGCATGCTGAAATTGTATTTATTACCCATTGTACTTGTTTAAATACTTAATACAGATAAATTTAGGGAAGTATTCACTAAGTATGTCTTTAAGGGATTCTTTGAACATAATTAAAGAAAACGTTACTTATTGATTGCGTTCTTGTTTTGACCTTAGGTCTTTTTTAAGGGTTTCCTTAAGGAATGCTTTGAATATCTCCTTGAAAATGAGCGCATTCTAAAAGTGCGTCTGCCTTAAATAGTTCATAAAATTATACAAAAATTTCAGTTAATTAAATATTATTGACTGCAACCTAGACTCTATTTAACTTAAAATTTCAATATTATGTGCTTTAACTTTTCTGGAAACATCTAAAAAATGATTAGCCATAAAATGTTGAAATTTTGTATTTAAGTTTAAAATAACATGCAGTAGTGCACCTCCTTTTTTTGATTGCAATTCGAACAATATTTAAAGAAACACATAAATGTGTTAGAAGTTAATGAAGTCTGCAGCAATACAAAGTTAGCCAAATATTCATTCACAGTAACAATGCTTTTTACACAATTGAAATATCGCTTTTAAATTCTTTAAAATATATATATATATATATATATATATATATATATTAATCTATTATTTCCAGAGAGTGATTTGAACTTTTATTTTTTAAAATTTTTGGTTAAGAATAACGGAAGTATTTTAATGTCTAAGAATTTCAGTGTATGAGGATATATCTATATAATGGAAAATCTAAATCAGTCAGATTTTAAAGCTGTTGGTCGCCACCAGATGGCAGTATTTAAGCTGTTAATAGACAGTACCTTTAACTTGAAAAACGAAACTGACTTTCAGTACATAACACTAGACTTTGATCTATGAAAAGAAGGTGAAGGATAACTCTGTCGCATCATACACGATAGACATGTGTTAAGGCATAGAAAATTTAAAATTTATATAGCTTTTTCGGTACAGATTCGATACGCACACCCTGGTTTTTGTCGCCAAACTTGGCAATTTTTTGGGCGATGTATGACGTCGTTGGTTGCTTTTGGCTACTTTTAGCATTGTAGTTTTGTAGTGGCAACCCTGGTTCTTAATTTAAGCCCCATTGGTGCACATGATTTGTGACTTCACTACCCGCCTCTTTCGCGTGGTTTTCTGGTCAACGTGGGATCCTGGTCACGTGGTTGTAGGTAAGGTTGTGCAATTTTGTTGCTTCAGTTTTTTAGGTTTTATGGATTAGTTAGTTACTTTTAATTAGTTATGGATGTCCTTATTTCTTTTTTATTAATGTTTATTAATATATTTGTGTTTGTTAAATTTGTTTTAAAGAATTTTTAGTTATTTTAATTAATTTATTTATAAAGATTTGAATTATTAAAACAGTAAAGATTCGTAAAATATATGACTTTTTGGTAACATGTATTTATTGGTTGTAATATGTATTTTTGTATCATTATGGGGGTGTTGAAAAGGGATTTCCCCAATCAAAATGTTTAAAATTTTAACTCTTTAAAAATATTTAAATAAATGTTTTTTTTAACTTTTTTTAATTAGGTTTTTTAAATTATTATTTAATAAATGCGGGGGGTTGAGGGGGGTTTCCCCCCTCAAAAATTTAAAAATTATTGTGAAATCGTTTTACAGAATTTTATCATTTCGGGTGTGTTCAGATTGTTAAATTTCAACGGTTTTTAAGAATCTTTTCATTTTGAGGGATAATATACCTGTTTCAGTAGTTTCAGTTGTTCAGTTTTGTTTTTTTCAGAAACTCCATTTTCGGCAGCCATTTTGTTTGGCGACTTTCAGAAAATGGAGTTTTGGCTAAGATCGCCAAGAAAAAAAAAACATGGCGGGCGGAAGAGGTGTGGCTATCGCATCAGTTCCGTTTTTTCTATCAGTGAAATGAAACCAGGCCGCTTAGTTCTGTAAAAGTGTTTTAAATTCGATGAATACAGATAATCAGGTTAAGAGTTAAGTAAATATTTTAATTATTAAAATTTCAGTTTATGACGATATATCTGTATAATAGAAAATCTAAATCTGTTGTATATTAATGCTGTATACCCTAGATGTCAGCATTTAAGTTGTTCATAGACAGTACCCTTCAAGTGAAAAACAAAACTGACTTTCTCTATATAACATTAGACTTTTATCCATGAATAGAAGATGGAAGATAATTCTGACGTCGCGTCATACAAAATAATGTGTTAGATAATAGAAAACTTAAAGTTTATGCAGCTTTTTTAGCAGTGAAATGGTGCCAGGCTGCTTAATTCTGTAAAAGTGTTTTATCTTGGATGATGAAAGCAAATATGGTTAAGAGCAACACAAGCATTTTAATCACTAAAATTTGAGTTTATGATGATATGTCTGTATAATAGAAAATCTAAATCTATTGGATATTAACGCCGTTGGTCACCACCAGAGGACAGTATTTAAGCTTTTCACAGATACACCTTTAACTTGAAAAACGAAACTGACTTTCATTATATATAACATTACTTTGATATATGAAAAGATATGTTTGGTCTGGTTTGGAGCGCTACGGTCTACATTTTCTCGGCACGATGGCTAATGAGACTGTGATCTACTGCTCAACCCCTTCGCGACCAACGTCTCGTATATGCGACGGAGCGATTTCACTCTTATCAGTTCAGAGTCACCTCCATGCTATGATCTACGGTTGATATTGAAAGACCAGCATCTCGTATGCTTAATAGGACATCTGAAAGTTTTATTTTGATTCAATGCTACATTTAATTATTAGATGGCGTAAACAACAACGGTTTTCACAACGGTCGACTCGTATAGTATTTACGTGCTGGTCCTCAAGGGGTTTTTAGTGGAGAGGCATGTGCTAACAAAAATTAAAATACCCCACCAAACACAAAGGGTGTCAGAAGGTGTTAAGGTACTGAGAAATGAGGCAAAGTTGAAATAAAAATAAACT
>CM063508.1:81037318-81067318 GCA_032207245.1 Pardosa pseudoannulata | reverse complement strand
TTCTCTTATAATGAGTTATTAGAGATTCATGCACCTACATTAAAAGAGTGCCCGAGTTTTCTGCTCTCAAACTCCTAAAATATTAATTTTACGTTTCCAAACCTGACACACACACACACACATATATCTATATATATCTATATCTATCTATCTATCTATCTATCTATCTATCTATATATATATATATATATATATATATATATATATGTATGTATGTATATACATGTGTATACATAATATTTAATGTTCACATCTTTTGCCAACCCAAAAGGGTTTATGGTAACACGAAGGTTTAAGGCAGGTGGAGAAATTCAACTCCACCATTTGAGAAGCACCAGACTCCCACCCCATTTTATTCTCTTAGAATATATTTTACTTTAATGATATACAAATTCATTTTCTTTATAAATGTACGCATTAACTCACGGTAGTATAAAGAAATATATACGTCAGATTTAATTTAATGTAAATATGTTTTCGAATCTGAGAGTATTTATTGCTGCTATACATTCTTTACAATATAATAACTGTGCAGGTTTTAACTTTTCTTTATATAGAGTATATTTGTTGGATATATAGCATACTATAAATATTAGACCTTATCACACCAAGTATAAAATTTTAAGATTTTGGTAATTCCCTATTATTTTATTGTAAATAGCCAGTTGAAAATTTATTTTAGAATCCATTGTGTGTGTCACTAAAAATCCCGCACTCCCAAAAATAGATCTCTTTTTCGATAAATAACTTGGCTGGATCTCTCCTGTAACGGAATTTACTCCTCACGTGTATGAAAAGCCGTGTGAGGTGCTCTTTTCTATTGAAAGTAGACTAGGTTTTCTGTGACTTAGTGCTGCCACTGAACCCTTGCTTGAAACATCTTAATGTGCATATGGCACACTTATTGAAGGCATTATTTTAGGCCTAAGATACTGAGCATCACTTTATGTTTAATAAATGTTTGTTTGTGTTGTAAAATAGAAATATTATATAACCATATATAATATGGAATATAATATACGGAAATGAATATATATTATTTTCTTGAACACACATATGCTCTTTTATTGAATGTTCTGAATCCACCCCATTGTCTCACTGCGACATCTATTAAATTTCCTTCGCCAATTATGCTCTATAGTTAGAATATTTAGCCTTCAGCTGACAGTTTTTTTCCTGAATTTGTACTACTCTCCCCCATATTAAGGTAACTCACAATGTTTGGACACTATATTTTATAAAACAGTAAAATCTAATTTGTCAACTATTGTTTCTGCTATATTCAAACATATAAAAATATATAACAATAAAAAATATT
This sequence comes from Pardosa pseudoannulata, assembly GCA_032207245.1. Taxonomy (NCBI): domain Eukaryota; kingdom Metazoa; phylum Arthropoda; class Arachnida; order Araneae; family Lycosidae; genus Pardosa; species Pardosa pseudoannulata. Next base: position 81,066,000 of record CM063508.1, on the reverse strand, counting down.
TACTATATGCAAAATAATTCTCATATATATGGAAAAAATCAGCCAATTTCGATACTTACTGCTAATATTGTGAGACAAAATATATCAATCCAAAAATAATGTTTGGCCTAAAAATTAAATTTACATATTTTTTTTGTAAAAAATATTTTAAAATATATTAAAAATTCTAACGTATATAAAAAATTAGACAATTCTTTATGCTTACTACTAATATTGTGAGGCAAAATATATTAGTCCAAAATAATGTTTGGTGGTTATGACTTTCAATTAAAATTTTTTATGTTGTAATTTAAAAGAAGGACAATCAGTAAATAATTAGTATCCTTATAACAGGTTGATTAACCCTTCGGCCTAGGTACCCCGGAAAATCACCATATTGTTTGAATTTCGGTTACATACAGACCTTCACCGAAGAATGTAATAAAATTATTTGAGTCACTTATTAAATTAAGTAGCTAATTAATTAATTTAATTTGAGTCACTTATGAGATCGTAGAAATAATAATAAAATCATTTTTTTAAATATTTCCATGCCACAATTCATAAAAACAGTCATAATTAAAAGTTGTTTATATAATTAAACTTTTAATTGCACCCACAATATTATGAAATTTTTTTACAAGTTTCACATTGTTTTAATAAAACCTTTTTTGATATGACAATAGTAAAACGCCCAAACATAGTTTTTGAAAAAATGCATTTAACATGCTTGTTGCAGCCATTCAAAAATGTCCAGATTTAAAATGGAATTAAAATGAAATCATCAGCAAATGTGTATAACTAAAATAAAATCTGAAATTCAATGAATTTGCAAAAAAGGCATTTAAATTGTAACTTCCGATTATTTAAATGGAACTTCATGTTTGTCCATAAAAGTATAAATTATTATACATTCTGTTTTATAGATCATAAATTAAAAAAAATCTCAAACATTATGGTATTTCAAAGAAATCAATAAAAAAATTTCTAATTTTTCTAAATTCTAAAATTTCAATTCAGTTTTTATTATCTAAATAAAGTCGATATTTAAAATTGATACCTAGGTTTATTGTAATGTATGTTAGTCGATTTTGGTAAACACTTTCTAAGAATCTATAAAGAATAAACTGCCATAGTGCATTTTCAAAACCAAGAAAACATTTTGTGGAAGAACATTAAAAAATATCTGATTTTAATCAAAACTTTAATGGGATTAATTTGATTGTATTTAATTTTATACATTACATAGCTATACATGAATAAATTATAAAAACCTTTTATAGCGTGCACTATATTTTGAGAATTTTTGAAAAATAAACGCTAGGTTTTGCCATTTTTCTCAAACGTTTATCTCAAAAGAAATTTTCCGAGCTCTTAGAACAGAATTGTGCGGTTAATCTTTCTATACTTTAAGAGGATAATGTGCGATAAATGTGTAAAAAATCACTTAACACTAAATAAACAAAACGCTAATTCCAATTTTAAAAAATAGCTTTAATTAATTTAATAGATTTCTAGAGAAGGTTTGGTTGATATCTCAAAGAAGTCATGCATGAAACAACGATTTCTCGAACTTGTATCGTGGTAATCTAAAGTTAGTATGGGATTTTGAAAAAAAGTAGCGCATATTTGTTTTTGCTCTGTCTAGGATCGAAATATATCTATAGCAGTCATAATTCGGTATTATTTCAATTTAATGTCCAAGAAAAACTGGATAAAGTAGAATTCTTTTTAAATCTGCAGCTCTATTTTACTAAAACAAATTTATATTCACCTAAAAAACATAGTTGCCAGCAATTTGATTGAAATTTATTTTCTCATAAAGAGACAGACGTACATTACCCCTTGTGAACTAGCTTTCTTTATCACATTTGTTGCTTTTAATGAGGTCAGATGATTGACCAAATGTTTAGGGAAAAATATCAAATACAGAGGTTTTAATCGTACTTGTGCCTAAACACTGCCAATAAAATTTTATCAGTTACATATTATAATCTATAATTTAAAAATAAAGTGCTGTTATAATAGTTATAGATTATTGAAGCTGTATACTAGATAATTGCAACATTTTAGAAGCCGTTGCGGTAACACGAAGAGACTCAGGTGTGGTTTATTGCTTGTCGTACTGTCAAACTTTGTCTAATTCAATCGAAAACGTCAGCAAAAGCTGTTGTCGATTTATATAGTTAGACAGAGATTTGAGATGACAGTATAAATCAATTTAGTCTATTTTATGTGGGGAGAGAGTATAGTAAACGTGTTTGAATATAAACAGTGATGTCTGCATTTATGTCCGGCTAGACATTTATTAAATATGTTCTCAGAGCATAAATAACTTAACAGGTATACTTAATAAACTTTACTATGAGGATAGATGTAAATTCATTACAATTGACAGTAAGCCTTTTTGATTTGAACTGAAAGCAGAGTCTACAGTTGATGTTTAAACTATAACCTATTATTTATAGATATACTTTCTCACTATATTTTGATTGTATTATATTTTATTTGATATTATCGAAATATTATTCATAATACGTTTATAAAAGATATACGAACTATATTTTAAGGGATTTAATTATACATTTGAGCTTCTGACTCTCAAATGTTATTTTTTTAAAATAAAGTTTATAGAATTCTGCGATCAAGGTCAAAAAATTTAAAATAGAATGTGTCCATTTGTCTTTTTCATTTAAATAGTCTTATAGTTGAAATTAGAGTTTCAATCCTGAATCCTTCTCTCCAGAAACGAGTTAAAGAGAGTAATACAGATCCTTCTATGGGAGGAAAGTACTCTCTTACAGATTTTCAACGAAATAAAAATAAGTTTATGTGTATTGTGTTCTGAACTGTGACTTGTGTAAAGACGGTGTCATAAATTTAAAACCAGTAGGACAAATATTTCGATCTGAAAATTATGACCATCGAAGGATTCTCCCCATGGAAAATTTTCCCCCATAGGGAAACAATGCAGTGTTAAACTGTGGAACTTTGCAGAAAATATCATAACTAATTATACATGAATTATGAAACATATTATGGGTAATAATGTAAGTAATATTGTTAATAACACGCAATTCACATTGTAAAGTTTTAGTAGTTCTAGGTGACGCAATCTTTCAATTTCCGACAAAATTCATCTTGGTACATCACTTATTTTTCATTATTCCTCTTAAAGACTTTCATTTTAGGTTTTTAGACATTCCATTGTTTCATATTGTCATTTATATTGAGCTATTTTTCTCAGAATGTAATTTTGAGAAGTTGGAATCAAATATGCTTCTATTATTAATCCAAGGAGGCTCATTTTTAGTCATTCAGTTGATATCAGATTCATTTTGTATTGTTCAGTAATCACTTAGAATTACAGCATCAAATAAATACAAAGGAAACTTACATGCGGAAATAAAAATGTATAAAAAATCTTTAAAAGTCTTTTCCAGTATGAACTTGCCTCTAAAACTTTTTTTTTTGTCTCTAGAATTTAATTATGTCACGTTTACTATATTCTATACCATAGTGGTATTTACTCAATGTTGAAATTGAAAAATTAAAAGAACATTTCCATGAAATCACTTCTCTGTCATTTTCATAAATTAATAGAAAGAGAAAGAACAAGAGCTAAAGAAGAAAGAAATTTCGTTCTTTTAAGGGTGAATGCAGATGAGGGTATTGAAATGAATTTAATGACATTTAGCAGAATGGCAGTTATATCACGAGCTGTTATCCTTGACACGCACCTGAGTTTAATAATAATACACATAATAAATTTCTTAAAATTTCCAATGGCAGAGAAAAATTTACAGATAATATACAAAAGGAAATGAAATACAGCAGAAGAAATAAAGAAACGAAAAAAAAGTTATTTTCACTTTTGGCCTTTCACTTTCCAATACTACCCTATCAGGGAAGCTTCATGAAGGGCTATGTGACACAAAATATGGTTATCTTCCATAATAACATGATCCTTGCAAAGGGTGCAAAAGTAGCTCTGGAAGATGACATATTTAAAAAGGAAACCAACCAGGCAGTCGTGTTGTATGTAGAGCTTAAAAATTGAAACTGGTATGACCAAAGTATAGTAGTTTAATATGAACAGAAAAAAGTAGGAAATGATATCTTTAAAACCATATTATACTATTTTCGGTTTTAGTTTCACACGCTGGTACTTATAGGTCAAAATATCTAAAGATATATAAAAATTCAAAATGAATTAAAATTTTGTCTTAAAAATGATTAAAGCAATGATTTAAAGCATTTTAATAGTAGGAAAACTAATGACAAAAGTAAAGATTCCGTCAAAATTACGCTTCTTTAATTCTTGTTGTCGTAAACGATAGACATTTCAATTTTCAGAATAATTTTGTGATCATTAGTACTCACTAAAAGATATACAACTTTAAAATTTATGAGTAATGAATATGATTGAAAAGAAATGAAATTTCAAAGCAAATTTTTAAAAGTATTTTCAAGTTTCAACTTGTCTTTTAATCTTTCTTTTTAGTCTTTAGGATTTAATTAAATCTCATAGGGTATGATCATTAATATCCAATAAAAGATATACAACTTATATAATTTTATGAATAATTTACATGATTGAAAAGAAATGAAAATTCAAAGCAAATTTCTAAAAGTATTTTCAAGTTTCAACTTGTCTTTTAATATTTCCCTTTAGTCTTTAGGATTTAATTAAATCTCACAGGGTATGATCATTAATATCCACTAAAAGATATATAACTTATATAATTTTATGAGTAATAAACATGATTGAAAAGAAATGAAAATTCAAAGCAAATCTCTAAAAGTATTTTCCAGTTTCAACTTGTCTTTTAATCCTTTTCTTTAGTCTTTAGGATTTAATTAAATCTCACGGGGTATGAACTTTAATATCCACTAAAAGATATACAACTTATATAATTTTACGAGTAATAAACATGATTGAAAAGAAATGAAAATTCAAAGCAAATCTCTGAAAGTATTTTCAAGTTTCAATTTGTCTTTTAATATTTACATTTAGTCTTTAAGATTTAATTAAATCTCATAGGGTATGATCATTCATATCCTCTGAAAGATATACAACTTATATTATTTTATGAGTAATGAACATGATTGAAAAGAAATGAAAATTCAAAGCAAATCTCTAAAAGTATTTTCAAGTTTCAACTTGTCTTTTAATATTTACATTTAGTCTTTAGGATTTAATTAAATCTCGCGGGGTATATTCCATTCCATAATGATATTTACGAGTGACAGAAGCAAAATATAAAAAAAATCATGAAACTATTTCTCTGTCATTTTATTAAGAAAAAGGATAGAGGAAAAACAAGGGCTAAAGAGAAATATATTATTTTTCTTAAACTATGATCGTAAAGGAAAGTTCAAAAATATTTTTAATGACTTTTAGTACAATGAGAGTTAAATCAGGAATTATTAGTAGAGGTGCATAATAGAATTCAATAATAATAAACATAATAAAGTAGGAAACGATACTTCAACAACCAGCTTCTGAATACTATATTTAATTCAAGTTTCATACACTAATGATTTTAGGCCAAAATAGACAAACATTAGTAAAAATCTAAAACGAACTTCAATTTTCAATTAAAAATTATTCTAATAGTGATTTAAAATATTGTTTATTTTACAAGAAAAGAAGTATGACTTCAAAATGGCGCTTCACTAATCTTTAAAGTCTTAAATGACATTTTAATCTTCTTAGGATCATTTTGTGTTCTTTAATAACCGCTAAAAGATATACCTGATTGCATTTTGGGATCAATGAATATAATCAAAACTTATAAAACGAAATGAAAATGCAAAAACAAAACTTTTAAAGTCTGTTCAAGTCTGAACTGGTCTTTAAATCTTTTCCTTTAGTCTCTAGGACTTAATTAAATCGCGTGGGCTATATTCCATTACATAATGGTATTTCCTCGATGATGGGAAAGAAAGATTAAAAAAAAGCCTTCAAACTACTTCTCTCTAATTTGCATGAGAGAGAAGATAGGGAAAAACAAGGACTAAAGCGAAAGAAATTCCTTTCCTTGAAATGTGATCGAAGATGAAGGTACTAAAATGTTTTTAAGGACTTTTAACTAAATGACAGTTATATCAGTAGTTGTTAACATAGTTGCACAGTACAGCTTAGCAATAATGAATAGAATAAAGTGCGATATAATACTTTTAAAACCAGAGTCTGAACATATAAAACTCTTTCACTGGTTCTCTTTGCCCACAATAATCAAATATTTATAAACATTTAAAACAAATTCAAACTTCTTAATATAAATATTCAAACAGTGATTTGAAACACTATAAATTTTATAAGAGTAAAAGCTACGAATGAAAATAAAGATTGCCTAAAACTAAGCTTCTCTAATTCTTTCAGTCCTAAACGACATACATTCCGATGTACAACATTCATTTGTATTCAGTAGTACATACGAAATTATTTACAGGTTTGAATTATGGGACCAGTGAATAAATATAGTGAGAATTTATAAAACGAAATGTAAGTGCAAAGAATATTTTCAAAATCTAGTCATTTCAAATCTAGTCTTTAATTTTAATATTTTCATTTGCCTTGAGGATTAAATTAAATTGCATGGGCTACATTTCATTCCACAATGGTATTTACATAATGACAGGAGCGAAACTTAAAAAATACATGAAATTACTTCTCTGCCATTTTTATAAAGGACTGAAGGGGAAATTAGTGTCTTTCATTGAAAGGTTTTTGCTGATTAGAGTACGGAAATGTCTTTATTGACTTTTAGTTTGGTTTGAAGCGCTACGGTCTACTGTATTGCTACTCAAGAGCTTTAATGGCTACTAACACAATGACAGTTAATTCAGTAGGTGAAAGCAGAGTTGCGCAATAGAATTTAATAATAATGAATAAGATAAAGTGGGATATAATAATTTTACAACCAGAAACTGAATAAAAAAAATCCATGAAATTACTTCTCTGCCATTCTTATAAAGTAGACAAGGGCTAAAGGGGAAATTAGTTTCTTTCATTGAAAGGTTCTTGTAGATGAGAGTAGGGAAATGTCTTTATTGACTTTTGGTTTCGTTTGGTTTGAAGTACTGTGGTCTACTGTTTTGCTTCACGAGGGCTTTATTAACACAATGACAGTTAATTCCGGAGTTGGAAGCAAAGTTGCGCAATGGTATTGAATAATAATGAATAAGCAAAAGTGGGATATAACAATTTCAGAACCAGAGTCTGAATAAAAAACATCCATGAAATTACTTCTCTGCAATTCTTATAAAGTAGACAAGGGCTAAAGAGGAAATTAGTTTCTTTCATTGAAAGGTACTTGCAGATGAGAGTACGGAAATGTCTTTATTGACTTTCAATTTGATTTGAATTGTTTGAAGCCCTACAGTCTACTGTTTTGCTACACGAGGGCTTTAATGGCTATTAAAACAATAGCAGTTAATTCAGTAGTTGGAAGCACAGTTGCGCAATGGAATTTAATAATAATGAATAAGATGAATTGGGATGTAATAATTTCAGAACCAGAGTCTGAATAAAAAAATCTATGAAATTACTTCTGCCATTCTCATAAAGTAGACAATGGCTAAAGGGGAAATTACTTTCTTTCATTGAAAGGTTCTTGTAGATGAGAGTACGGAAATGTCTATATTGACTTTCAGTTTGGTTTGGTTTGGTTTGTTTGAAGCACTACGGTCTACTGTTTGGCTACACGAGGGCTATAATGGTTATTAACACAATCACAGTTAAATCAGTTTTTGGAAGTAGAGTTGCGAAATGGAATTTAATAATAATGAATAAGATAATTTGGGATATAATAATTTCAGAACCAGAGTCTGAATAAAAAAATCTATGAAATTACTTCTGCCATTCTCATAAAGTAGACACTGGCTAAAGGGGAAATTAGTTTCTTTCATTGAAAGGTACTTGCAGATGAGAGTACGGAAATGTCTTTATTGATTTTCAGTTTGGTTTGGTTTGTTTGAAGCACTACAGTCTACTGTTTTGCTACACGAGGGCTTTAATGATTATTAACACAATGACAGTTAATTCAGTAGTTGGAAGTAGAATTGCGCAATAGAATTTAATAATAATGAACAAGATAAATTGGGATGTAATAATTTCAGAACCAGAATTTGAATAAAAAAAATCCATGAAATTACTTCTCTGCCATTTTATAAAGTAGACAAGGACTGATGGGGAAATTAGTGTCTTTCATTGAACGGATTTTACAGATTATAGTACGGAAATGTCTTTATTGACTTTTAATTTGGTTTGCAGCGCTACGGTCTACTGTTTTGCTACTCAAGGGATTTAATGGCTATTAACACAATGACAGTTAATTCAGTAGTTGGAAGTAGAATTGCGCAATAGAATTTAATAATAATGAACAAGATAAAGTGGGATAAATAATTTCAGAACCAGAGTCTGAATAAAAAACATCCATGAAATTACTTCTCTGCAATTCTTATAAAGTAGACAAGGGCTAAAGAGGAAATTAGTTTCTTTCATTGAAAGGTTCTTGTAGATGAGAGTACGGAAATGTCTATATTGACTTTCAGTTTGGTTTGGTTTGGTTTGTTTGAAGCACTACGGTCTACTGTTTGGCTACACGAGGGCTATAATGGTTATTAACACAATCACAGTTAAATCAGTTTTTGGAAGTAGAGTTGCGAAATGGAATTTAATAATAATGAATAAGATAATTTGGGATATAATAATTTCAGAACCAGAGTCTGAATAAAAAAATCTATGAAATTACTTCTGCCATTCTCATAAAGTAGACACTGGCTAAAGGGGAAAAATTAGTGTCTTTCATTGAAAGGATCTTGTAGATGAGAGAAGGAAAATGTCTTTATTGACTTTTGGTTTTTTTATTTGGTTTGTTTGAAGCACTACAGTCTACTGTTTTGCTACACGAGGGCTTTAATGATTATTAACACAATGACAGTTAATTCAGTAGTTGGAAGCAGAATTGCGCAATAGAATTTAATAATAATGAACAAGATAAAGTGGGATAAATAATTTCAGAACCAGAGTCTGAATAAAAAACATCCATGAAATTACTTCTCTGCAATTCTTATAAAGTAGACAAGGGCTAAAGAGGAAATTAGTTTCTTTCATTGAAAGGTACTTGCAGATGAGAGTACGGAAATGTCTTTATTGACTTTCAATTTGATTTGAATTGTTTGAAGCACTACAGTCTACTGTTTTGCTACACGAGGGCTTTAATGATTATTAACACAATGACAGTTAATTCAGTAGTTGGAAGTAGAATTGCGCAATAGAATTTAATAATAATGAACAAGATAAAGTGGGATAAATAATTTCAGAAGCAGAGTCTGAGTATTTAACTTTCTTACTGGTTCTCTTAGGACAAGATAAAGAAATATTAATAAACATTTAAAATGAACTGACAGATCTTAATGAAAATATTTTCAAACTTAATTTACAGAATTGTTTATTTAAAAAGAATATTATCTATGATATAAAAAAAGATTGCGTCAAAACGATATTTCTCTAATCCTTGGTTTTGTAAATGACAAACATTTCTATCTACAATAGTCTTTTGTATCTATTACTAGCCACAAAATAATTACAAGTTTGAATTTTACGAACGATGACTATAAAGGGATCTTTTAAACAAAGTGATAGTGAGAAACAAATCTTTTCTAATCTGAACTTGTCTTTTAATCTTTTCATTTAGTCTCTAAGATGTAATTAAAACGCGTGGGCTATATTCAACAGTGCTTTGTACTCGATGTTGAAAGAAAAAGATAAAAAAATACCAATGAAATCACTTCTCTGTCATTTTCATAGATAGAAGACGACGGAAGATCAAGGAAGAAAGAGTAAAGAAATTCTTTTCCTTGAGAAGTGATATGGAGGTATTAAAATGTTTTTAATGACTTTTAGCAGAATATCAGTTAATTGAGTAGTTGTTAGCTGTTAGCAGAAGAAAACAATAGAATTCAACAGTAATGATTCAGATAAGAGAGAAAATGATGTTCCTAAAACCAGCTTTGAATATTTCTCAACTCAAGTGTCAAACACTGATGTTACATATGAGACTGCTCAACCAAAAATGAAACAGAAATTTATCGCCTTGCTAATTTTATGAGAGTAAAATTTATGATAAAAGTGTAACACAGCTGGCCACTGAAAATAAAATTTACATCAGGTAGATAATTCGATATTTTTGTCAGTCATAAATGTAGATATTTTAATATACAATAGAGATGGGACTCAAACTGGACTTAGACCATTATGTTTTTTGTCATAAATTCGGGAAATGTGGCAAAAGCGTGAGTAAAATATTAGTCACATTGTTCAACCTTTCTTGAGGAGAATTACTATGTGTATGTGAAGCATTGTGAAAAGAATTGAAGTCGACGCCGATATGTGCAGAACTTCTGAACACATCGGAATGCATATAAAAGGGCTCATTCAGCATAAGGTTTGATTTCGAAAGCTACATTTACTTTTTTTGCTACTCAAGAGCTATTGAGACACGGACTTACTGCTTAAAGCTGATTCCAGATGCTAATGGGCAACAATGCCAGCACCGGGACTCGAACTAACGGACTACGGTACCGAAGAGCAGCGTCATCGTAAGGCCCAACACTTAGCATCAGAGGAGAATTCAAATTCTATGAAATTGCTGTGCTAAATGCTGAGTAAATGAATCATAAAAGCGCGAATGAGGGAGCAAAGACGACAACTGGACAAGAGTACGAATCATCGAACCTCAAATCAGAGTATCTTGAATTCTGGATATGCCTCCGCGTGTGATATCAAGAATCTAGTAGATGTTTTAAAGTAACGGGGATGTTATCCAACGACGTGTAAAAGGTAAATCAAGAATAACAGCCTTTCGGTGAGACGGATATTTGGTAATAACTGAGGGACAACGGAGGCAGAGTTGGACAAGAGAACTGGGTTCAGCTCTCATAGCCGTCACAGGAGTTTAAGCAGGAGTGTAATAACTTAGTCGTGTTAGTCTGTACGACTAAGAACTCTGACCAGAACTTTGCATTCCCCTCACACCTTCACACAAAATCTCTCTTTTAAACTGAAGTTTCAAGCCTCTGCTTTAAATCCTGGCCAATTTTATGAGGCTTAGTGTAGTCTGAATACGGATTCTCATCAGATATCAGAGAAAATGTGAAGCACATTTTCACCCAAAAAATGTCACTATTAGATATATGCTTTCAAGGGAAGTTGTTGTGTAGACAGGCACTAGGCTGGATGATTCCCTAGACCTCCACATCTTTGAGCTGAAATCTATTACTGCTACAAAGGACAGAAACGAAGTACTTGTATCTTATGTTCAGTTTCTTCGAAGTGCTATTGGCAAAAAAACTCAAACTTAAAGTTGATAACAATCTATGTTACTGTGAGTTCAGGCAGACGGCATCTTTAAAAGTGAAGATAACCAGAGCATGCAATAATCTAAATTAAATCTTATCAAACATGTGTGTGATATGCTCGGGAGACAACTTGCAGCTCTTCCGCACCCACTAAACGTTCCAAAGCTGAGACGTGCTCTTCATAAGCCATGGAACTCTTTAAAGCTCTAACTTGTCCTCTAGCTTCTATAAATTTCTCATATTCCTATGACTATATTACATGAAATATAGGAAATTGTTGGGCTGCATGCATGGCTTTCAGAGGCGACCACACACTGCCAAAAAACTTTTTTTATTTTAATTGCTTTAACTAAAGTATAAATTATTCATTTGTATTTTATTTCAAAATTTTGATTTGAATAGTAATTGGCGTTATGTTCCTCTTTTTCAATATTTTTAATAACCAGATAACATAATCTTAGAACTTTTGTAGCTAATCTGATTTGAATTTTCTAAAATATACACATGAATATCGTTTATGTTTAATATTTCAACATCCATCATTTGAACAATCATTTGAACATTTTGTATTTTCCTACTTTTTAACTAAATCACGTAAAATATAGACATAATTATATTAATATCTATTTTAATATTAACAGTTAAATATAATTAATAATATGATTAAGATTTATTTAAAATTTAATATTATTAATATCTAAAAGTCCATGTTCTATCTCGCTGGGTATGTTTCGGTAAATGTATAAAAGAGTTTGGAGCAATATAAATAAAATTTAAAAGTGCATAAAAATAAAAAATAAATATAAAAATTTTATTTAAAATTAAATTTTAATGTATTAGTCAGTTTTTAAAATTTTGTATATGAAAAGGTACTTTTATTTCAGTGTTAAAATGAAATACATACTCCATAATTTTCGAAAGATCGCAATTTCCTCTTCTGTCTATCGCCATATTAATAGCCATTAAAAGTTTTTCAGCTCTCAATTTTTAAAATTAATGGATATAAAACGAAATGATTGTACAATGAATACCCTTAGAAGTCTGAACCTCCCTCTGTAATTTTTCCTTTAGTTTGTAGAATTTAATTAAATCCAGTGGACTGTATTCAATTCCACAATTCTATTCGAGGATGGGAGCAAAAGACAATGAAAATCTCCATGATATTACTTCTCTGTCATTTTCATAAAAATGGAGAACAAGGGCTAAAATGGTAGAAATTCCTGTCCTTGAAAAAGGATCAGAGACAACGGTACTCAAAATGGATCTTTAATGACTTTTTGCACAGTGACAATAAATTCACGAATTGTAAGCAAAAACGCACAATGAGATTCAACAATAATTACCAAGTTATATGCAACTGACTGAGAAGAAATAAAAAACTGATATTTATAAAACCGGCTTTAGAAGACTTCATTTTATTCATATATGGCTGCAATAATTAAAATAATAACTACTGGTCACAATAATTATGTAGCCCTTATTGTTTTTACTTACCCAGGCTACTGGGCAAGGACAAGCCTAATCCACTAACAGTAATAACGATGCAGTCAGACCATTGAAAGAGACCGGCACAAGTCTAATTAAATCCTTATTTTAGAGCTGCTAAAACGGACATCTTTACTAGTCAACAGCAGACAAGAGGCAGACAGAAAAAGCACTCTGCTCGAACAGAAGTTCACCCAAGAGCGAAGACAGCAAGAATTTTCCCAAGGGACAAGAAAATTACACAGCAAATTTAAGTGTTAAGATCAGGAAAAATGCGGAACCATTTGGTATGGAAAACTTGTCGAATAAACAGAAAATTTACACCTATAGGACAGAAAGCTTTGAGAAATGTATCGAAAGGATTTTAAGTCAAGGAAGCTCCTCTGATTAAGACATTGAGAGGCTGGGAAAAAGATTTTAAGGAATTAAAATGGGAGAGAGGAGGTTTTTAAGGAAATATTAAAGTTAAATAATTTTAATATAATACATGGGTATATTAGACCAGATTAATTAAACACTAATAAATATTTAAAATTCTTGTTTTTAAAAACTCTTTTTTTTTTGAAAAAAAAAAATCAAACATTTGTTTCGAGTATTGTTAGTTTTATAGATGTAAAGTTTAGAAAAGAAATACAAAATTCTCGGTCATCCAAATATAGGTTAGTGTAAAAGGATACTAATAGGTTTCTCTAATTTTTTATTCAAAAGCGACAGAAACTTCGATTACATTTGTTTTTACATTTTACTGCTTTTAAATGCTTTAAAGATATTTTATACCCCTGTACTGCACTCCACAATCCACCAAAAGATATTGTTCAGCTGTCCTAGGAATAATAATAAAGTTTAAACATATCTAAAAAATTTTGAACTTCATCATTTTAGGAAATTTCATTTTTCCTTTTTATGTATATATATATATATATATATATATATATATATATATATATATATATATATATAAACTAAATGACACACTAGATATTTTTGAGAAATGTTTCAGTGTTTGGCAGACAGTTGCGTATGTTTGCATGACAAGAAAATTGCTTAGTTTCCTCAAGACAACATTAGATTGGTATGTATAGGTCGATAATTTTGAGACGCTCTGTGCGTTGTAAAATATATATTGATCCATAGCAAGAAGTATTGGTAGGAATATGAAGAATAAAAATATATTTAATAATAAATTATTTCAAATTTTATTTAGGAAAACTGTTAATTTCATTAAAAATTATTAAAAAAAATCAAAATTGATAAATAGTAATTATTGGAATGCATTATCATTATATTTTACTTAAATATGACGATGCATGAATTTTCTTCATTAATATTTAAAGAATTTTTTTGTACTATTTTTAAACATATGTACATAACATGCACATATTAACAACGTTTAGAAATATTATGCCTCTCTCTCTGTAGAATTTCAAACTCAATTTCTTTTTGTGCACACAAGAAAACTAGTAATGTTTGAAATAAATTTGAATTTGTAACCGCCATACTGCTAAAGTTACCTTCCCAAATTAATATAAATCAGGTTATATTTTATTTATTTTTAATAATCTAAAAAATTTTATGGTTCTTTAAAAGCCTTAGGAAAAATTAATGCTACACACACTCAGATGTATACATACACTCTATAGCAAATATGCATTCTCTTCATTAATATTTGAAGACTTTTTTCTACTATTTTAGACATAGGTCCACAACATGCATATCGTTACAAAATTTAGAAATTCTATGCCTCTTTCTCTGTAGAATTTGAATCTTAAATATTTTTTGTCCTAAAAAAACTGGTTAATGATTAAAATAAATTTTGATTTGTAATGTGATATCTCTAAAGTTAGTACACAAATTGAGAGAATGGGGGTTATTCTTTATTTACTTTTAAATAATTTGAAAAATATTATAGATCTTTAAAAACCTTAGGAAAAATGCATGCCACACACGCGCACATGTATATATAAACTCTATAGCAAAATATATTTCTTTCTAGAAAAACAAATTCCTTTTACATTCTATGTTCTGCAAATCAAGTGTAAAGACAGCAAATCTTTCAGTTAAACTACAAATTTTAATAGAACATATAAATATGTTTTACAGTCTTGTTGCCTGTTTAGATTTTTTGCGGTTTTGAAGGATGACTTTACATAAATTCTGTATGCGTTTTTATTTAGCAATTAAAGCTAAAGATGATTTGCTATACGGGCTCAAGCCGTGTCACGGACTGTGCAAGTTTAGAAATTATTAAATATATTTTCGACGATGTGTTCGGGAAAAAGCCAGTCAAAACAGGATGTAGCGTAAATCGATTTCGTAGGAAAAATAATTTTTGACCATTCCCTGCCCGGAACACGAAAAGGTCTAGACATAATGTAGAGTGAATCATCCTTTATCAGTATGTATCAAAATATATAGGAATGAATTTTCTTCAAAAAATAACTCCTTTTCGAAATATATCTTCTCTATATTAATACTTACATAGAAACTATTTATTTGACCTCTTCTCATCAACTAACTAAAATCTTTTTGAATGCAGCCTACTTAAATATATCAAATACTCTTCAATTGTTAGTAAATTCTTTGATTTAGGGTATACACCTCATACTAAAACTTATTACACCTCAAAGCAAAAAACAAATTTTAAAGTAATTAATCTTATGTTGCCTTCTAGTTTTATAACATTTTCCATCAACAGAACGAGGTAATATATTTACATATATTGTCAATTATAACGATTACGAAATCAAAAACACGTGTTCTTATAATATAAATAATTACAACAAATCAGATTCTATATTATGTAATTTTAGACGTATAAAAAGTTTCAAAACATTTAAATAATCAAGATTATGGATAACATTCAAGTTAGTAGAGAAACAAAAATACTCTTTCTGTTACGGAAATAAATATTTTAAAATATTATGTTATCACATGCAATATCATTGAACATAAAATATTAAACTTTTTGGAACAAAGTCATCATCGTTCCCTGTTTAAATACGTTTATTGTTTCTGTTAGCTAAAATGTTTCGCTTTGCCCCCTATATCTGATGTCGTAATCATCAGATTTTTATATTATTGAAGTTCGTTTTCTAATATCAAACAAGATAGAGATACAGAGTAGTGTTTCATTTATTTCACTTTTATTATTGTTACACTATATTTCTGATATGTCTCTCGCTTTTTTCAAGCAAATATTTAATTTAAAAAAAGGATAAAATTTATATTTTATCATTTTTGTGCTAGGAATCAACTTTTGAGTTCTATTGCGCTTGCGTCATTTTATGGAATATGGCCCCGAGTTCGATTGATCTTGCCCTTGGAAAAATTCTATTGATTCCTTTATGATTCGCCCAAGGTCAAATTGCTTCTTTGAAGAGGCTGCTTTTCGTGGTAGTAACAAATACCAGGCTCATCCAAAAATTAAGTTTCCCGATGTTGTCCCCTTTAAAGTAAACTTAATTAGTCGTGTCAATCGCGCATGCGTAACAGATCTATGGCGTATCAATCATATGCCATATGGACAGGTCCCAACTAGTGCCAGTAGCGTGGTAGCAGTGGTCCGAAATGGAAGCTCTAATTCCTTCTCCCTCCACCTGCAAGGTTCGGTCGGTGATCTTGATGCACAAAGCATTGTGCCAATTGAAATTCATCGTCGGCTCTGTCAAGTCTATGAGATGAAACTGACACGAAAACAAAATCAAACGCTTAGGAGATACTAAACATTTCTGCAACGGTATCACGATGACGGCTATGAGTTTCTCGACAGGATCGAAAGGGGCAATGAGACTTGGATTTCGCACTTCATCCCGGAAACAAAACAGCAGTCTATGCATTGCCGTCATAGTGGATCTTCGGTCAGGACCAAATTCAAACATTGGTATGGAAAGGGATGTGCACGGTGTTCTGGGACAGGAAGGGCATTCTGCTCATTGACTTCTTTCAACGTGGTGGAACAGTAAACGCAGACCGTTACTGTGAAACACTGCGGAAATTGCGACGTACCAATCAAAACAAGAGGTATGGAATGCTTACTGCAGGTGTTGTGCTCCTCCATGACAATGCTCGTATGCATACGGCTCGACGCACAGCAGTTGTTTTGACAGAATTTGGCTGGGAGTTGTTTGATCCT
Organism: Pardosa pseudoannulata; assembly: GCA_032207245.1. Classification (NCBI taxonomy): domain Eukaryota; kingdom Metazoa; phylum Arthropoda; class Arachnida; order Araneae; family Lycosidae; genus Pardosa; species Pardosa pseudoannulata. The sequence goes on along the minus strand of CM063508.1, from coordinate 81,049,034 downwards.
CCACCCTACAGCCCTGATCTTGCTCCCAGCGATTTGTCTGTTTTCAAGAAATTCCTGTTTTCCAGCGAGCGTTTTGGCAACGATGAAGAGCTGACGGCGTCTGTCGCACGCTGGTTCCATTCACAGGCGGCAGAGTTGTGCGACAGAGGAATACAAAAGTTGATACCACAATACGACAAGTGTCTCAATTCCGGTGGTGGCTATGTTGAAAAATATAGCTGACACATTGCTGTACTTGTTATTCCTAAAAGTGTGAGTTCTTTTTTTCTGTTAAATAGGGAAACTTACTTTCTGGATGCGTCTTGTAATATTGCTGCAAACGTAATATCACTACACGAGGGGAAAATGTATTACATTTTTAGTATTGTAGGAAAGGTACTCACCTTCGGGCCTGTACTGCACCACCATAGTCACTGTTTGTCCAGCACCTTTGAGGGCTGCAGCCGCCTGTTCATGGGTTGCATGCCTTAGGTCGTTGTTATTTACCTATAATTAGAATAAAAAGTAGATTTGGATTTAATTTCAATAATAACAGAACTCATTCCTTGACTCTATTGTTTATAGATATTACACTTTTAATTTTAACAATCCGCAGCTTACATAAACGACTTACAGCTTTAACACAGGACCCCATTGATGATATAGTGTATTGACGACTTATTGCATGTAACATAAGTTACACTGTTGACCGAGGGACGAGGGCGATGTCAGTGATCCTCCCCCCCTTCGACCCCATTGAACGAGAGGGGTTGCTGACGCTGATCAGTCGTCTTTGGCCTTGTAAACAGCAGTCTTTGGATTTTTGCTCAGCAGATTTGGAGACCCCTTCGACTACTTCAGCAGATTCAGAAAAATATCAGTTCTTTTGCTGTTCATCTGAGGAAAGCGACATCAGTGGGAGTTTCATCCATAGTCCAATGGCTCCATATTGAGATTGGCTATATTTGCTTCCATATTCAAACAGATCCATATTGAGATTGAATATTTTATGTGCGTCACCAGATTGTAAAAAAATAAAAGTGTAAATAAAACAAGTCTGCAAAATGGCAAGTCTTCGCTCTTTTGTATTTGGTGTCTCAACTCTTTGTGTTATCTCAACATGGCCTGGTATAAGTCATTAGTACGTAATATTTAGTGTCGTGACCAGGATGAACAGCAAAAGAACTGAGATTTTTCTGAATCTGCTGAAATAGACGAAAGGATCTCCAAATCTGCTGAGCAAAAATCCAAAGACTGCTGTTGCCAAGGCAAAAGACGACAGACCCGTGTCATAAACCCCTCTTGTCCAATGGGGTCGAAGGGGAGAGAGGGTACTGACATCACCCTCGTCCCTCGGTCAACAGTATAACTCATGTTACATTTAAGTCATTGTTATTTATCTATAATTAGAATAAAAAGTATATTTGTATTTAACTTCAATAATAACAGAACTCATTCCATGACTCTATTGTTTATAGATATTACACTTTTAATTTTAACAATCCGAAGTTTAAATAAATGACTTACAGCTTTAAGACAGGACCCCATGGATGATATATTGTATTGACGACATATTACTTTTCTTTTTGGTCTCTTTCTGGTAACCAGAAATTCGTTTTGGCAATTTGTCGCAGTCACGTATTTTTTAATTGTATTATTATTCATTATAGGGCAATTCATTGTAGTTCGTATATTTTTTCTAAATTTAAGGAAACATATGTTTTCTGAGAGACACAATCTTTGTTCTTTTTGTATAATTTAAAATTAATTGTGTTTTAAGAAAAATTTTCCTTTCTTTTTATCTAAAATCAAATTTACAAAAAAACATTTAGAATGAAATTCCCTTTATTCGATTGAAAACTAGCATGACGTCACAAGCATCCAGTATCCCATGTTAATTAACCAACATTAATAGATTACTTAGGTCACTGGTATGTGAACTTAGTAATAAGAACTAAGATTAACATGGAGAGGAAATAAATGATGAGAACAACTAATATACAATCGAAAGCCTAAATATTTAAAATAAAATTCGTAAGAATTTGCTTTACATCTCTCAACATCTGGAGAGAAAATGAAGTGAACAGCTTACATTACAAAATGGCAGAAGAATAGAAAAATGTCTCTAGATGCCATCAGGAAAAAATCAAAAGTCAGAATTGAAATAGCTGCATTTGCTTTTGCACAAGGTAATATTTTGAGTTACGTCGCCGCAAACAAATTTTTTTTTTAAAATGAGCATCTGGAATCCAACTACTTATGGAAGTCATTTTGATCAAAATAAATTTCATGCAATAAAAATTCTTTTAACGAATTACAGGCTTATTATGTCTTTCAATTTTCGTATAACAGGTAAAGACTGGTCATTGTAACATGTACAATGAATTGAAATATGTAACAGTTTTCATTAACTTTGTAATTAAAAATATTTCTTTGCTATGATAATTTCTTTAGTCAAAGATCCAAGGGATTCTTAAAAGAATAAAGGAAATTAATTAATTAGAAGGGAAAAAAAGGGAAAAATACAAACAATAAGATTACATGAATCAAAGGGATTTTTCCCTATTATGCATTTGAATTTTTCTTTTTCTAATTCCCGGCAGTCAAACTTCGACATTCTTTAAATCTTCTCATACTTACATTTAATACAACGGTATCAACTTCTTTGAAAAGCGGCTTAGTTTGTCTTTTTTCTCTTAAACCTGTGATACCTTGAAGGACATTTTAAAAACATTTTATAAAAGGTTTGGAAGAAAGATTTTCTTTTAAATGGTATCTAATCCCACATTACCGAATGGTTATTTTTGATTTCCTTTTTAATACTTAAAATGACAAATCTTTTAATTAAATGCATTTGTGTTTCCTAATTTTTTATTTTTTATTATATTTTGTTTAATTTTATAATAAAAAATTATATGCTCCATAAAAATTTAACTAACCTTTTAAATCTACATATTATTTGTCATAACAACCACTTTTATACGAAAAAATGTTAGAAATAGAACATAATCAACCGTTGGAAATATGAAACTTATGTCAACGTTATTACGCTGACTAAATTAAGCACTATTTGGCACAATTAAGCACAAATTTGGAGAAAAATGAAGCAAACATAAATATCACATAGCTGTTTCGTAGCCATAATTGAGTTATTACTTCAATGCAGAGACAAATAAAGCGTAGTGACTTTAACAAATTTAAATTATGATTTAGGTTGCTGTTAACTATTACTTTTTTAATATATTGGTTTAATAACATTAGATATGTTTTTGTATTTTTATGATATTTCAACATAAAAACTAACTTTATTATATACAATTAACAATTTGATATAATGATTGTAGTAATATAATGGCAGTGAACATCAATATGCTCTTCCGAGAGTCTTTATAACTATATAGGCAGTGATTTACAGCTAGAGTTTTCAGTGTAATGTCTCTCCAAGACCCTATTTAATTTATAAAGCCTGTTTGTTATGATTCTATTAAATAAAATTCAAAGAACCTCATATGAGGCTTGAATAATTGTGAGCAAAATGCAAGTGAAGATACATGAAGACAAATTAAATAAAATATACAGTGTATTTAGATAATAAATGTTACACTTATATTAAGTATTCAAATTGTTAAAAGAGGTTTTAAAAACTACTAGTAGTAAATGAGCCAAAATAAAACGCAAACAAAACGTTTTGTTTGTGTTTTAACTTCTTTCATAAATTTGAGTTTCAGTTTTTAATTTCGGGAAGCAACTGTCATCCCAAACCACACATGAGGACTAGATATATAAAGGTCTGATCACACGTCATGTACACAATGGAAAAGCAAAGGAATTAGTTTATGACAACTTTTACCGATGAAGGATGCGCCAATTTCTTGTAGGCTATGGAAAAGTTTTCAAACGATAAAATCGCATATCTTCAAGTAAAAATAAATCTTTCGAAATTATTTCACTATCAAGCGTGTAACAAAGAGTTACATTACAACGCCATCGATGACTGTAAGGAGAGACTGATGGAAGAGCGGAAGTGATTTCAACGATCTTCACCTTCAACCCGGTTGGACAGGTCAGGTTTTCTACCCCTTTTGCCTAATGAAAAGTAGTTAAAGTAGCCGGTTTTTGTGGGCTACCTCAGAGTTAGCTGGCGAGAAATACAGAAGAGAATACAATCAGAGGAATCATCTTAAACTATAGCTGTTTTCACCATTTTATTTCTTTCATGCTTGCCATTTTACAGACCTTGTAAATAGATAACAGTCAAACTGATTTGCAAATTACAATTAATGATGTTTCAATTTTAAATGAAGTATTTAATATATACTATTGCTAAATGGTAAGTCATCTCTCATTTATAACTTCTGTCTAATTTTCTTCAATTTCTCTACACACTTGGAAACTGCCTGTGTTATGCTGTGTGATTTTAGTATTATTCTCCTTTTTTAACCTCTTCTACAACATGGTATAAAAATATGAAAATTCCGCCCATTCTTCATCTAGAAAAGTAATCATAAACTCGATCCATTGATTTTTCTGAAAATACGTGTAAATTTATGATTCCTTTTACTGAAGATGAATCTACAGAGTTTTTACGTTAATGCGAAACTTTTACAATCTATTTATTTTAATTCAGGTTCACTAGAAATCTGTTGAAACTCTTTCGCTATCCCAGAAATCAATGTATTCCTTAAAGGGAATTGCAATTCTAAACTGAATCGGCAGCTTTTAAAAACATATATGTTGACTAAAATAAGGCCTTGAGTTCATTGATGTTTTACATCAATACAACGCTAAATAAATAATGTATGATTAAACCAACAAATGTTTTCCATCCGGCAATAAATGGACTCAAAAACAACTTGCTATTCAAAAATAAATTGTTTTATAGTATGGTGTAATATGGCCATTAGGCTAAAATTTTGTTAAAAATGATTAAAAATTTTTTTATTTCTGAAATTAAGAGACTCGTGTAAGCTTCAGGTAAACCCTATACAAAGGTGGTCAGGGGAAGAGAAACAGTCTATAAAATCGACACTCACCGACAGAATCTGATCTCCCCTCTTGAGCTCTCCGCTAATGTCCGCCGGTCCTCCCGTGAGAATGAAGGAGATGAAAATGCCTTCTCCGTCCTCGCCGCCCACTATGTTGAAGCCAAGGCCGGTCGTACCTTTATTCAGAATCACTTTCCGGGGCTCCCTGCAAAAGAAATTAAAGATCAAGTTGTTTCAGAAAGTAAGACAGAAGATTATCTCAATATTCTTACACGGGGATAAGGGATTCTGGTTGGACAACACCAAAGATGGGTTGAATAGACTCAATATTGTGTTTTTATCTTTAAATTATTGTATGTTTTCAGAGCCTAATGACAGCCTAATGACGTATTTTGAATACCATTCTAAGTGTGTAGTGGGTCAAAAATATATATATATGTATATATATATATGTATATATATATATATATATATATATATATATATATATATATATATATATATATATATGTATATATATGTATATATATGTATATATATATGTATATATATGTATATATATATGTATATATATTATATATATATATGTATATTTATATATGTATATATATATATATATATATATATATATATATATATATATATATATATATATATATATATATATATACATATATATACATATATATATACATATATATACATATATATACATATATATATATACATGCATACATATATATTGTTTCACACATAAAAAAGAATATGTGGTAAGATATTTTTAAAAGAACTATAAATATACTCTCTACTTAATTTAATTTCATGCAAAGGCATGCATATGATTTTATTGTATAGATTCACTATATTTCGAAATACACGAGATAATCTGAATACAGTGCTCCAAGAAAATTCATGAGAAATTCAACATTCAAAATAAATCCGAATACATATATATTTCTTCTAAAGGCACGAAGTAAGAATAAGTTCGTGTTTCATAATAGTACAGTATAACATAACATGATATATAGGCATAAAGGTGTACTATGATGCGAATAATATTAATTTCAGTCGATTTGGAGTACAAATGACAAAAAATCGCTATACAAACATCCAGACAAAACGAATATGCCAGAATATTTTTTTCAGAAATAAAGAAACTAATTCCTTAGAGAAATAAAATTTTGAAATAGGTAGTCTCAATTTTTATAAGCAATATTATTTACTATATTTATTGTATTTTTTTTAAACTTTTAGAATATCTTAATTTTAAAAAATAAATTTAAAATATTTAATTTTTAATAACCCCGAAATTTTTTTGTTGCTTCTCAAATTCCATATATGCAATAATATCCTTTCAGGATGTGAAAAAAATTTATTAAAAACTTTTTTTTAATTATTTAAAGCATACAAATTATTCTTAAGATTGATTTTCATTCAGAATATTTCTTCTCTTTGCCCATAGATGGCGATAGCAGATCGAGAAAACGTCCCGTTCTTAAAATTTTGAAAACATTTTCTTCAGTAATCCCACGAGAAGGAAAAAAAATGGCCAGTTAATCTTCGATCAACTTAAACTGATATTAAATGTTTGCTGTACCATGTCAACAGAGAAAAATGATTGGAATCTATAAATTTAGTCCATAAAATAAATTCTGCAAAGTAGAAAGAATAACAAATGTTATTCCATTGAATTATTTTCAGAACTGCACAAAGGTTTAATTTATACCAATAATTGATTAAACCTAAATGAAACTAAGATATAAATAGAAACAGATTGGAAAGAAACACAAAAATTACCTAACGTGAGCTATTGTGTCATACTCATTATTGCGGAGTTACATCTATATATTTAGGTTATAGATTAATTTATTTTTAAAAACTCAATTAGAAAAGAGATATTTTATGTTGGTAGTAAATATTTTGTGTAGATTTTAGTTTATAGGAAACATATATCATGCCTTTTTTTCCATAGGAAAAATATTTGTTTAGGTATAATCAATTTACATTGAAATGGTCGAGGTAATAATCAAGGTAATGGAGTGCCGAAATAAAAATACACACTTGTACCTATGAATGAAAAAGGTCTAAAACACAATTTGGGGCATTTATAATTGATATCAGCCTGAACAGAAAATTTTGTGCTCACATAAAATTTTCAAGTTCAAGTTTGGCTGAGGTGAAATTATATGAAACGAGATGATTCTCATGAAAGCCTCATAAAAGAAAACGAATTGTTTATATATGCACTTTAACATTGACAGATATAAAACACATTTAAAATAAGGGTAAAGGGAAAGGAATACATTAAGCTTACATTAAAATAATATATTACAGTCATTCTGTCTATCAACTGAAGCAAAATTTGTAAATACAATGAGGAAAGTTTGATTTTCTAAAGAGATTGGCTAAAAAGAAGCTAAAAGCGTGTAAATTCCTAAATAGCCTGAAATGTATAGCTAACTATAGTTCAAATTATTAACTAAAACAATTACAAGTTTAAATTATTCATAAAATAGCAGAAATAAATATTACTTTGTATTTTATAAAATTTTTAAATTTTACGTTTTTAAAATTTATTTTATAAATTTTTACTGGATTATCATTTTTGAAATACTGTTTTAAAGAACACAAAAAACGAAGACAAGCAGGGCTAGAAAAGTTGCAAAACTGTGCGATCCCATTAAAATATGAAATGAAGTCTAACTTAAAAGGTATTAAAATATAAAATTTGTGAAACTTGTGTTCTATATTTTATTTAAATGAAATTTATAAAAGTTTGGCTGCATACATTTTCTGAGCAGAAACATTAATGAAGAAAGAATAAAATACAGCATTAATAAAAAAAAACTAAAAATGTGTTTCAAAACTTATGGGTACACGAAAAATAATGATTGATAATTCTTAAATCTGATTTATATTAAAAAATGCAAACTGAACGGAGGCTATGCAAAACATATAAAGGGATTTTTAAAGATGTAAATACTATATTTATTGGAATAAATTTCATTTAAATTGCACTTTCTATTTTTACAGAAATGAATATTTTGATTTAAGCGTACTTTTTTAAAAATAACATTCCAAATTTTAATCCACCATAATCGGTGAAAGAAAATGCTGCTGCCGTAAAAGCTCAAAAAGCATAAACTCTAAAAGAAATATGACCTAAAACCCACTCTTATGTGAATAGTTTCACTAAATGTCTGTTATATTTTACAATTTACTTATTTCTACATCGAATAGCAAATTTGAAAAAAAAGAAGGACATTTGAAGAAAATATACGTCTAAGGCATCAAACATTTTCAAAATAATTATATGTCTCATGTCTTACATAATCAAACTCAATATTGATTTTCAGTTCAAATATAGAAAATAATGCAAGTATTAACAGGATTACAAATATTTTAATTGTGCCGCTATTTTAAACTAGTAGCTACGATTACTATTAGTGTTAGTCGTATTCTTCCCAGTTTTTAACACATATTTTACAGCTCCGAAAAGTTTGTTATTTTGTAGAATACTTTTATACATCGTTCAATGCGTATTTATTTCAGAATCTGTTGTAATAACGACTTAAATTCTACTAAAACTATTTCGAGTTCCATCAATAATTTTTTATTATTTTAATTTATTCGTAACTAAGCCTTTTCGTTTATTTCTACTGCTACTGAATTTTTCCGCTAAATGTTTCCTTGACTGCCTTTGTTCGAAGAATTTTGTATGTCATGCATTATTCTACTTATTATATATATTATAAATAAATAATGTTGAAAGTAAATATATTGTATTTATATAAAGATGTTTATAAAGTTTAATAAAAAAATGTTTTTCAAGTTATATGCGAGTATTAAAAATACATTGTAATATATAAGAAATTGCAAATATTGTATTTATTAATAATCATTTATTATAGTAAATATATTACAAGATATGGTATGTATATAAGTAGCTTAAAATATACTTCAGTAAAAATGTTACGTTATTACAAAATACTTATAGAAAAGCTTGTAAATACATGTTAATATATTAGTGCAACAGCTAAAAAGATGCAATTAAAATAAACAATTAAGAAGTTATGAATCTTTTACTCGTATAATTTTCATAATTTTATTATCAAAAGTATTTCTAAGTTTTCACTATAAATTTCAATTTTGTTTTAAAACATTTTCAAAAGTATGGTACAATAAAGTTATACGGCATCACAGAATTAGCTTGTACGCTACTGTCTAGTTTCACTATATTATTTTTATTTATTATTTGTATTTGTAGATATTATTTTGTACATAACTTTCTGAGAAAGTTACTTACAAAATAATATCTGCAGATCATTTTAACGATAAAAATTCATAAACAAACATGTTAGGGTAAATTTTTTGTAAGTTCTTTATTTAAAGTAGAAATGATTATTCATTGTTTTATCTCGTATAAAAATTTAAATATTATTAACAGTTTATTCAGTGTTAAATTTTAAAATTAATTTTCGTTTCCCGAAGCAAGAAAGTGACTACTATTTAGACATTTAAAAAAATTCAATTATATGGTTATCAAATATTTGAAACCGTTTGTCTGAAAGACTGAACTTCAGGATGATAAGTGAATTGGGATTTTAGAACCACTCGATCGAAATTAACAGAAAAAAACGTGCTAGACACACATAAAAACCACTTCAATAATAAATAACAAAAAATTAATCAGAATGTCGAATAAAGGTCAAGAAGATATGCACGGTACGATAAAGTATCCCTGTAGTAATTTTAACGCATGTAAGTCGAACAGTGTGTGTGCATTCGTGCTTACATGCATCAATAATAACATATTTTATATATAAGATAAAAATCAAGAAAAACATTATAAATCTTTTCTATCTAAGTAAAACTACACACCTACTTTGTAAACCATGTAAATACATTTTTATGCACACTAAATCTTTCAAAGAAATGTTATTTAATTTTTTGGAATCCGAACGTGATTGCATGCTGTAACATTCAGTACAAATTTGAATTCTCAAGGATTTATAAGCCTTTAGAGCTTTAAGAGCCTTTTCAAGAACTTGAAACCGGTATTTATCGTGATGATTCAGGAGTTAAAGATTATTGTGAGCTGCACGCAATCTGTTTGGGGCAATTACTATTTATGTAAAAACCGAACGAGTCTGAAGAATGGGGATGCAGATGACACGTGGGATGAAGAAGTCCAAGTGCCTTACCTCGTGAAATCCTCGTCAGTGACGACTTTCGGAAGGGCCGCATTCATCAGGGTTTCGCTTCCATACTTTGACATCGGCACGCTCACTGTAATAAAAACACAGGAATATAAGTACTGCGTGGACATAATAAATAAACAAGAAACCTCATATGTTGACCTTTAGGCCCACGCACCTGGTTATTCCGATTTGGTATAAGCGTTACTGTATACTTTTGCTACACGAGAGCTAAGATCATCCATTCTAGCAGTGTGATTCAAACCTACGGACTCCGGTATTCAAGAGCAACATGCTTCTCATTCAGCCTCCGGTCGGTTCTCCCGGTCATTTTAATCTGGTTATTCTTATTTTATTCTATATTATCCGCTTCGCTCACAGCCTTCGGTTTGGTTATATATAATTAGTAACATCATGTGGTCATTTAATTCATTTTTGTACGAATTCTAATTTTAAAAACTGCGAATTGGTAATATTTGGCTATTTATTCTTATATTTTGCTAAAAGAAAAGTACTTGTTTCGTATATTATAGTCACAATAGATTTCCATGATGCTTCCCCATGTATTAAAAGGATGAAATAGTCTAGTTATACGCCGCCAGGAGATGCAAAAATATTTTTAGACTATGAAAATTTAACTTCGATAATCATGCAGAAAATAGTGTGCCAACCAAACTTCCGTCTAAGTGATATGCTTAGATAAAGTTCTCAGTTTGCGATTTTAAATATATAATGGGAATTTTGGACGTTAATGTTTTTATAAATTAATGATGGTTGTATGGTTTCGGTTGGGTAAACCGAATTCGACTTATAAATTAATGTAAAAAGTATTTTTAATCACACCTTAAACAATTTTATCTTTATAAATTATTGGTTGATAAATTACGAATTAACTAACTTACTTTAGCCACACGGTAAAATACAATTATAATTCCCTCATCTACTGCCATATATCATTAAACTCTTCTATTATATCCATGATACCACCCATGGCAGAATGGTAGAGCGCCGTTCTTCGGTACAGAAAATACATTGGAAATTAATGTAGGTATGTTGTTTATAAAAGTAGCTCAAAATCGTTAAGATATTAAAGATGTTTAATTATTCCATTATATATTCAAATATCGTATCAGGTAATTTTTTAAAAACATGAATTAGGTTTCGATACGATGATAATTTGAATTATTTTCATACCTGTGTAAAGTAAAATAAAGAGTAAAAGAAACCTATTTTTATATTTGAATTTATTCTTGATTCATGCATATAATTTATAAAGAAACTTTTTTAAAGTAAATACACTATCGAATAATTGTTAAGAAATTCATTCCTAGCTCATAAAACTGCAATAAATAAGATACTTATATCCTATAATATATATATATATACAATTCCTTGTATATATATATTATAGGAATTATGATGCATACAACTGGGAAATAGCAATATTCATCTTCTTTATTTACAGAATAAAATATATTTGAATATATGAAAAATTATTATTTTGTATAATAATTTAATACTGTATATTTCATTTATTTATATAACTATAATGCA
>CM063508.1:81012318-81032318 GCA_032207245.1 Pardosa pseudoannulata | reverse complement strand
GTAAAATAAGGCTTAAAATAATGGAATTAAATGCTTGAAACGGGAGGAGAGCGTGAATTTCAAACGTTTTAAAGACGACAATATTTTTTGCTGTAATATGAATCATATTTATAATAATTTATTTTAGAATGGGATCGATAGTTTAGGAGAAGATAAACTTTACTCTCTGAATTTTGCTAACCCTATTTTATCAAGAATACATTATGAATGCATCTATCCATTTCCGGTTCAACCACTTCATAAATTCGAGGATAGACCGACAGATAACTTAGGCTGTTATTATATAGGGGATTGTACGATAAAAGAGTACATTTTGGAAAAAGATAGATAAAGTTTCAAAATAAAAAAGATACGAATAAGGTATAATGCTTCCAAAGTCGTATTACATATTGTTTAAATATATAATACTGGGAGAGATATGCACAAATAAATCAGATGACTCTTATAAAATCTAATGATATACATAAAATTTTATAGCGAAAGCTGGACAAACTTTTGTTTTAGTGGTGTGTATAGAAGATGGACATTTTTCTGTTAACAACCAGATGATTAAAACATGAATCACAAACTAACACATTACATTTATCTAAAAAAAGCGTTGTTTTTGAAAAATTCATGCTTTTAATACATTGCTACACGTACTAGTAAGTTTTCTAACCATTGATACTAGAGCTCGAGTCGCGTACTATATAGTACGGGTTAGTGTAACAACATGGTTTGTTTGTGGGTACAGAAATAACGGTATATACAGGAAAACGAAGCCGAATGTTCTTGTCTACTACATAGATTTTGGAAAAATTTAGACAAATAAAAACTAGTTTTTACAATATTAATTTTATGATTGGTCTTTTCATTTTTTTATAATGTAAAGATGTTTATGTAGAACATAATTCGAAAAATTAAAACTATATACTACTATTTCTATTTGATTTTTCATATTTACTATTATAAATTTATCCACTAAAAATATATATTTTTTGTTTACAAAAATCTTATGATTGTTATTTATATATTTCTATCTATATATTTGTTTCTATATTTCAATATAAAAAACGAAAAGTTGGTTAAAAAATTAAATAATTTTCGATCTGTTGAGATTTAACTGAATAACTAAATGTATGCTCAAAACGCCCGCTCCCGGTACAATTCCGCTGCGAAATGTACCAGCACACAATGTGTTAAGATATTTGTGTTTTCTCTATATAAATTCTCTATTTTACCGCTTTCTCTTTATTATTACTAGTACAAATTAGTGGTACGACCTTGAGCAATTCTCCTATTTGACTAACTTTCTGCAAGTGTCAGTCCATCTACATTTCGAAACAGGCATAAAATGAAATGAAATCATATAATATGATAATATGTAAAGTATGTTAGAAGTTTTCTTTTTTATGTGAGAATTTTTAGGAAGGACTTGTAACGTCAATATTAATGAAGATGTGCTTACTGGGCGACGAAGCATCCTCTATGTAAGAAGGTGGCGACGAGGCAGAGTGATTAGCAAAAAAGTCAGGTTGACATCTCGTCTTAGCGACCGTTAGCACCACTCTGTCAGATGTGGCTTTTAGAGTTGCCACGGCTTCCTCATGTGACACATTTTCCAAATTTACATCTCCGACCTGCACATAAATACATAAGAAATTAGAAATGACATGCGGGACTGTTCAGACTTCGACACTTAGATAAAACAGCTGTGTAGATTAAAAAACTCTTTCGGTCAGGGGTGGCCAACCTGGAGAAATTAGAAATGACATGCTGGACTCTTCAGATTTCGACACTTAGATAAAACAGCTGGGTAGATTAAAAAACTCTTTCGGTCAGGGGTGGCCAACCTGAAGAAATTAGAATTGACATGCTGGACTGTTCAGACTTCGACACTTAGAGAAAGAAGCTATGCAGATTAAAAAACTCTTTCGATCAGGGGTGGCCAACCTGAAGAAATTAGAAATGACATGCTGGACTCTTCAGATTTCGACACTTAGATAAAACAGCTGGGTAGATTAAAAAACTCTTTCAATCAGGGGTGGCTAACCTGAAGAAAATAGAAATGACATGCTGGACTGTTCAGACTTCGACACTTAGATAAAAAGCTGTGCAGATTAAAAAACTCTTTCGATCAGGGGTGGTCAACCTGAAGAAATTAGAAATGACATGCTGGACTGTTCAGATTTCGACACTTAGATAAAACAGCTGGGCAGATTAAAAATCTCTTTCGATCAGGGGTGGCCAACCTGAAGAAATTAGAAATGACATGCTGGACTGTTCAGATTTCGACACTTAGATAAAACAGCTGTGCAGATTAAAAATCTCTTTCGATCAGGGGTGGTCAACCTGAAGAAATTAGAAATGACATGGTCGACTGTTCAGACTTCCACACTTAGATAAAACAATTGTGCAGATTAAAAAACTCTTTCGGTCACGGGGTGGCCAACCTGAAGAAATTAGAAATGACATGCTGGACTGTTCAGACTTCGACACTTAGATAAAGAAGCTATGCAGATTAAAAAACTCTTTCGATCAGGGGTGGCCAACCTGAAGAAATTAGAAATGACATGCTGGACTGTTCAGATTTCGACACTTAGATAAAACAGCTGTGCAGATTAAAAATCTCTTTCGGTCAGGGGTGGCTAACCTGAAGAAAATAGAAATGACATGCTGGACTGTTCAGACTTCCACACTTAGATAAAAAAGCTATGCAGATTAAAAAACTCTTTCGGTCAGGGGTGGCTAACCTGAAGAAAATAGAAATGACATGCTGGACTGTTCAGATTTCGACACTTAGATAAAACAGCTGTGCAGATTAAAAATCTCTTTCGATCAGGGGTGGTCAACCTGAAGAAATTAGAAATGACATGGTCGACTGTTCAGACTTCGACACTTAGATAAAAAGCTGTGCAGATTAAAAAACTCTTTCGGTCAGGGGTGGCCAACCTGAAGAAATTAGAATTGACATGCTGGACTGTTCAGACTTCGACACTTAGAGAAAGAAGCTATGCAGATTAAAAAACTCTTTCGATCAGGGGTGGTCAACCTGAAGAAATTAGAAATGACATGCTGGACTGTTCAGACTTCGACACTTAGATAAAAAAGCTATGCAGATTAAAAAACTCTTTCGGTCAGGGGTGGCCAACCTGAAGAAATTAGAAATGACATGCTGGACTGTTCAGACTTCGACACTTAGATAAAGAAGCTATGCAGATTAAAAAACTCTTTCGGTCAGGGGTGGCCAACCTGAATAAATTAGAAATGACATGCTGGACTGTTCAGACTTCGACACTTAGATAAAGAAGCTATGCACATTAAAAAACTCTTTCGGTCAGGGGTGGCCAACCTGAAGAAATTAGAAATGACATGCTGGACTGTTCAGACTTCGACACTAGATAAAGAAGCTATGCAGATTAAAAAACTCTTTCGGTCACGGTGGCTAACCTGAAGAAATTAGAAATGACATGCTGGACTGTTCAGACTTCGACACTTAGAGAAAGAAGCTATGCAGATTAAAAAACTCTTTCGATCAGGGGTGGTCAACCTGAAGAAATTAGAAATGACATGCTGGACTGTTCAGACTTCGACACTCAGATAAAGAAGCTATGCACATTAAAAAACTCTTTCGGTCAGGGGTGGCCAACCTGAAGAAATTAGAAATGACATGCTGGACTGTTCAGATTTTGACACTTAGATAAAACAGTTGTGCAGATTAAAAACCTGCGGCTCGAAAACCACATGCTTATATTTGAAGGATTATTTGTGGCTCTAAATAAATGTACCCGAATACCCTATTCATCTTTGTGTTATTCTATTTTTAAAAAAATATTACAACTGATGGAGATCCGACAATGCTGGGTAAAAAAATCGGTCTTATTGGGCTTTTAAGAGACGATTCTCAAATTACACATTTCATGCCGATTCACTGCATAATACACCGAGAACATGTCGTTACAAAACATTTAATAGATCCTGATGTTATGAAAACAGCGTAACACGTTGTAAATTACATTCGTTCCACAGCAAAAAATAATCGACAATTCAAAAATTTCCTTGAAAAATGAGAGGACGAAGAACTTCCAAATGACATTCAATAAATATAATTTCCGTAAACAAAATTTTTTATTACCTTTTTCGTATATTTTTTAAATACATATTTAATTGCGGCTAGCTAAAAATTTCAAATTTTAAAAAATGGCTCGAACTATCAAGGAGCTTGGCCAACCCTGCTTTAGATGATGCAGGTTGTACAGTATATAGTATACTGTTTAAAGTAGGAAATGATGAACTTGGTTTTGTGTTTGTTGACTTGAATCATGACCGATGTATAAAATATTTTATAAAAAATCATTTAATAAAAAATCTTATTGTTATATGTTGTGAGATGTTTTATTTTTAAATCAAGGTGAATCTAGAAATTTTAACTTGTTTTTAGTAACAGGCATATTCTCAGACCGTATATCAGTGTTTCTAGTAGTGGGGCATTTAAACACATTAGAGAACAGAAAATTATACTTAGGCATATAAATAGGTAAGTTTATATTAATCGATGATTTAGAAATTCTTTTTTATAGAATAATGCATTAAAATTAGATGAGGATAAATTAATTAGATGCGATTGATTTTAAATAGAGAGCTTTGTATTGCAATTGCAAAGAAAATCTGAACAAATGAAAAAGTGGGTTTGCAAATTCTCGCTGTTAAATGTAACGCAAAGTAGTAAACTTCGTAGCTTTTATCTTATATTCAGGTTAAAAGAATATAGCTGCATAGAAAGGTCCAAGAACCGTGATTGAGCCACATTTTTTTAATCCTGTGACATATCCAATATATAGTATAACCTCAATTCAAGCAATAGGCACTGCAAAAATTGTAAAAAAGAATATTTGTATATTTAAAATGGATTTGTAATACTTTACCACCTACTGAAATACACCTCAATGAAAACACGTAAAATTATTAAATACACGTTTTTTTTAGCTCATTTGGATGAAAATCATCAGATTTCTTTTGGCCTAATTCTGATTAAAACTTTTGCAAGAAAAAATAAATCTATAAGAGTTAGAACAGCTTGAATTTTAAAACGATTATAAAATCAAATGTTTATAAATGAATATATACCATCTGATGAAAATATAAACTCCTATTAATTCATTTCGTAAAATGCTACACTACAATAGCATACATTTAAAAGGGGGGGATAATGTTAGTTTTTTTCTCGGTGCACATGTTCCGTCTCTGCTTTCAAAGGAAACAAAAATAGGTTAGTACATACTTAACAGAATTTTAGTTTTCCACTTTACTAATTTTAAATACCTTGTTTTATCAGCTATTAAAGATGGGGAAATAAACTCACCGCAAGCAGCTTGTCTCCGACCTGCAGCCTTCCGTCGACGGAAGCAGCTCCCCCTTCCATGACTTTGGTGATGTAGATGCCATCGTCACCGGGCACATGCTGGTTGCCAACCCCCCCGGCGATGCTGAACCCCAAACCCTTGTTGCCCTTCAGCAACTCGATCTCTAGAATGCGTTGGGGCTGGGGCATCCGGATCCGCTTCACAACCTGCAGCAACATACATACCAGAAAATGAATGAAGCAACAATACAGATGTAGACACAAAAACATAATATTTTTTATAAAGCATTTGTAATATCAACGTACACGTATAAATCAAGTACACACCAATTCACATGGATGTGTATGCTGCAATTTTGAACTGCTCGGATCATTACTTAGAAGACGGATTACTTTGAGCCATTCTTTGTTTCCTAAATGTCCTCTTCTTTGTTTAGTATCTGTAGATAGTGCAATATTTCGCTAACTATGGTATGTCCTGTTAGTAGTGCCTAGTGTTGATGATTCAAAGTCTTCATATTGCAAGATATAGAGACAACAACATCATAAAAAAACCAACGATAAAACTACATGATTTTAGTGGAATGGTGACAAGTTCTTATCAATAACCTTAATTCTGGTGTTCATGTTGAAAGCTATATATAAGATAGATTATTATTAGATTAGTGATTAGTAGCACTTTCTATTGCCCAGACATTTCCGAAGATATAATGTAATATAATATCTTGTTCAGATTATTATAAAATTGAATTACTTTCATTACTCTCCTCCTAACTGCTTCTATATGTAGTTGATTAACAATTCGTCTGTAAATAATTCAACTCGTGCTTTACAATGGGTATTTTTTGTTGTCAGTGACTAGCTAACATCGTAACATTCTAGCGCAGGTAATATTTTCAGCACTGTTAGAATTCAGGGCCTTAAATTTTAAGATATATGGCGTGAACAAAATTTTAAAACAATCCAAGTGCTAAATAGCATTATTTCAACAGAATAGCTACAAGGTCCTAGAAATAACATTAATATGGCTGCTCATAGTGATAATTATATAAGATTTATTTAAAACAATTTTTAGATTATTACTTACGTTTTCTACTGATTTCTCCTTTTAAAAGATATTAATAATTGCACTTTGATTACTTTGAGATTTGGTTGCATATCATAAACATTAGTTCTCTTACAAATAAAATAATTTAATAATGTGTAATATCCTCAAATAAATACATTATGTCATTTATTAATTTTATTTTTTTTTACATTTGGTTTTAATTTATAATTTAGCCACATTTTTCATATTGATATATTAAATTTAGAATCAATAGTACCTTAGAACTTTAGTAGTTCGTTCCTTTATGTACTAAATTTGTAGTAATTTGTAAATGAACCTTCATAGTTCACTGACGTCAATCTAAATTACTTGCAGAAAATAGATAGATGATGAACGGTAAAATATATTTTTGATATTGCAGTCACAAAAGGCTGTAAATAAACGAGTTCTAATAATATGCAGTACTACGTTTTGCAAGTTTTATGAGGCCCTATGTGAGTAAGGATAAGGAGATAATGCTCTGCCTTTTTAAGTTTTTTTTTTGTTTTACCAAGAAAGCAGTCGAAGAAGTGGAAAACAGGAATTTCAATCTTCGGAAATTCTTCATTTATTGAATACTTCAGAATGAAAACTTCAGTTTCATTCAGAAGGACTATTCAGTTTGAGTATATCTGTTAAAATTTCAATATCGTATAAATAACATAATATGAAAACACAAAATTAGATTTTGGCTTTGAACCCATTGTTCTATGCAAAGAAACACGAAAAGGAATCGATATATAATTACTCAGAAGAGTATTGTCGATATAGAACACTGAAATTGGAAATCAATATCAGGGTTGTGAGACAGCACATTATGCAAGACAAATATTAAAATAAACCAGAATATATACAAGAAATAAAGAATTATTATTCATTTATTCTTTGAATAAAAGTAACATGTACACTAAAACTCGAGAAAAAAATTTACTTACCAGGTTAACAGTGTTCCCCGCCCTCTTCAAGGCATCTACAGCCACACAATGAGGTACGTCCACCACATTTACATCGTTCACTTTTACGATGATATCGTTAACCCTGTAAAAATTTGCACGTTATAACCCAAATTCACGACTCAAAGGATGATAAATGCATTTTATAAGAGTAAAACCCTAAGATGAATTTATTTAAAACATTAATACACAAATACACTAAACTCTTTGGAGTTACAGCCTAAGCTGAGGACCAGGGCCTACGGTAGCGTTTTCGAGACCAACGGCTCTGGAGTTTGAAGCATATGCCCCGATTAGCTCCTCAACCTTACGCGGATCCCCCAGCTTTTAGTTCCGTAGCATTGTACAGCCCGAGAGTCAAACTTTGGCATGTACTATGGGGGCTTGTAGCTCTACCCCCAAGGCCAATGGGCTTTCAAATAAACTTGTAAATAAACATGCCTAAATTGATACAAATCTATAAAAAAAGACGCCTCGACAGACGTTGCCCTGTTTGAACGGTGTAAATCCAAGAATTGAATTTTTTTTTAATAAATTTTATATTGTACCATTTTGATGGAAAAGTAAGGAAAAAAACTTTTTTTTAAATACTTGATGCCTCCACGCGTACAGTCATCACAAATATAATTAGATTAAATTAAAATTCCCACATCGCCCGTACTGGGATTTGATCCTGGAAGTTCTCAGACTGAAGTCCATTGTGCTGACCACTGCGCCACAGATGCGTTGGCAATAAAGGAATTTCAAGTATAATTATAATAATCTCAATAAGCATGCAATTCTGGATCTTTAATAAATAAACATTTTCTATCGGATCAAATTGTGAATCGAAACTATTCTCGAATCAAGTTAATTGCATATACATAATTTCATCAAAATCAGTCCAGCCGTTTAGAAGGAGTTCTCTTAAAAACACACAGACGGAAGACTATAATATATAAAGCTATGTTCTCAGAATTACAGGCTGAGGTTAGGCAGTTTAATCAGCTTATATTAAAGCAAGTACTAAAGGAATTCCAGTTCAAACCATTCAAACCCCATGCAAACTAATAATAAATATCATATTTTAAAATTAGAGAAGATAACTTAATTTGGAAGAGTCATTAAAAAACTTTTTCTCCAGTCTCATGTATTAATCATGAGATTACAACGGAGAAAATGTAATTTTGAAAACTTCTAGATAATTTTTTCATCAACTTTAAAAGCAAAAAAACAGGCTTATCTTAAAATGCTGGAAGCCTTATAGCATAATGGGTAGCATGAAATATTATCTTGATGACGTTATCAAACCTTGAATTTTGAAGATTAAAAGCATACATGGCTAGAATTATATTCCTTTAATGATTGAAGAAAAACCAAAGTGTTTAGTAATGCATGGCTAAATTATTTTCAAACTAATCTTTTTAATTTCATCTACTACAATGTATGGAAAAAATTACCAAAGAAATTAAAATGGATTAGCTTCTTTTCTCATCGTAATGACGATAATATCCCATTATATCCACACAGAATATTAGTGTATTCAAAGGAGAATACATTTTTAAAATCTGTCGTTATTAAAAAAAAAGGCTTATGTGGAAACATGAAGTGCCATTTACTGTTGTCCACGCAAGGAATATTTATGAGCTATATATTGATTTAAGTTACTGTTGTTATTATATTAATGCTTTGTTTAGTACAGAAACGATTTATGATTGAGGTAAAATGGCATAATAAATTTGTTTTTGAAGCGTCGTATTTCTAAAACTGCGCTAAACTGTTCGCCAATAAATAAAAAATGATGCATATATGGTAATTATTTTTCTACCCAGTTCAAAAATAACCTTTTTAACCCATGAGGATTAAATATGCTATGTAACTATGTACGCATATTTTTAAAGGTTAAATGAAACATAAAAGTGAAATTTAATAATTTAAAAAATTGGAATTATTTTTGTGTTTTTATTGCTCTGCTAAATTTAATAGTTTATGATTATATACTGATTTATTTATTTTTATTATTAATATTTTGTTTCGTACATAAATAATTTAGAATTGGGTTAAAAGGATAGAGCATATTTTTGAAACACTGTAATTTTATAGCACTCTGAACTGTTCGTCGATTATTAATAAAAATGAAATATATACGATACTTATTCTGTACTACAGTTCTAAAACATGTCATATTTTAAAATATGCATGTGTAAATAATACATGCAAAATAGAAGCAAATTTTCAAAGGACCAGTGAAAGATAACTTGAAAAATAACCCGTTCAAATAACCAGTTCAAAAATAACCTCTTTTACTCATGAATGATTAAATATGCTATGTAATTATGTATGCATTTTTTTAAAGGTTAAATGAAACATAAACGTGAAATTTAATAATTAAAAAAAATCGGAATTATTTTTGTATTTTTTTGCTCTGCTAAATTTAATAGTTTATGACTATATGTTGATTTAATTATTTTTATTATTAACCTGGTGTTTTGTACATAACTAATTTAGAATTGAGGTAAAATGATAGAGCACATTTTTGAAACACTGTATTTCTAAAGCAATCTAAACTGTTCTTCGATTATGAATAAAAATGAAATATATACTATACTGTTATATTCTATATTACAGTTCTAAATCACATTTTAAAATATGCATGTGTAAATAATCTAGGAAAAATAGAAGCAAATTTTCAGAGGACCAGTAAAAGATAACTTGAAAAATAACCTGTTTAAATAACCAGTTCAAAAATAACCTTTTTTACTCATGAATGATTAAATATGCTATGTAATTATGTATGCATTTTTTTAAAGGTTAAATGAAACATAAACGTGAAATTTAATAATTAAAAAAAATCGGAATTATTTTTGTATTTTTTTGCTCTGCTAAATTTAATAGTTTATGACTATATACTGATTTAATTATTTTTATTATTAATCTGGTGTTTCGTACATAACTAATTTAGAATTGAGGTAAAATGATAGAGCACATTTTTGAAACACTGTATTTCTAAAGCAATCTAAACTGTTCTTCGATTATGAATAAAAATGAAATATATACTATACTGTTATATTCTATATTACAGTTCTAAATCACATTTTAAAATATGCATGTGTAAATAATCTAGGAAAAATAGAAGCAAATTTTCAGAGGACCAGTAAAAGATAACTTGAAAAATAACCTGTTTAAATAACCAGTTCAAAAATAACCTTTTTTACTCATGAATGATTAAATATGCTATGTAATTATGTATGCATTTTTTAAAGGTTAAATGAAACATAAACGTGAAAATTAATAATTAAAAAAAATCGGAATTAATTTTGTATTTTTTTGCTCTGCTAAATTTAATAGTTTATGACTATATACTGATTTAATTATTTTTATTATTAATCTGGTGTTTCGTACATAACTAATTTAGAATTGAGGTAAAATGATAGAGCACATTTTTGAAACACTGTATTTCTAAAGCAATCTAAACTGTTCTTCGATTATGAATAAAAATGAAATATATACTATACTGTTATATTCTATATTACAGTTCTAAATCACATTTTAAAATATGCATGTGTAAATAATCTAGGAAAAATAGAAGCAAATTTTCAGAGGACCAGTAAAAGATAACTTGAAAAATAACCTGTTTAAATAACCAGTTCAAAAATAACCTTTTTTACTCATGAATGATTAAATATGCTATGTAATTATGTATGCATTTTTTAAAGGTTAAATGAAACATAAACGTGAAAATTAATAATTAAAAAAAATCGGAATTAATTTTGTATTTTTTGCTCTGCTAAATTTAATAGTTTATGACTATATACTGATTTAATTATTTTTATTATTAATCTGGTGTTTCGTACATAACTAATTTAGAATTGAGGTAAAATGTTAGAGCACATTTTTGAAACACTGTATTTCTAAAGCAATCTAAACTGTTCTTCGATTATGAATAAAAATGAAATATATACTATACTGTTATATTCTATATTACAGTTCTAAATCACATTTTAAAATATGCATGTGTAAATAATCTAGGAAAAATAGAAGCAAATTTTCAGAGGACCAGTAAAAGATAACTTGAAAAATAACCTGTTTAAATAACCAGTTCAAAAATAACCTTTTTTACTCATGAATGATTAAATATGCTATGTAATTATGTATGCATTTTTTTAAAGGTTAAATGAAACATAAACGTGAAATTTAATAATTAAAAAAAATCGGAATTATTTTTGTATTTTTTTGCTCTGCTAAATTTAATAGTTTATGACTATATACTGATTTAATTATTTTTATTATTAATCTGGTGTTTCGTACATAACTAATTTAGAATTGAGGTAAAATGATAGAGCACATTTTTGAAACACTGTATTTCTAAAGCAATCTAAACTGTTCTTCGATTATGAATAAAAATGAAATATATACTATACTGTTATATTCTATATTACAGTTCTAAATCACATTTTAAAATATGCATGTGTAAATAATCTAGGAAAAATAGAAGCAAATTTTCAGAGGACCAGTAAAAGATAACTTGAAAAATAACCTGTTTAAATAACCAGTTCAAATATAACCTTTTTTACTCATGAATGATTAAATATGCTATGTAATTATGTATGCATTTTTTTAAAGGTTAAATGAAACATAAACGTGAAATTTAATAATTAAAAAAAATCGGAATTATTTTTGTATTTTTTTGCTCTGCTAAATTTAATAGTTTATGACTATATACTGATTTAATTATTTTTATTATTAATCTGGTGTTTCGTACATAAATAATTTAGAATTGATGTAAAATGATAGAGCACATTTTTGAAACACTGTATTTCTAAAGCAATCTAAACTGTTCTTCGATTATGAATAAAAATGAAATATATACTATACTGTTATATTCTATATTACAGTTCTAAATCACATTTTAAAATATGCATGTGTAAATAATCTAGGAAAAATAGAAGCAAGTTTTCAGAGGACCAGTAAAAGATAACTTGAAAAATAACCTGTTTAAATAACCAGTTCAAAAATAACCTTTTTTACTCATGGATGATTAAATATGCTATGTAACTATGTACGCATTTTTTAAAGGTTAAATGAAACATAAAAGTGAAATTTAATAATTAAAAAAAATGGAATTATTTTTGTGTTTTTATTGCTCTGCTAAATTTAATAGATTATTACTATAAACTGATTTAGCTATTTTTATTATTAATATTTTGTTTTGTATATAAGTAATTTAGGATTGAGATAAAAGGATACAGCATATTGAAACATTGTATTTTTATAGTACTCTAAACTGTTCGTCGATTATTAATAGAAATGAAATATATACGATACTTATTCTGTACTACATTTCAAAAACACGCCATATTTTACCATATGTATGTGTAAATAACCTATGTAAATGGAAGTAAATTTTAAAGGACCAGTAAAAAATAACTTGAAAATTCTAAAAACTTTTAAAAATCTTCAGAAATGTTTTCTGTAAATTTATTGTCATATACAATTAAATATCTTCATCAATGTTTATAAAATTGTTATAACTGGAAAGTGAAATACAGAATAATAATAAAAATAAGTATTTTTTACTGTTATTAAACAAATCAGATACTTCATAATTTGTTCTATACGTTTATTTATCAGTTGATATTATAGTTACAGTATATCTGGGACTCGTATATAGTTTTGGCTTGGATTTGGAACGCTACGGTCTATTTTCTGCAACACGAGGGCTAATGAGACCGGGACCTACTGCTTAAATCCGATTCAGAACGGCTACGAACATCCCTGCCATAGTGGGATTCAAACCCACGAACTCCGGTTCCGAAGGTCAGCACCATAACCATTCAGCCATTGTTCGGCGGAACTCGTAAATAAAAATCAAAATATGATCATGTTTTAAATCAAGCAATTTTTCAGGATAAATTGTTTAATGTTTATTATTTTCATTGCTAATGTTCGTATTAAATAAGTATTCAAATTAAACGGAACATAAAATTAAATTTAAAGGTTCCTAAAATGCTTAAACTTTTACCTTTATAAAGTTCATCAAAAGATTTCATTCATTCAAATATCTGTTCTTGAAGACTGAACAGCATGGCTTGATCATAATTAATATTTTATTTAAGTGGTATAATCAATAGAAACCCCAAAAGTAGTTATATACGTTATCACAGGTTCATTCAAAATCATTACTCGTTCAAATGTGTATTGTATGTGAAAATAACTGAAATCTCACTATGTGTACCAGGTAGTAAAACGAACTCAGTACTATTATGTATCTCTCCAAATGGGGGTAAAGCATGGAAATAACTATCGATATAGAATATGGAACATGTCCCTTAACCCCTACGTCACCTGATTTTACTCCTTGTTGTTTTCTCGGGAACGCATTAAAGACCTTGCATATGTACATCTATACTAAAAGTATTCAAGATATAAGTATTCAAGGGATTGATAAATGCTTCAAAAATGACCACTGACACAATAGGTCTAAAAAAGTGTGGAACATGTTCAATTACCGTTTAGATGTGTGACGTTTGAACCAGGGGGTGCACAAACAATATTTATGGAATCAGCAGAAAACTTAATGAGTTTATGTGTTTTGTAAATCTCTCGCTCATATTTGTATGCTTAATTCTTTTAAATATATTTTGAAAATTGATATTTTAAAATATTTTTGAATAGTAAAAGCATACGTAGGAATATTTTAAAGATTTAATTATTTTAAATATTGCTGAGAAATAAACTAGATATCAAGTTAAAGTTTATCCTGCTTATAACTAAATCGTTATGTACATAATACTGTAAGGGGCAACTATTTATGTGATTTCTTTTTGTTTCTGGAAACCAGAAATTAATGTAACCAGCAACATGGCTATAGGCAAAGAAGAAGCTCGACAAGCTTTCACACCACCCACGCCTTTCAAACAGTTAATAAAAATATAATTTTAAAATTAAAATGTCAACTTCTTAAATTTCTAACTGCTGTTTTATTTTCAAAATATTTTCTTAAATTTTTTGAGTTCATGTACTAAAATATATTACACAAAATTACGCAAATTGTACACCAACTTTTAGACATATATAATATAAAATGTTATAATTTTTAGTGCTCTTATAATATCAAATATCAATATTAATGGTAAACTGTGTCTATGCCTTTTTGAAACGACCTTATTCGTGTGACAAAGAGATGATAATAGTGAAACAAAAATCATGAAATGTTTTTCAAGAAAGGCAAACTAATAAAAGAAATAAGTGTGATAAATAAGAATTGAAAGTATTTATGGTGAATATCTTACTACTGACTGGAAGGATGTATATACAATAAAATAAAGACTCAAACAAAACAATACTTGAACGACAGCAAATTTTTCAATTGTCCTTTGGATCTCGTTTTCCTGAAAACTTTTTTTTAAAAGTGTTATCTTTCTACCGAATCACGCCATAACTTTTTATTTTATTTTGTTTTATCAAATAAGCATTGTATTACGATTTCGAAAAAAAATCATTGAATAGCTTGTGTTTTAAAAAGCACACATCACATTGCATAATGCATTTAAACCGGCATACAAAATGAAAGAAAAATATATGACTTTAAGCTGCATGGACAAGTGGAATTATTTGCTTTTAGTCATGCCATCAAAAAATATTATTCTCTTTGTTTAAGAAATAAAACGAACGTTACAACCCTGGAAATCGATGTTTTACCAGCTCTTTAAATTACAACAAAAAGTTTCGTTTAATAACGCTTAACTTATTAACTCTTTGTTTGACAAAAAGTATTCCCTACAGAGTATGTGGAGAAAAAATATTAAAAGACAAATAGATTTATTATTTTTAATAAAAGGAGGAACCTAATAAAACTTAAAGAAACACGATAAACGAAAATTCTTAGTGTTTAAGCTGAATAGCCGTTATTGATAGTGACTGGGAGGATGTACCTAAATTAATATTTAGGCTGAAAAATCCTTTAAAGACATCAAATATCTAAATGTTCTTTTGTGCTCGTTTTTAACAAAAATTTTGAAATGTGTTTGCAAATCTCAAAACCAAATTACTCTTTAAATTACAACAAAAAGTTTCGTTTAATAACGCTTAACTTATTAACTCTTTGTTTGACAAAAAGTATTCCCTACAGAGTATGTGGAGAAAAAATATTAAAAGACAAATAGATTTATTATTTTTAATAAAAGGAGGAACCTAATAAAACGAAAAGAAACACGATAAACGGGAATTTTTAGTGTTTATGCTGAATAGCTGTTCTTGCTAGTGACTGGGAGGATGTACCTAAATTAATATTTAAGCTGAAAAATCCTTTAAAGACATCAAATATCTAAATGTTTTTTTCCGCTCGTTTTTAACAAAAATTTTGAAATGTGTTTGCAAATCTCAAAACCAAATTACTCTTTAAATTACAACAAAAAGTTTCGTTTAATAACGCTTAACTTATTAACTCTTTGTTTGACAAAAAGTATTCCCTACAGAGTATGTGGAGAAAAAAATATTAAAAGACAAATAGATTTATTATTTTTAATAAAAGGAGGAACCTAATAAAACGAAAAGAAACACGATAAACGAAAATTCTTAGTGTTTATGCTGAATAGCCGTTATTGATAGTGACTGGGAGGATGTACCTAAATTAATATTTAAGCTGAACAATCCTTTAAAGACAGCAAATATCTAAATGTTCTTTTGTGCTCGTTTTTAACAAAAATTTTGAAATGTGTTTGCAAATCTCAAAACCAAATTACTCTTTAAATTACAACAAAAAGTTTCGTTTAATAACGCTTAACTTATTAACTCTTTGTTTGACAAAAAGTATTCCCTACAGAGTATGTGGAGAAAAAAATATTAAAAGACAAATAGATTTATTATTTTTAATAAAAGGAGGAACCTAATAAAACGAAAAGAAACACGATAAACGAAAATTCTTAGTGTTTATGCTGAATAGCCGTTATTGATAGTGACTGGGAGGATGTACCTAAATTAATATTTAAGCTGAACAATCCTTTAAAGACAGCAAATATCGAAATATTCTTTTGTGCTCGTTTTTAACAAAAATTTTGAAATGTGTTTGCAAATCTCAAAACCAAATTACTCTTTAAATTACAACAAAAAGTTTCGTTTAATAACGCTTAACTTATTAACTCTTTGTTTGACAAAAAGTATTCCCTACAGAGTATGTGGAGAAAAAAATATTAAAAGACAAATAGATTTATTATTTTTAATAAAAGGAGGAACCTAATAAAAGGAAGAAAAACGATAAACGGGAATTTTTAGTGTTTATGCTGAATATCTTTTCTTGCTAGTGACTGGGAGGATGTACCTAAATTAATATTTAAGCTGAAAAATCCTTTAAAGACATCAAATATCTAAATGTTTTTTTCCGCTCCTTTTTAACAAAAATTTTGAAATGTGTTTGCAAATCTCAAAACCAAATTACTCTTTAAATTACAACAAAAAGTTTCGTTTAATAACGCTTAACTTATTAACTCTTTGTTTGACAAAAAGTATTCCCTACAGAGTATGTGGAGAAAAAAATATTAAAAGACAAATAGATTTATTATTTTTAATAAAAGGAGGAACCTAATAAAAGGAAGAAAAACGATAAACGGGAATTTTTAGTGTTTATGCTGAATATCTTTTCTTGCTAGTGACTGGGAGGATGTACCTAAATTAATATTTAAGCTGAAAAATCCTTTAAAGACATCAAATATCTAAATGTTTTTTTCCGCTCGTTTTTAACAAAAATTTTGAAATGTGTTTGCAAATCTCAAAACCAAATTACTCTATAAATTACAACAAAAAGTTTCGTTTAATAACGCTTAACTTATTAACTCTTTGTTTGACAAAAAGTATTCCCTACAGAGTATGTGGAGAAAAAATATTAAAAGACAAATAGATTTATTATTTTTAATAAAAGGAGGAACCTAATAAAAGGAAGAAAAACGATAAACGGGAATTTTTAGTGTTTATGCTGAATATCTTTTCTTGCTAGTGACTGGGAGGATGTACCTAAATTAATATTTAAGCTGAAAAATCCTTTAAAGACATCAAATATCTAAATATTCTTTTGTGCTCGTTTTTAACAAAAATTTTGAAATGTGTTTGCAAATCTCAAAACCAAATTACTCTTTAAATTACAACAAAAAGTTTCGTTTAATAACGCTTAACTTATTAACTCTTTGTTTGACAAAAAGTATTCCCTACAGAGTATGTGGAGAAAAAATATTAAAAGACAAATAGATTTATTATTTTTAATAAAAGGAGGAACCTAATAAAACTTAAAGAAACACGATAAACGAAAATTCTTAGTGTTTAAGCTGAATAGCCGTTATTGATAGTGACTGGGAGGATGTACCTAAATTAATATTTAGGCTGAAAAATCCTTTAAAGACATCAAATATCTAAATGTTCTTTTGTGCTCGTTTTTAACAAAAATTTTGAAATGTGTTTGCAAATCTCAAAACCAAATTACTCTTTAAATTACAACAAAAAGTTTCGTTTAATAACGCTTAACTTATTAACTCTTTGTTTGACAAAAAGTATTCCCTACAGAGTATGTGGAGAAAAAATATTAAAAGACAAATAGATTTATTATTTTTAATAAAAGGAGGAACCTAATAAAACTTAAAGAAACACGATAAACGAAAATTCTTAGTGTTTAAGCTGAATAGCCGTTATTGATAGTGACTGGGAGGATGTACCTAAATTAATATTTAGGTTGAAAAATCCTTTAAAGACATCAAATATCTAAATGTTCTTTTGTGCTCGTTTTTAACAAAAATTTTGAAATGTGTTTGCAAATCTCAAAACCAAATTACTCTTTAAATTACAACAAAAAGTTTCGTTTAATAACGCTTAACTTATTAACTCTTTGTTTGACAAAAAGAATTCCCTACAGAGTATGTGGAGAAAAAATATTAAAAGACAAATAGATTTATTATTTTTAATAAAAGGAGGAACCTAATAAAACTTAAAGAAACACGATAAACGAAAATTCTTAGTGTTTAAGCTGAATAGCCGTTATTGATAGTGACTGGGAGGATGTACCTAAATTAATATTTAGGCTGAAAAATCCTTTAAAGACATCAAATATCTAAATGTTCTTTTGTGCTCGTTTTTAACAAAAATTTTGAAATGTGTTTGCAAATCTCAAAACCAAATTACTCTTTAAATTACAACAAAAAGTTTCGTTTAATAACGCTTAACTTATTAACTCTTTGTTTGACAAAAAGTATTCCCTACAGAGTATGTGGAGAAAAAATATTAAAAGACAAATAGATTTATTATTTTTAATAAAAGGAGGAACCTAATAAAACTTAAAGAAACACGATAAACGAAAATTCTTAGTGTTTATGCTGAATAGCTGTTCTTGCTAGTGACTGGGAGGATGTACCTAAATTAATATTTAAGCTGAAAAATCCTTTAAAGACATCAAATATCTAAATGTTTTTTTCCGCTCGTTTTTAACAAAAATTTTGAAATGTGTTTGCAAATCTCAAAACCAAATTACTCTTTAAATTACAACAAAAAGTTTCGTTTAATAACGCTTAACTTATTAACTCTTTGTTTGACAAAAAGTATTCCCTACAGAGTATGTGGAGAAAAAAATATTAAAAGACAAATAGATTTATTATTTTTAATAAAAGGAGGAACCTAATAAAAGGAAGAAAAACGATAAACGGGAATTTTTAGTGTTTATGCTGAATAGCTGTTCTTGCTAGTGACTGGGAGGATGTACCTAAATTAATATTTAAGCTGAAAAATCCTTTAAAGACAGCAAATATCGAAATGTTCTTTTGTGCTCGTTTTTAACAAAAATTTTGAAATGTGTTTGCAAATCTCAAAACCAAATTACTCTTTAAATTACAACAAAAAGTTTCGTTTAATAACGCTTAACTTATTAACCCTTTGTTTGACAAAAAGTATTCCCTACAGAGTATGTGGAGAAAAAAATATTAAAAGACAAATAGATTTATTATTTTTAATAAAAGGAGGAACCTAATAAAAGGAAGAAAAACGATAAACGGGAATTTTTAGTGTTTATGCTGAATAGCTGTTCTTGCTAGTGACTGGGAGGATGTACCTAAATTAATATTTAAGCTGAAAAATCCTTTAAAGACATCAAATATCTAAATGTTTTTTTCCGCTCGTTTTTAACAAAAATTTTGAAATGTGTTTGCAAATCTCAAAACCAAATTACTCTTTAAATTACAACAAAAAGTTTCGTTTAATAACGCTTAACTTATTAACTCTTTGTTTGACAAAAAGTATTCCCTACAGAGTATGTGGAGAAAAAAATATTAAAAGACAAATAGATTTATTATTTTTAATAAAAGGAGGAACCTAATAAAAGGAAGAAAAACGATAAACGGGAATTTTTAGTGTTTATGCTGAATATCTTTTCTTGCTACTGACTGGGAGGCTGCACCTAAATTAATATTTAAGCTGAACAATCCTTTAAAGACAGCAAATATCGAAATATTCTTTTGTGCTCGTTTTTAACAAAAATTTTGAAATGTGTTTGCAAATCTCAAAACCAAATTACTCTTTAAATTACAACAAAAAGTTTCGTTTAATAACGCTTAACTTATTAACTCTTTGTTTGACAAAAAGTATTCCCTACAGAGTATGTGGAGAAAAA
>CM063508.1:80999818-81007318 GCA_032207245.1 Pardosa pseudoannulata | reverse complement strand
ATTCATTGATAAAATTTGGGGAAACAGTTAAAACAAAGTCCAACATTACATTTTAAGCATACTGTTGTAGGTTTTCGCTTGCAGTTATTGAACTTGCAGTAAGAGAGTAACTGGCAGAAAACTGGAGATCTTGCAAAAAATCTCCAGTTTTCTGAATAGAATAGACATCTATTTACCCCTTCTTGTGTCCAGGTGTGTGAACAGGTGTTTGAACTGGTTTTCATTGAAAGATAAGAAAAGAATGTGCGCTATCAATGCAACATCGAATTCATAGAAAAATAATCAGAATTGGACGTCGTCTTAATTTTAAACCACCTTTTTTATACTTACAAAATACACGTGTAAAATATATTTTTCAACAAAAACTTTCAGCTACATTATTAGTTCTGTTTTTAAACTAAAAGTAACCTCCACAATGCTTAAAAAATAAATAATAATAATAAATATAAAATTAAAGATTAAAAAAAGACAAATTTTAAGAGGTTGCTGAAAATAAATTTTACAATACAATATAATTTGATTTCTCAGTTTTTTAGTTACTATGCTAAAGTGTGTCTATTTTAAAGGTGTTAAAATAAAATCCACTCAGAAAATATTTATAATTTTATTTTTAAATGGAATTTTATTTGCTGTCCCATTTATAGGACAGCGGTCCAATATGGGTTAAAATGAAATTTCATGTACATTCATACATTTAACTCGAATCATAATACAAGAATAATAGAAGAATTTATGAGCTTTCTTATAAGAAATCGCCTTAATTATTAAATTGAAATATATCATTTATGAAAAATTGTCACAAACGCATATAGACAGAACGACAATTAAAATTCTATTTAAGAGGATTTACCCATAACTCTTTTAAATGTTTCACAGAATAAACAAAAGCAATTTCCAACCCGAACGGAAAATCATTTTCAATTAAGTATTCCGAAAAATTTCCTTTTTAAAAGCTCTTGGATCGAGTCTTTCTGCTCATGGCAGTTTATGAGTTGTGAGCGATGAATCTGGAGCAATATCGAAATTATTAAAGAGAAGGTCAATAAACGCTGCTTCGACTAATGACTCAATAAATCGCGAGAAACATTTTTTCGCTAGAAAATAACTGTCACGGGGAAGCAATTATCCAAGAAATTTTTCACACGGATTTCAGGAATCACCGACGATGTTTGAAATGGTTTCGATAAAAACAGCAGCAGGCCAAATTATTCCTCCCTAATCAATCATAATTCTGAGCCTCGCAGAGTATGCAGCGGATAATTTTAGAAAGGAGCAAAGCATCTTCTAGCGCCAAATTTAAATCCTCTCCTTGGAGCAGCATAAATGATTAGACTTCGATAGTAAAGATTTTTAAAAAAGTTGAAAATAATTAATAAAAATGTGAAATTTCTTTCCCAAGACAGATTTAAAAATATAAATATGCCGAAAGGGATAGATTTAATTGATTGCCGATCTTTTGTGGATTTTGTACAAAGTTTAATTAATACGGCATCACAAGCGTGAGGAAAACTAATGGGATTACACATGCAGGGTATCTGTAATTAATATCCAAGGGTGTTAGAGTAATGCAGTCCACGATAGGGTAATGCATATCCAAAGGTTTCTCTTCCTATTTTCTACCAAGACATCAATAAATTAAAGACAAAATAGTAAGAAAGAGAGAAATACATTTTCATATACATATTTTAATGTTATTTAAATGTTATTTTAGTTTAATTTGTTTATTCTCTGCCAATGCAAAGCAAGTGTTATATACGTATTTTTCTAACGTAACTTGCACAAATTTAGTTTCTCTATCCTATTTATTCAAGAATTCAGCCAATCTTCTCTATACTCCTTACTATACATTGCTTCTCAGTCTCTCAACAGTTTAATTAAATTAGTAAAAAAAGTGCGTTATCTTAAATTGTGAATCATTTCAGATAATATCAGTAGATTCCAAGCTTGCAATGGAGCGGTAACACATTTCGAAACGCATGTGATTCCAGGGAATCTCGATAAAGTGCTTCTCACGGACATCCTAATATTAGGTTTTTACTTTGATACATTCTTAACACATTGTGTTCAGATACATTTCGCAGCGGAATTGTGCCGAGAGAGTGCGTTTTGCGCTTAAGTTTAATTATTCTGTTAAATCTTAATAGATCGAAAATTATTTAATATTTTAACCAGTTTTTCGTATTTTATATTGAAATATATACACAAATATATAAATAGAAATATATAAATAACAACCATAAGATTTTTGTAAATAAAAAATATATATTTTTGGTGGATAAATATAAAGTAGTATCGTAACTATGAAAAATAAAATACAAATAGTAGTATATAGTTTTAATTTCTCCCATTCTGTGGTTCCGCATCGACTGATGCAAAAACTAATTTTTATTTGTCTAAATGTTTTCAGAATCTATGTAGTAGACAAGAACATTCGGCTTCGTTTTCCTGTATATACCGCTATTTTTGTACCCACAAACAAACCATGTTGTTACACTAACCCGTACTAGTACGTGACCCGCGTTCAAGTATCAATCATCAGAAAACGTACTAGTACATGTCCCGCACACAATATGTTAATATACTATTATTACATTTAGCAATAATATTTTTGCAGGATTTCAGAATAGTTTAAAAACTGATGTATTTATACAACAAATTATTTAGGTTTTGAAAGGAACTATACATAATTTATTTCCAGCAACAACATTTTAAAAATTATTTTGTAAATTATTTCGTAATTATTTTAAAAATTATTTCGTTAAGTATCTCAATTATTAATTCAGATATAAACTTTAGTTTTATTTTAAAATGTTGAAAAATGCAGATGATGTTATAAAATGAATTAACTACACAGGAAACGTGTCTTCAACAACTGCTTAAAAACATTCAACATTGAAAAAAAATTACTTGTATGTCTTCCGCATACAATGGCTAATAATAATCAGTTTCCATTTAATAAGAGTCTTACCCTTCTATATTCGTTTCGATGTCAGTTGATGATTCGTAATTACTATTATTTTCCTCATCATCTGGTTCATCGTCTTCGTTTAAAATATCTCCAACGAAAGAAGCAGTACTATTTTACAAACCTCTTGCATTTTGCATTTACTCATCATAACTATCATAACTCACCAAAACAAAATGAGTTAAATAGTGTTCCTTACTCACGAAATGCAACAAACTAATTGTTCAAACTCGTAATGACACGTCTATTCGATGCAATTTCTAAATGTTATTTATAGAATTTTTCAACCGATCCTACACATTCCAGGTTATGACCTTAAATTCATCTACACGTAAAATCATCTATTTTCGAAGAAAAATTCGAAAAAAAAAACATTGAAGTCAGGCAATAAGTATGTCATACCCTTCGCGAGTGTTCTCGGGGTAAGAAAATGATCAGATGTTATTAAGAGTTTATAATTATTAATCGAGTTAACTTTGTACAGATTTAAAATGAAATAATTAAATTTAATTCCCCAAAATGAGATATTTTTGAAAATTCATTTCTTGTGAAAATTCTTTATGAGAAATATATTTGACCTAAAAGTTAAATTTTTCTATATATTCCAAAAATTTTCAAGTTAATTTTTCAGATAATCATATAAAAGATTTACCACACACTCTTAATATACATTAACAACCTAATATACAATGAAAAGTATGTATATAGTTTGAATTTGACTTCATTTGTATTATCGAAAATTAACATTATAAAAAAATCACATTTTTCTTGAAAATTTGATGTCTAGGCCTCGAAATATTTCTCAAAATTTAACTATTCAAACAACTATAAAAGTAAAACCAAAAAATATTCAGAAACTATTTTAAGTAATAATATGTCAAAAACAAAAGAAAAACAGGAAATTAATGTGTAAAATATATTAAAAATTTACAAAATGGTAAAAGAAGTAATCATTTGAAAATAATATGATTATAAAAAGTTTTAAATTTAATTTATTTAGTTCTATTTTAATGCATATGTGAAATACTTTTATAGTATATATGTTATAAATATATAATAATATTAAAATTCCAAATATATAAATTAGTGATAGATTATGTTGACTGATAATTATTAAAAATTCTACTGTATTTCAAAGTAGCATTAGTTTGTTAAAAGTCTTTTAGAAGAATTCCAATGACAAATAGAGTGTTCCCTTTCAGGAAAAGAGTATTATAACTAACTGCCTGTGTTAAAAATTGACAAAACGTAAATACCATGCATCTCCATGGTTATAATACTGCAGTGGCGAAAGTCATTATATTGCAAAACAAGATAAGCAAAAATTGTATCCAAATATATAAGTTAGTGATATATTATTTGGATTGTTAACTATTAAAAATTCTAACGTATTTCAAAATATCATTAGTTTGTTAAAAAGTTTGTGAAAAGCATTCGAATGACAGAGTATGAGTGTTCTCTTTCGGGAAAAGAATATTATTAATCTCAGTTAAAAATTGTCTAAATATAAATACCATGCATCTGCATGGTTATAATACTGCAGTGGCAGAAAGTCGTTATATTGCAAAACAATATAAACAAAAATTGTTTCAAAATATATAAATTAGTGATAGATTATTTGGACTGTTAACTATTAAAAATTCTAAAGTATTTCAAAGTAGCATTAGTTTGTTAAAAAGTCTTTAAAAAGCATTTCAATGACAAACAGAGCGTTCTCTTTCGGGAAAAGAGTTTTATTACGAACTGCCTCAAATAAAAATTGACTAAATGTAAATACCATGCATCTCCATGGTTATAATACTGCAGTGGTAGAAAGCCGTTATATAGCAAAACAAGATAAACAAAAATTGTTTCCAAATATATAAGCTAGCGGTAGATTATTTAGACTGTTAACTATTAAAAATTCTAATGTATTTCATATAAGCATTAGTTTGTTAAAAAGCCTTTAAAAGGCATTTCAATGACAAACAGAGCGTTCTCTTTCGGGAGAAGAGTATTATAACTAACTCCCTGTGTTAAAAATTGACAAAATGTAAATACCATGCATCTCCATGGTTATAATACTGCAGTGGGGAAAGTCGTTATATTGCAAAATAAGATAAACAAAAATTGTTTCCAAATATATAAGTTGCCGAAGGATGGCCGAACGGTT
The DNA here is from genome assembly GCA_032207245.1 of Pardosa pseudoannulata. Classification (NCBI taxonomy): domain Eukaryota; kingdom Metazoa; phylum Arthropoda; class Arachnida; order Araneae; family Lycosidae; genus Pardosa; species Pardosa pseudoannulata. The sequence continues at coordinate 81,002,201 of CM063508.1, read as the reverse complement.
AGGGTGCTGGCCTTCGGAACCGGAGTTCGTGGGTTCGAATCCTACAGAGGCATGGATGTTCGTAGCCGTTCGGAATCGGCTTTAAACCGTAGGCCCCGGTCTCATTAGCCCTCGTGTTGCAGAAAGTAGACCGTAGCACTCCAAACCAAACAAACAAACCAAATATATAAGTTAGGGATATATTATTTGGACTGTTAACTGTTAAAAATTGTAATGTATTTCATAGTAGCATTAGTTTATTAAAAAGCCTTTAAAAAGCATTTCAATGACAAACAGAACGTTCTCTTTCGGGAGAAGAGTGTTATTACTAACTTCCTCAATTAAAAATTGACTAAATGTAAATACTATGCATCTCCATGGTTATAATATTGCAGTAGTAAAAAGTCGTTATATTGCTAAACAAGATAAACAAAAATTGTTTCCAAATATATAAGTTAGCGGTAGATTATTTGGACTGTTAACTATTAAAAATTAGAACGTATTTCATAGTAGCATTAGTTTACTAAAAAGCCTTTAAAAAGCATTTCAATGACAAACATAGCGTTCTCTTTCGGGAGAAGAGTTTTATTACGAACTGCTTCAGTTAAAAATCGACTAAATGTAAATATAATACTGCAGTGGTAAATCTTTATCTTGCTAAACAAGATAACAAAATGTGTTTAAAATCATAGAAAGTAAGAAGTGACGTTGAACTTTCTGAGAATAGGTCTCATAAGAAAATATATGTGAGAGAGAAATAAAAATAAACGAAACCTCCAGGGTGGTTTTTACTCAAAAGCGGAAGAGATAACTGGTAAAGTGGGTGTAAGGTAGGTTGGAAAATTCTTTTCGTACTTTTAGGATGTATTTTTATATCTTTTGTCAAGAAAGAGCCTACGTTCATTCCGGAATTCAAAATGAAACAAGTGTTAACAAAACATATAAACGCCATAGGTGAAAAGAATTATAGAAGATGAAAGAATCAGTAAGTAAAATCTCTGTATTGCGATGCTTATGTGAATAAAAAATATTTTAGGTTATTTGTTTAAGTTTATTCAAAGCTTTGCGAAAGTAGCCAAAAGAACATGGAAAGAGAAACTGTAGAAAGGAGACGTTAATAAAAATGGCATCATGCTGCGAAAATTTTAAGATGTGTCTAGAAAGAAAATAAAGCATTTTTTCAAAAAGGAAACTTTTTCAATATAAGTTGAAATAATATTTTTAATTAGACCTAAAAGCTTTATAGGCATTTTCATTATAATAGTCTATTTTTGAATAAATACAAAATAAAATTTTCTGTTCTGTTTAGAATAAAATTTATCTTAGATGATTAAAAATATTCTAAGACCTTAAAAATTATTTAATTTTTTATATGAAGCAATGCATTTTAAAAAGACATAAATCATCTACAAAGAGTCCAGTTGCGTTAAAAGTAACATTTGAAATTTGGGAATTAGAAAACGTTCTTTAACATCAAATAGATGTTAAGTATCTTTATAATCCCTTAGTCTTAAATATATTACAGATATATCAATGCGTTCAATATCTTTTATATTTTACTTTACATTGGGATAAAAATGATTTTTTTATTTCAATTTTTTAGCAGTTTTATACTTTTTTAAATCATATAGACAGCCTCAGACATCTTTAGAGTTTTAGGTTTACAAAATAATACATCTACTTTACTTCGAGGTCATATAAAAATTTAGTTTCTAGTTTACTTTTTTTTAAAGTTATCTTGATAATAAATGAATTTGATATTTTAATATGGTGTATAAATTTAATATTTAAAAAATTCTACTTTCATGAAAAAACTAAATAATTCTTTCAAAGTTAGAGCAATAATAAAAACTTTATTTAAATCTATTCGAAAAGCGTAAATTTTGTTTCATAGGGAATCGTAAAAAGTCTTTCATAATGAACATTTTTTGTCGCAAAAGTTTTATGACCTATAAGAATTGATAATCCCAAAGTACAAAATATTGTCACCTTTCCAATGTTAACTTTTTATGTCTGGTAGCTATACACCTAATACCAAACAAGAGTTCGTTACTTTATAACAATGTCTGGGTCAATACTCTAAATTTTTGAGGATATTAGGCAAGGATCCTAAATTTGCTTCGTCCCAACTTCTTTTCCCAATAGTTCAGAAAGAAGCCTTTAGGCTCGGAAGATGTTTCATAAATTTTCTCTGCATGTACATAATGAAAAATTAATTGGATCAGAAAGAATTAAGGTGAATATCATAAATATGCTAAAGCTTAAACTCGAAAATTGGAAAATTGTTTTAAAAATTGAATATTTGGATAAAATATACGGAAAAGACAATGTATTATTCTGGATTAGTCAGGCAGATTTAAAGTTACTAAGTAACTAAAAATGTAAGTACCGAGAAATTTTGTAG
>CM063508.1:80984818-80992318 GCA_032207245.1 Pardosa pseudoannulata | reverse complement strand
ATATCAATGAGAAAGACGAACAGAGCAATTATTCAGAGATGTTACAAATATATATTCTTTGCAAGAAACTAAAAATTATATTTAAATTATTTATGTGGTAAAATATTTACTGTAAAACCTATTTTTGTTCTGATTGCCCCAATTCTAAATTTCTGGTTTCTTGGTAACAAATTGATAGAAGATTAAAATCAAGTAGCAATGAGAAAGATGAACAGAGCAATTAGTCAGAGATGATACAAATATATATTCTTTGCAAGAAGCTAAAAATTATATTTAAATTATTTATGTGGTAAAATATTTACTGTAAAAGCCTATTTTTGTTCTGATTGCCCCGATTTTAAATTTCTGGTTTGTTGGTAACAAGTTGATAGAAGATTGAAATCAAGTAGCAATGAGAAAGATGAAAGCAGCAATTATTCAGAGATGTTGCAAATATATATTCTTTGCAAGAAACTAAAAATTATATTTAAATTATTTATGTGGTAAAATATTTACTGTAAAAGCCTATTTTTGTTCTGATTGCCCCGATTTTAAATTTCTGGTTTGTTGGTAACAAGTTGATAGAAGATTGAAATCAAGTAGCAATGAGAAAGATGAAAGCAGCAATTATTCAGAGATGTTGCAAATATATATTCTTTGCAAGAAATTAAAAAATTATACTTATATTATTTAATGTAAAATATTACTGTAAAGTATTTTTTTGTTTGATTGCATTTTCTAAATTTCTGGTTTGTTGGTAACGAGTTGATACAAGATTGAAATCAAATAGAAATGAGAAAGATGAACAGAGCAATCAGTCAGAGATGATACAAATATATATTCTTTGCAAGAAACTAAAAATTATATTTAAAATATTAGTAAAAAATTATTAATTTAAATATATTTTCAATTATGTATCAAGTGTAAATAATAATTCAGTAAATAGTTCTTTTATTGTTGTTAATTTGAAGGAATATAACTGAAACAAGTTGCTGAGAGATTAATACGTAAACTAACAAATACTAAAAATAAATATCCAATGATCACTAACAACAGAAACTTAAAGATAACTTCAACTACCTAGTGTCAATTAATGTTGAAAAAAACTGTAACTTTACGAGCCATATTATCATTGTTACGGCTTTAAAAAAACTTAATTGTGTTAATGGAAGCATTGACTCCTTTGAGACAAAGAAATGCACAGACATTTTAGCATTTTTCAGTGATTTTGGTGGGGTTTTATGGCGTTAGTTAAAAGAAAAGGAACTAAGTTAATATTTGGTTTGACCTCAAGAGGAACTAATTAAAATAAAAGTGTTTTTATTCCGAGATTTTGGTTGTTTTCAAACATCCGATTAAAATACTTAAACTTGAGGAAAATAGCTACTAAATAAATAAGTTTTTTCATTTATTTTACTGTGATTGAGCCTAAATAGAAAGCTAAGAGACGTTAAACAGTTTTTTCTCAATGTCTGAGGTATTGGGTTAAGTAGAGGAAATTTACTTTTAAATTACTTAGAAAGAATTACCTGTGAATTGGAAAAGTAGTTTAAAGAAACTTGAAAAGTTAACTAAAAAAGAGCTTACGGAAAACGCAAGTTTGAGTATTCCCATATCCCCTACACTAAAAAGAGTTTCTAGAGCTCTCGTAGGAACTTAATAATTTTTTTAGCTTATTTGAAAAGGTTTCTAAAAATATAAATCGAGTGACTCTTATTAACCATATAATTAAAAAAATGTGATGTGAAAGCATATGACGGCCTTGTACTCTATAATATAATTGCAATTACATATTTTGTATTTTAATATTTTATTTTATATTTTAATGAACGCATTTAAAAAATTGAGAAATGTGTCATCAGAATTATCATTCTTATATTCTCATCAAGATTCAAAGTTAATTTTGTATCTGAAAAGTAATGGTGTTGTCTTACTATAGCTCAAGTGCTGACATCTGGTGGATATGCTCAGCATTAAGTTTTGTTATATTGATATTTTTTGTAGATGCATATTTCTTTATTAACCAACATTATTCACGATCACAATGCTTCCTTATTTCATCCCAGAAAGTAATGATCAATATAAAATTCAAAACCGTTCCCTTGAAATAGTAGATTTTTATTTTTGTTTTATAAAAATAGATTTCAAAATAATTCTTAAACTGCTGATGATTAGGTACACATTAAAAAAAATGCATTGTTGAATATCAGTAATGTTAAAATCAGTTATATTATGCTTTTTTATAAAAAATGGAGATTGCTATCAAAAAGTAGAGAATTACATTTAGATGTTAGAAAAGTTCTAAACAAATAATTTCAATATATTACGTCTAAATGTTTTTGATTTATGTCCGAGAGCGTTTATAGATATTTTATTGAACTTTTCATTTTAAAGAGTACATATTACACTCATAACGAAGAGGTATACATTTAGACTATTTAACTGTCTTAAATACAGAATTTATACACCTATTCGTTTTTCAGTTATGTGAGATGTACGTAAGATATACGTGAGATGTACTTTGTACGTAATGGCGTCAGGACAAAACTTATGATTAAAATATGTAAAGATATTTTTAAAATTAATATAAGTTTTAGAAATAATGTCTTCTCGTACTTATAGACGTAATATTGAGGCTTCTCGAAATTGATTCAATAATGATCAAAAAGAGCATTTCTTTTGAAATCTGAACACTGAAATTTTTCACTATTCAATAATATCTTCACTTAGTACACGGAAGTAAAACTGGATGAATTAATGAAGCTTAAATAACTTTCTTAACTAATTACACAGAAATGAAATATTTATTTGGATGTATTTTATAATCTTGAGAAAGTACTCATTGACGTTGGGTACAGAAATACATCCCAATGATAAAGAATTTCTAAGAGAAGATCGTATTTATAATATAAACTAAAATGTAAAAGGCACATACACAATTAAAAAAGTGTGATAATATTAAGGAAATATGTAGTTGTGATAATGTCAATAAAAATACAAGTGTCAATTTATATTTTTTTAGGAATTTTAAGTACACCACTCATTGTATTATGTTGAACTTCTACTTCTGTTCAATTAACACATTGTGTGCTGGTACATTTCGCAGCGGAATTGTACCGGGAGCGGGCGTTTTGTGCGTAAATTTATTTATTCAGCTAAATCTGAATAGATCGAAAATTATTTAAATTATTTAATTTTTTAACCAACTTTTCGTATTTTATATTGAAATACATAAACAAATATATAAATAGAAATATATAAATAACAACCATAACATTTTTGTAAACTAAAAATATTTTTTAGTGGATAAATTTATAATAGTATAGTAAATATAAAAAATCAAATAGAAATAGTAGTATATAGTTTTATTGTTTTCCCATTCTGAGGTTCCGCATCAAATAATGTAAAAACTAGTTTTTATTTGTTTAAATTTTTTTTGAATCTATGTAGTAGACAAAAACATTTGGCTTCGTTTTCCTATATATACCGTTATTTTTGTACCCACAAAAAAAACCATGTTGTTACACTAATCCGTACTAGTACGTGATCAGCGCTCAAGGATCAATCGTCAGAAAACGTACTAGTACGTGTTCCGCATACAATATGTTAAGTTGACCTTTCAATTAAAATAAAGTAGTAATATTAAAATCCGTAGCAATCTTTTGCAATGGTAAACCATGTATGAGCTTAGAAATTATACTTCCTATATTCTTCAACTAAAAGCATTGCATCTGATTAAATTATTGATTCAGTATTTTTCTAAGTGGGACTGCATTTTGACAATAATCTGCAGGAAGTTGGGTTTGAGGTAATGAGGATGATCTCTTTAAGGAAAAAGAGTACATCTGATTTTGCAAGAGGTGAAGATTAATGCATTTAAAAGGAATTTATGTCAGTTGCTATGTAAAATCTTTGCCGACCTACGTCTAAGAAATCGATAAGAAGGATTCAAATAGGAATACTAATATTAAAAGACGAATTAGATCTATAGGCTTACATTTATTGCGAAAAAGCTATCTGAATATTACCGATAAAAGTATTCATATTTAAATTTATTACAACTCATCACTATAGTAAATCCTGAGCGTGTATACCCACCTTTCATAATATACCATTCCTGTGTTACTTTCTCTATCCTTCGACTAAAAGCATTGCTTTTGATAAGAATATTGACTCAGTAACTATACAAACGTGACTGTGCTATGACAATAATACTCAGGAAGTGGGGACAGAATTAAAATAATGAGGACGATCTCTTTAATGAAAAGGAGGACAACTAATTTTGGAAGTGATGAAGGCCAATACATTTAAAAGGAATTTAAGTTGGTTACAATGGACATTCTTTCCAGACTGAATTTTAAAAGATCGATAAATATAATTGAAAAGGGAATACTAATATGAAACGAGGAATCTGAACCAGAGACTTACATGGATAGCGAAATAGCCATTCGATCATTATAAAATAAGTACTTTGCTATTCATTTCTAGTAAATTCAGTTTCCGCTAACTAGGGCAGTGTGGATTAAGACAGAATGGGAAATAATATACTTATGCTGTTAACTAATCAGATATATTAAGGCGAGGGGAAATATTAGGAGTCCTTTAAAACGGCAAAATGTTAACGAAAATAAGGAATTGTTTTTGTCCCGTACATCTTTTGTCTATACTTCAGATAATTACCGATAAAAATATCAATATTCAAATTTTTTATAAATTGTTACTATATAACTCCTGAGTGTGTACAATCACCTTTCATCATATACCATTCCTGTGCTACTTTCTCTGCCCTTCGACTAAAAGCATTGCCATTTATAAAAATATTGATTCAGTAACTACACAAACGTGACCGGGCTATGACAATAATATTCAGGAAGTGGGGACAGAATTAAAATGATGATAATGATCTCTTTAAGGAAAAGGAGGACAACTAATTTTGGAAATGATTAAGGCTAATACATTTAAAAGGAATCTAAGTTGGTTACAATGAACATTCATTCCTCCCAGACCCAATTTCCACAGATCAATAAATATAATTGAAAAGGGAATACTAATATGAAACGAGGATTCTGATCTAGACACTTACATGGATGGCGAAATAGCCATTCGATAATTATAAAGTGAGTACGTTGCTACACATTTATAATAAATTCAATTTCATTTAGCAAGGAATGTGTGGATTAAGACAGGATGGGAATTAATACACTTACGCTGTTAAATAAACACATATATTAAGAGGTGGGGAAGGTTAAGGGGCGTTTAAAACGACAAAATTTGAAAGAAAATAAGGATTTGTTTTTGTTCTGTACATGTTCTGTATATACTTCAGATAATTACCCATAAAAATATCAATATTCCAATTTATAATAACTCTTTACTATAGTAAATGTTGTGGGACTATAATCACATTTCATCATATACCATTCCTGTAATACTTCCACTGTCCTTTTATTAAAAGCATTGCCTTTTGAAAAAATATTGATAAAGTGACTATACAAACGTGACTGTGCTATGCAATAATACTCAGGAAGTGGGGACAGAATTAAAATAATGAGGACGATCTCTTTAAGGAAAAGGAGGACAACTAATTTTGGAAATGATGAAGGCTAATACATTTAAAAGGAATTTAAGTCGATTACATTGGACATTCCTTACAGACGCTTTCTAACAGATCAATAAATATAATTGAAAGGAGAATACTAATATGAAACGAGGATTCTGATCTAGAGACTTACATGGATAGCGAAATATCCATTCGATAATTATAAAATGGGTACTTTGCTATTCATTTCTAGTAAATTGAGTTTCCGCTAACTAGGGCAATGTGGATTAAGACAGAATGGGAAGTAATATACTTATACTGTTAACTAAACACATATATTAAGAGGTGGAAAAAGATTAAAAGGCATTAAAACGACAAAATTTGAACGAAAATAAGGAATTTCTTTTTGTTCCGTACATGTTCTGTCTATACTTCAGATAATTACCGATAAAAATATCAATACTCAAATTTATTATAACTTTTTACTATCAGAAATCCTAAGTGTGTATACCCACCTTTCATCATATACCATTCCTGTGTTACTTTCTGTGTCCTTCAACTCAAAGCATTGCTTTTGATAAGATTATTGATTCAGTAACTATAAAAACTTGACTGTGCTATGCAATAATATTCAGGAAGTGGGGACATAATTAAAATAATGAGGACGATCTCTTTAAGGAAAAGGAGGACAACTAATTTTAGAAATGATGAAGTCTAATACATTTAAAAGGAATTTAAGTCCGTTAAAATAGACATTCCTTATAGACCAAATTCTAACAGATCAATAAATGTAATTGAAAGAGGAATACTAATATAAAATGAGGATTCTGATCTGGAGACTTACATGTATAGCGAAATAACCATTCGATAATTATAAAATGGGTAGTTTGCTATACATTTCTAGTAATTCAATTTCCGTTAGCTAGAACCGTGTGGATTAAGGCAGGTTAGGAAGTTATACACTTACGCTGTTAAATAAACACATATATTACGGGCTGGGGAAAGGTTAAATGGCCTTTAAAACGACGAAATTTGAACGAAATGAGGATATTTTTGTCCCGAACATGTTCTATGTGTACTTTAGAAGAAAATAAGATTGTTGTAATCAACTGATTATTTACTTCATTATTTCATTTTACTTTTTTTCAATTTGTTATAAAACTCTAGTGGTTCTTTTTAAAACCATATTTGAGATTTTAGAAAAAAGAGCATTCATTTTTAATTCTTAATGTTTTCTCAGTATTTATTTTACTCTGTTTTCTTTAGGACTATATGTTATAGAATTTGCAATAAGGCATTTTAAAACAAGTTGCAAATAATTTCAGCTTCAAATAAATTACTCGGAGTAAATTTTTCCTTGAGATTTTCCCACAGATTTTGACTGAGATGTTGACCCAGGTGTTAAGGGCCTTTTACTAATAACTTCATGTTAGCTGATCTCTCAGTTTGTCCTGTTCCTATGATACAGTGGGAATCCGTCCTTTAACGTTCTATTAATAAAGGTCTTTAATGAAAATGGTGTCATTTTTATATACTATAACTGCAACCATCCAATGTGAAGTCCTTATTATTACATATACATATACATACATACATACATACATATATATATATATATATATATATATATATTATATATATATATATATATATATATATATACATACATACATACATACATATATATATATATATATATATATATATATGTGTGTGTGTGTGTGTGTGTGTGTGTGTGTGTGTGTGTGTTTGGTATTGTATTATTCCTACTCATATTAAGAAAAACAGTTAAACTTGGGGAATATTTTAAAAATTAATAATTACAGTATGTTTTGCAATAACATACAGTGGCATGTGTACATATTTAATAGTAGGATAACTGTATTACTTGTTTAATTGAAATTAGAAAATAAGAATTAATCTCTAAATCAAGTTTTTGAAACATTCACAAACTGTAATAACCTGTGTTGACAAAAACACCA
>CM063508.1:80944818-80979818 GCA_032207245.1 Pardosa pseudoannulata | reverse complement strand
AAATGTGAACTATCCAAAAAGCAAACTGTATACCGAGGTAAAACCACACTCTGTTTCTGTTAATCGTTGTCTTAATGCATCAAGAAAATTTGTACACTTAAAATTAGTTAAGAAGAAAACAAAAATTATGTTATATGCAACCGTTTTTAGATCTGTGGTCGTTTATGATTTAGAAATTTGGTCGTAGACAAAAACACATAAAATTCGACTAGGTGTCTTAGAAATAAAGGTTCTGGCTGCAGTGAACTTTAATGATACATTGAGACATAGATTTAATAACGATCTACATAAGTTGTACAAAGAGGGAGATATTATATTTTATATTTAAGCTAAAATTGCTGATTGATAATTACTGGACAGAATAGATCTTTCCCGTTTAATATTGATATTCTTCAAGTCCAAACCAATTAGAATTTGATTTAGAGGCAGGTCCAGACTAAAGTGGGTTGATTGAGGACTGATGAGGATATTAAAGCACTATATGCGATAAACTGGAACACTAAATAGTGAAGATGAGAGGGGAATCGAAGATTCTGAAAAAGGCCGAGGCCCACAAAATGCTGTCGAATCAGTAAGATATTTTGAATTATCTTTTTAAAAAAATAACAAAGAAATGGGTATCTTATTTTGTTCTTTTCTTTTTCAAACACGAAATACGCTCAATGCTTTTAGATCGCCTTGTATGTATATATACATATAACAATTATATTAACGCTTATATTTATTATAATTATTGACAGCAAAGCATATAGTATTTCTCTTCTAGGCAATACCTATAGCATACTGTAAGGAATTTTATCCCTAATATATACTGCCTCCATTTCCCGAAGTAGTTTTATAAAGTAATGTAAAAAAGTGTTTTCTGTGTATTTCTTGCTAAAGCACGATAGATCTCTATCAAATCCTTTTGCCTGAATTTGTTTTTTTGAAACTGCGTTTCTTTCTAAAAAATATTCTTTATTTCTTTGTTTTTGCAAAGAAAACTTCTTCAGCGGAGGATTTTAGTTCAATGAGTATGATTTGATAAGGCAAAATGGATCTTTATTCGAATTTTATTTCTTTGTTTTCCGCGAGAAACACGCGGTTTCTTCTCTGCTAGAAATATTAGGATATCGCGAAAGGAAAGTATTTATTTTCATCGGGGGATGAAATTTATAAGACTCGGGGAAAGAATGTTCTTATCTTTCCTGAAGTTTCTGGCGCGTTGGATGTTTGTTTATATGTGCTAGGAGGAGAAGAGTAAAAAGATAAAAGCGACTCGGCTTGCTACGGAATGTTCTCCAGGGAGTTGGAGCTATGGTCAGCATTCTGTAGCGGAAACTGGTTCATGGACACATTACGGAAACAGCCGAAATTCGAAAAGCACAGTAATTCAAACAAATAACAAAATATTTTACACACATACATACAAGCCCGGGGTTAGTAGTTGTACAAGGCGTGCATTCACTAAGGCCTCCAAATTTGTGGAGCGATCGATAGAAAACCTAGTATGTTTACGCAGTGTAATGCGGAAGTCAAAAACTATCTCGCAGAATAAGTGTCGGCCAAATACTACTTTGCCTGATTCGAAAACTGTACTGGATGTATTATTGTCTAGTTTGGTTGTATGTAATTCATTTTTTGTGTAATTTTGTTATTTTAATTCCATGAATGTATTTCTTGCTTTGCCACCCCCCGCATAAATCAATGCTGCCGGATGACAATCTAACAAGCAATCCAACACCCTACACCTTTGAATAGGTTGCTGGTTACAGGTAGTACACTATTTTATGCATGCGGATCATAGCCTAAAATCGCTCATGCATATATATATGTGAACATGTGTGTGTGTGTGCGTTAGTGTGTTACTCAATTCAAAACCCATGAAGTACCATTATGAAGATACAGACACAGTCAAGGACGAGCAATGTTTTTATATTTTCTTTCTAAATGGTTTGGGTTAGTGTAGTTTGAAGCACTATGGTCTGCTTTTTTGCAACATGATTGTTAATGAGGCAGTATTCTATTGCTATTCCCCCGTTTGATTTAAAGCAACGTTGAAACTTGTTTTAAACCTCGAATTAATCTAAATAATCTGTTAACTAAACCCCAAATGAGAACAAGTATTTAAATGAGTCCACGTTTTGAATTTAAATATCTATGTAAATTTTTATTACAATGAATTAGAATTTTAACGTTACAGTTCTTATGACGATTTTTAATTTTTACTAAATATAACGATAAAAAACAAAGAAAAGTATAAAATTTAAGATTTTGCAATTTTTCCATATATAAATTTTTAAATTTTAAAGTATCATAAAGTGAATGCTTATCAGATTTGAAGCATTTGTAATTAAAAGTATGTCTATAACCAATTACTTTGGATAAGCAAGGATTCTCTCTTTACAAGTGAGTAATTTGCCAGTGAGTAAGTTTCCTTTTGTGTTACACCAACTAGAAGCTCCTTAAGTTTATAAGCGCATATGGACTTTCTTCATGTTGGGGAAGTTTTATCACTGGTAGCGTATTTTTACACGTGCTTTTCACAAAAAAGATATATAATTTTTTAAACTTTTGCTCCAATTATCTTCCCAACGTACTGCTTTATAAATGCTATAACTACAGAAAATGTAAATTATACAGTTTCAGCTTTAATTTCATTAGTATCAAACTATACATATACAATCGCAAAGCATGGTTTTAACAAACAAGCATATCTTTTAACATTTAGAATTTATGTTCATGTTGAGTTTAAAATTAGTATTGTAATCAGTCAGCTCAAACCTTATCTATCCAAAAAGTAGACAGTGAAAATAAGCCATCGAGAGTATGAAATCAAAGGTGGGTCAGTATTAAGAATCATTTAGCAGACAACGTATCTTATCAGAAACGGTATCATCTTTGTCCTCGAAAAACTATCAAATGTGGAGGAGAGTGAAATAAAATTGATAAGAGACAGGCAAAAATCGTTAAATTTCACTTGTAGAAATAGGGAATGAAGAGGTAAAACATAGTCATTTAATATGCTGAAACAATGTTTAAAAATTTCAGACTTGATATGAATAAAATAACTGTTTTTTAGAGAAATAGCTTAATTAATTAACAGATTTGAAATTTAAAATGAAGCAAACAAAGGGTTTTCAAAAGTCTAAAAATATAATATTTTTCCCATTGGTAAAGTTCTAATGGTGAAGAAACTTTTGACAACGTTTTAGCTTTCACGTCAACAGTTTTCAGGTGACCATATTGAGAAAGAAAAATACAAGAAATTTCTCTACACAATTCGGTTGGTAAACAAACAAAGGACGATGATTCCTTGACGTCACTTGACATCACTGGTATCTTTAAACGTCGCCGCTGATTGTCACATAATAAAAATCTTGATTTATTGCGCAAGATACGAATTCAGGTGAGTACGCGACACGCTTGTAAGTGAATTACAAAAAACGAACTTCTACACATTTAATACAAAGAAAAATTATTGGCACTCATACTTTGCAAAATATAGTATTTTAGCTTCAATTAAAAACTCTAAAAGCTTGAAAGTATGAGAAGCATATAATTAAATATATAGGTTCATTTTTTTATTTTACTTATTGAATTGTTTTTTCAACAATTACACAGTAAGATTCTAAAGATTCTAAAAAATGTATTCTACTAATTGCAGAATACAGGTGTGTCTCACGTTGGGTGTAATTTTATCATTTAAATTTTCAGCTAACTAAATGTGTCAGGAAAACAGATTTCTATAGGGACATATAATAAAAATTAATAGTGAAACTGGATTGATATCAGGTTAAGGGACTGACCTGTCGCACCTAGTCATGAAAGTTGGGCTAATATTTTTATGTTTAATGAATATCTGTACTAACTGGTTTTTCAAAAGTCTGATAAACCCATTTATGTCGACATATACAGATATTGATGTTAAACTTATGGTAGATAAATTGTGAGAACTTTTTCTGAATGTTTTTACTGAAGTGAGACTTAATAATGGAATTCTTACATCAGTTATTATAATAGAAATATGTAATTATCTTTAAAGAAATGTCGATTTGAAATATATACTAGAGAAATAACCAAAATAAATAAACATAACGTAATTCTACATTTCTTTAAGTAGTGGGTATTGCATACGTTTATAAAATTTTGCTATTCCTTTGTTTTTCTAAGTTATAAAGAGATATTATTTTAAATGGCCTTTAAATTATTTTTCTATCTATAGCTATCTAAAGCATATATTTTAAAAGATCAATGCTTTATATAGATTTACAAAATAATGACTTGAATATACCTTTTTTTTCAAATATTGATAAGTTATATGACAAGACGTAGAGAAGAAAAATCAATCTGTTATATGTTACTTCATATGGTAAATATGGTACGTAGAAACTAGTTGAAATTTAAATTTTAGGTCAAATTAATTGAAAAATCATTAACTTTTAAATTAACTCTATATGACTGCAAGTAAAACTTTTTATAAATATCAATGCCTCTGTTTTGTAAAAAATTAACATCTCTTATTTATGTTGTGAAGGTAGATTTCTGAATTACAGTTAACTTTGAAGTAAACACAATCGAATATTGTATAGTATGTCCTTTAATTTTTGAAATATTGGACAAAGTGTTGTAGCATTAATGCCCTACTGTATACCTCTAGTGTCACAAAATTATTTTGGCTTTATAAAATGATAATTTAATCATATATAGAATCTTTTCGAAATTAACAGATTTTTAACATTTCCTGTTGGTCTTACAGGACGCTGCACCTAAATCATTAAGAAAGTTTTAAATTTTAACCCCCAAGAAAGCAAAAAAACTGTTAATAAAAAAAAAACATTTGTAAAATAGTATAAAGCAATTTCATTCATCCTGTTTATTCTGAACCATGTGCAATGTCTCTTTTAAATATTTTTTAATAACGTAATATAAATATTTGACAGATATATTTTCAGTTAAAACGAAATTACCTAAATAATTTGAGAATAAACATTTAATTTTGGATATTAGGATAGTAAATGCTGTATTGCTGTATCATATTAAGTGCTGTACGAGAGTTTTGTAATTTAAAATAAAAATATAGTATTATCTATAAAATAATCTTTTGACTTCTAATTTTCTTTCATACCATTAACTTTCCTGCATAAGGTTCTGTAAAATAATCCATTTCGTAGTGGCAAAAAACTACAAACAAACTGCAGGAGGAAAAATGAATATTTACTATAGAGATAATTTCTCTTAAGAAAATTTCTCTTTCACTCTCTTCTTAAACAAAATGAACCTTCATAAATAAGTTTAAATATGTGATTTTCTAAACAGTTATTTCTTACATATTTTCTAAACAGTTATTGGGTAACAGAAAGCAAGAGACTGTAAATTTCCTAATATTAACCCAAAGAATTCAGGCATTAAACTCAGGCCTTCATTAACCACAAAATTCGCAATCGGAAAATTTGAAAATAAATATTTAGACACAGAAAGAAAACTTATTTATATGCGTTATTTAAAAAATTTCATTGTATTTGCTTTGGCATGCTTTGGTAGTGATTAGTTAGTTTCTTTTAGATCTTTGGTTAGTTTGGTTTAGAACAATAAAGTCTACTGTTATGATATACGAGGGATAATAAGACTGAAACTATCCCTTTCAAACCATTTCCAAACAGTTAAGAATATCGATGCTAGCAGTAGGATTCAAACCTGCAAAATCCAGTACCGGATAATAGCGCCTTATCATTTGGCCACAGTTCAGAAACACAACATTCGGTAAATACACTTTAGATGTGATTTGACCATTAGAAGAAATGAAAAAAATCACAAATGCAAAAAAATATTTCCTTTGAAAAAATTATGTTAAATTACAGTAATGGCATAGCGGAAATGGAATGCAAGACTTTGATATTACAAGGGTAGAAAGAGAGGTTCATCCAGTGAATTCGTGATGAATTGAATGTATTACAGTACAGTTACGATGCTGTATTAATGTTTGACAGCAAATGAATCTCTAGAAAATGAAATTTGTTAAAATATATCTATGGTGTAACCACTATGTTGAGCAAGGCGTTAACATTACATAGATGTACATAAACTTAAGTCGGGATGAATAGCTCTATCTGTTATAAAACATAATTTAAATGTACTGTGCTTACATATGATATAATATAAAATAAATCTTTTATAAGTGAAATTTTTCTTTTTTTATACAATGATAGATAAGACTACACATCGTGACTAATAGAGGCAAGTTTTAAAATTCAAATATTTTTAATTTTCTCTTGATTTGAACTGCAGGATGTTCATATTAATTTAGAAAATAAAACATTCATCCATATATATTCAGCAGAAATTATTTGGTTGTTAGGGGGAATAATTTCATTCATTTTTATTAAAATAAACACTTTTTACTTTAATTTATTGCTATAAAGTGAAAAATAAATGTCTCCATGGACATTACGAACCTTATATCCGTCTAATTCCTCAGCAGAGAAAAGGTACCCGCTTGTATCGAAACTTACCCCTAGCTGCGAAGAATAGGCATATTTGGGCGGAAATATTAAGCTCAGCCACCGCCTCATTACGTACTAGCGACGCAATAATAATGATTTCTCCCCCTTTTAATCGTACAGCATCCAAAGAAAAATCACTTTGCATCCACACTGCCCTGGAGAAAAAAAAACAGTTCACGAAATAAAGAAAAACAGGACCACACTCTTTCGAAAACGGCACCTTTAGCTTTATCGAGGGCGTTTAAGATACAGCCGTGAAAGCCCTCTCCCAGCCCGAAGCGGGCCATAGCAACGTTATCGGAGGGTTGAAATTTTCTTACTTTTTTTTTTTACTTTCCAGATAAAAAAATAGGGCTGCAAAAATGCAGGTAGGGAGAGATAAGAAAAAGCATTTTGAGTGGATATTTTTTTACGAGTTTTGACGTTGGGCGTCCGTGAAGGAAGAAAAATATTTGAAGGGTAATTTTAGAGATGACTGCTAGAAGAGTAAAGGTATTTCGAAGAATTATTAATGTGATTTTTAACCTCATGAGGGACGAGAAAGTTTTGGAAATCACGTTCAAATATGCGTTCGAAGTGTTTTGACAGGGAAAAATGGGCATTTTGGAGTCTCTCGGAAAGCGGTTTAATATCATAATTTGTCATTTTAAAACTCACTGTAATACGTCATAAAAACGATTTCTTGCAGAGATTTTTCAGGATTTTAAGAGAGAAAATTAATAATATATTTGTATACAGATGTAAAGATCATGCCATTATTGCACTTGCATGAAATTGTTATTCTTAAGCTTTTCTTTTTTTATTGTTTTTTGCGCTCCCCGAACGAATACAGATATTAGCTCAATAACTAAGGTACTAACGATTGAAAACAGAATTTTTGGATTTATTTTCTAGAGAAGGCAATGAAATCGAAGATGGTTGAATGGTTTTGGTTCATTAAGTTCATGATTAACAAAAACAAACTTTAGCAGTCTAAACAAACACGGCACTCTGAGATTCTGCCAAATAATGTGTATCATTTCGAAAGTAATGCATGCATCAGATATTCAAATATAAAAAACAATGCCATATTTAGAATAAATATGCGAAGTAAACTGAGATTATTTGTATTGTAATAACCATCTTGTATGACATTCCCTTACATCCCCATCAAGAAGGTTAGTGATTCTAAGTTGCAAGTCAATACTGTCAGAATATGAAAGATTATCTTTTGCCGGTTTATAAAAGATACAAGATTCTCATTTGTCCGGGAAGCATATACAGATATTAGCTCAATAACTAAAGTACTAACGATTGAAAAAAGTATTTCTGGATTTAGTTTTTAGAGAGGGCAATGAAATCGAAGGTCGTTGAAGGTCTTGGTTCAATAAGGTCATGAATAACAAAAACAAATCTTAGAAATCTAAACAAACACGACACTGAGATTCTCCCAAATAATGCTTATCATTTCAAAAGTAATGCATGCATCAGATATTCAAATATAAAAAAGCAATGCTATATTTAGAATAAATGTGCAAAGTAAACTGAGATTATTTGTATTGTAATGACCATCTTGTATGACATTCCCTTACATCCCAATCAAGAAGGTTAGTGATTCTAAGTTGCAAGTCAATAGTGCCAGTATAAGAAAGATTAACTTTTGCCAGTTTATAAAAAATACAAGATTCTCATTTGTCAGGGAAGCAGTGATTACACTATCAACATAATTTCAATTTCATTCAAAGGACAATATTACTTTAATCTTGAAATGGCCACAGGAGCATTGCTTGAAAATATTTTGACATTTTAGGAAAATCAAAGAGTCGGGAATCTTCCTTTATAAATCGATAGTAGTCATTCTGCAGAAACAGTCAGGAAAACAAGATGGCACACAGTTGATTTTGAGTATCCGGTTATAATCTAAATGACATTTTGGAATTCAGCGTCTACGAATACAATAGGTTGTTAGTCTAAATAATCTAATTAAGCAATTAAGGATATAGTTATAGTCTAAATGACATTTTGGAATTCAGCGTCTACGAATACAATAGGTTGTTAGTCTAAATAATCTAATTAAGCAATTAAGGATATAAAAAGTATCAGAAAATTTTCTGAATAGTTTATACGAGTTATCCGCTAAAGTAAACGAACCTATTAACATGATCTAAAATGGTATTGCATGAGAGATTATAAGAAGAAAAATAATTTAAGTTATGTAAGCTATGACCCAGACAGCAAATTTAGTTTGCAGCAAACTTGCAGCAGTCTTGCTTTGCAGATCTGTAAACTTGCAGCAAATTCAGCATGACAAGTTTGCAAGTTTGAAACATGACTGCAGCAAGTCAAAAAATTTTTGATTGCTCAATGTTGTCATGACAAGGTTGTTACAGTTTTGTAGCAAAATAGCATTGCAAAGGAGTGGTCACTTTATGTTCCATCTAACTTGCAGGAGTTTTGCTGCAAGTTTGTAGCATCAAATTTGCAAGCGTCAGTCGATGAAAGCAGTTTGCTAGTGTCAGTATATGAAATATTAACTTCTGCCGGTTTATAAAAGTCTCATTTTTCTAGGAAGCAGTGATTACACAATCAACATAATTTCAATTTCATTTAATGGTCAGTATTGCGTTAATCTTGAAATGACCAAAGGTGCATCGCTTGAAAATATTTTGATATTTCAGGAAAATCAAAGAGGCGGGAATCTTCCTTTATAAAATCGATAGTAGTCATTCTGCAGAAACAGTCAAGAAAACCAAATGGCACACAGTTTATTTTGAGTATCCGGTTATATCCCAAATGGCATTTTGGACTTCAGCGTCTAAGTATACAAGAAGTTATTAGTCTAAATAATCTAATTAAGCAATTAAGAATATAAAAAGTATCAGAAAATTTTCTTAATAGTTTATACGAGGTATCCACTAAAGTTAACGAACCTATCAAGATGATCTAAAATGGTATAGCATAAGAGATTATAAGAAGAAATATAGTTTAAGTATGTAAGCTATGATCCAGACAGCAAATTTAGTTTGCAGCAAAACTTGCAGCAAGTTCAGCATGACAAGTATGCAAGTTTGAAACACGACTGCAGCAAGTCAAAGAATTTTCGCTTGCTTCAATGTTGTCATGACAAAGTTGCCACACTTTTGCAGCAAAATAGCGTTGCAAAGGATTGGTCGTGTTATGTTCCGTCTAACTTGCAGGTGTTTTGCTGCAAGTTTGTCGAGTCAAATTTGATATGACAAGATAGTATCCAGATAAAATCAAACTTGCTGCAAGTATGCACTCTATCTGGGGAAGATCGGTGAGAATTATTTTAACAGCTCGAACATTTTCAATTTCAGTTCTTAACAGATTAAAACAATACAAAAATCTGTAAAATAACGAGAAGAAATTAAACCTCATTTGGAAATGATTCTGAATAATTCAACTTCGTTTTAAATAAAGGGAATATTTTTTAACATCCTATGAATAGAAAAAGTGTATATGAATGCAAAAGGAACAAATGAAGTGTTGTCAAATATTTAAAAATATTAGATATTTATATATTTACTTAATTTTTTATGTAGAAATTACAGCCTTAAAAATTATTCTATTGAGACAAAGAACAGAAAACAGGCGGGAACAACATTTTGTGTAGGTGTATAAAAAAAGAAAATTTTATCAATACCAAGGCAAAAGGTTTTTATCGTGTAAGCAAGAGGATAAGAGATGTGATGTTTCATATACTGCGTAAAAACAAGCTCTCATAATATTGTGAGTCAGGTTACGACTGTGTTATCGGCTACAAAGAATTTTTAGATATCCGGATATATCTTGCTTACGCGACCTGTCGAACGAAGGCTCTTCAGAGGATAAAAAAACTGATATTACATATCTAACAACAATTTCAAATCGAGTTGCAAAAATATTTTTGAAAATAACGGCTATTTTATACAAACAAATACAATGACAGTCAAATGCATATACCTTGTTTTTTAATTATCACACTTGGTTCAATGCCATGTAAGTCTAATAATTTAAGTAACATGGATATTTTAAGATAATTTATTAACAAACCTTTCTCTTCAGTTACTACTCTTATGTATCTAAACATAATATGTGGTTTCAAATCTGATTGAAATCTCAGAGTTGGTAAAACAAGACTAAAAGATATCTCAGATTTGTGAATATACAAACATAGCATTTTAGTTGTATTGTATTTTTGTTCCTTGACTACTAATATCTTTTGAAATACCTATTGAAAAGCAGAAAAATTTGAATATGTGAAACAGTTTTTACTAAATGCTCCGTCAGTTATTTTAAAACCTTAAACCATTCAAGCCTCATGTGTGACTACTTGAATTTTAGGAATTAATTAGACCGTGTTAAATAAATTATTTTATTCTTCACAATATACAGTATCGTTACAATATAAATATATGAACTTTCACGGTACATTTTGTTTGATATTAATTAATATTGATATATAAGCGGAAAAGCTATAGTACTTAAATATACTTATTATGTACTTTTTATATCAAATATAAATATTATATATATATATATATATATACATATTTATATACCTAATATTAGTAATGAAATATAATTGTCTGTTTTATTGAAATGTGTTTTTTCACATAAAAATATTTGTGCTAAAAATTTCACATATTGGTAAACTTATTTTCGTTTTGTTATTTAAATCCTTTAGTTTTAGATTTCTCAACACAAAAAAAATCACATTTATGATCATATTTAATGTTGTTCAAATGTAATCAATGGAATATTACATCGTATTCAATCTTTATTATTATATTACTAGTAGTTATACTATAATACTGAGAACACCGATAGCGTTAATTTTCATTCTAATTATCAAACTTTGTCACTATGATCGTAAACAATAATATCATGTGAACACCGTTCAGAAAAAAAACAGTGAGAGCTCCCTTCCTTTATGGCTTTTCACATCTTGTGTTTGTGTGAAAAGGGCTCTCAAAGATATACTGATTTTCAACTTTTTAACTAATTGGTATTTTATATTCGTTTCTTAATTCATAGATTTTGAAATATTTTGTGACTTATTAACACATTGAAGATGGGAGACGAGAATATTTTTTTCTTCTGTTCGTCTTTTATTTTCAACTGTTGGTGACGGATGACGGAAATTCACGTTCTTTGGGATCTGTGTTTTGAATCTCTTGTTATCACTTTAACAAAAAAAAAATGTGCGGGAACTGAGGCTAGATACTTTTCAGCATATACCGTCTTCAATGTGTTAAGAAATGTAATCTTTTATTTTTAAGTTTTAATCTGAGAAAATATTGTTAAGTAGCTTAGATGTATATGTGTATTCCTTTCTTTTTCTGCATCGTTTTCTTCATGCATATTGCAAGCGATGTTCCAGGAATCGCTAAATTTCAGTATAGATATTTCTTAACTCGTTGTATCAGAATTTGAAGCAATGTTGGCTTTTAATTATGCTGTATTAATTACTGTTGTATTGATATATTTTGAAGTAGCATTCCATTTTTAAGTATATGTCCTGAGACCTTTGAACCCGATACTGCCATCTACCCATTAAATAATTCGTAGGATAGATAAAGTTATTGTTTACCAAACTCAAGATTTTGCAATTTTCATTCTGCATTGTTGCTATACTAGATCTAATAAAAGAGGGATCTACTGCTTACAGTTGATTACAAAGATCTACAAATGTTCATACCAAAATTGGAATTCGAACTTATGAACTCAAGTATGAAAGAGTCTGAGGCCTTGTAGCCTTCCAGGATTGTTCATTCGAAAGAACAATATATGGCATTCGAATGTTACTTGTGCACTTAATTTAAATTATTTTCGGAATTTATAAATTTTACCCTTATAAAATGATTTATTTCTTCCTTTTTTGTCCTAGATATCTCTTCTTAATTTTATGAGGACATTCAGATATGATTCCTCATTGGTTTCAACTCTTCAAAAGGAGTTATTGATATGATCTATATATGATGTGAAATACTGAACCAAGAATGTTATCAAATAACGTCATCAGCTTATAATTTGATCGACTGAAATAGTGCAAAAAGATTTACTTCAATTGACTTCTATAACAGAATGTAATTTGTTTAAATATTTGAACAAATGTAATAAAAAATCATACATCATAACATCATAACGAAAGGACTTTGCAATAAGTATCATACTAAAACCGGTTCGAGAAATGCACAATCAGTTTATCCCACCCTGGTTCAGACTTCACAAAATTACCTTATATAAAATAAGATACCTATCTATTATAATATTGTCTTTGATCCATTGTAATATTTAATTCACTTAATGTATTCTTTATTTATTAAGAGAAAAATTGGCAAGAGTTGTGCACTTCCTTTATAATTTTTTTTCATTTTGCGAATAAAATTAAATTAAATAAATGTAACGCACAAAGCATTTTAAGAACATATGACAAAGTTATTAAACTGTCCATACAGATAACATGTCTAACGCAATATTTTATAGGCACCTACATAGCCTTATAGGCAGGTTATTTTAAGTTAGGTTAAAAGAATCACAAAAAATGTTTTTTTAACATTACTTATGGAAAATTAGCTTTAATACTTCCATTTCTTTGCATATTTAAGCATTTTTAAAATTAATTAGCTATAAACTTAAAATTCAATTTACGGGAAAAGGCATTTCTAATTGCTTTTTCTTATTAAAACCGTGAAAATAAATTTTCTTATTAAATTCGTGGAAATATTTTTTTTATTACATTCCATTTTTAATTATAATGTTATTAAGTTTCTAGGCTATTAGAGGAAAAGTATAATCTTGCAGTATATCTGAAAGAAATTTCTAAACTTGCCTTCCTATTCTAATGCGAACTTTCTTTCTTTCTCTGATTACAATTTTAAATGGTTACTTCTTTGAAAGGGGATTTCATGATTAAACTGTTTTCTACAAAATTCTGAGAACAACATATGTTTGGGGAAATAAAAGAAAAAACTTCTTAGTGTTTTACATAATCCATAAACTAAATAGATATTTCTAGAGAATATAAGATATCTTTAAAGAAACAAAGCCCCTATTTACTGCAAAGTAAAAAAAATATATAAAGTATATGATTTTCATTGAAGTAAATTATGTAATGATAACTATATACATACATGCATATATATATATATATATATATATATATATATGTGTGTGTGTGTGTGTGTATAACATACATACATATATATAAATAAATATATATATATATATATGTGTGTGTATATATATATATATATATATATACATATATATATATATATATATATATATATATATATATATATATATATATATATATATATATACACATGTATATATGCGCAGTTAGCGCGTGGACATGGAACGGTCAACACATTTTTCCCGCTTAGATCCACCACAAAAAAAATGAAAAAGGCGCAAGTTGCTTTCAAATAGAACTATGAGTTAAACTTATTATTATCGAGAAGACTTCTTTTTCCATTCGCCTTAACACTGGATCACGATACATATATACATATATACATACATACATACATACATATATATATATATATATATATATATATATATATATATATATATATATATATATACATATATATATATATATATATATATATATATATATATATATATATATATATATATATATATATATATATATATATATATATATATATATATATATATATATATATATATATATATATATATATATATATATATATATATATATATATATATATACATATATACATATATACATACATACATACATACATATATATATATATATATATATATATATATATGAGAGTAGTGAAACCCTTTTTGGGTTTACTTTACTTTCTGGTACCAATTTGACAGTATAACTAGTTTTGGAAATATATTTAGGCGTAGCATCGAGTTATAATCCAATGTCTAGCTATGAATGGAAAAAATCTGGATTACCTGTTTATACTTGTTTATACAAAGGCTAGTGAAAAGTAGGACATTTCCATGCATTCATGAGCACATCCATTTTAATTTTACCATGATTTTTTTCTTTTTATTTCGTTATTTTTCTAAAGGAAGGACTAGTTTAAAATATTATCTTTCGATTATTTTCTGGAACTTATATTCCGAGAAATATTTTAAAATGAATAGCCTGCTTATCTGTTCTAAATGTGGTTATGCTATTTTATTAAAATGTACAGGGTGTATCCAAAATCCTTCAACAGATTTATAGGTATGATAGGATAATCTCTGTAACATCAAGACGAACAAAGTTTGCTATGAAACATAGACGTTTTACTGTGATCTAAGATTGTTACAGCATTTCGGTTGCACGCAGTATAAAGTACTGTACAATTTGGATTTTCACATTCAGTAATCTATTTTTTCTGAAAATAATTGATAACAATTCTACTGCTTTTTCACTAAGATAATTATTTTTTTTCAGTGAAATAAAAATATATAAATATATTCGTTAATTACTGAATTCAATAATTAGTTTCATACAATGAATACATTTTATGATTCATTATCAAGTGGTCAAGGCTGAGTCAAATTTTATTTAGAAATAATTTTAAAATATAGTGGCATTCGTCATGCAATAAAATATTAATAAACAACCAAATAATTTTGTGTAACATATAAATTCACTTTAGGTAAAATGAATTCATATAAAAAAATTGATCATTAATACTGCAAACATAAATATTGCTTCGACAAATTATAATATAGTAGAACCTCGGTATAACGACCCCCTGTGGGACCAACAGCATATGGTCGTTGGAACGAAAGGTGGTTGTGACGAATTTAAAAAATATATAAAAAATATTTAGCAAAGAGATGATGGAATAGTACATACCTAGAGAACACTTCTATTTATTTGTATTTCCATTACTGAATTAAAAAAAATTCTTTGATTGACGTCAGTTTCAAGTTGATTTGGGAATTTTTCATTATCAATGATACCATATCCGTTAGATTTTGAAAGAAATATTCAGAATTTAATTGTCCTTCAAAATGTTGACGCAAGGCATTGATTACATTGAAGGCTTCTTTTTCATTCATTATTTCAAAAGTTTGGACGATTTCTTCTCCGTCGTCGGAATCGCAGATTTTTTCATTTCCGGTAGTGCGGGCAATAAAATCGTCCTCATTCAATTTTTCTACACAGCACTGTAAAGTTTCGTCTATCGGAACAAACTCATCAAAAGATAATTGAAGATTAAGTTCTCCCCTTTTTATCACGACCCCTCCCTTCTTTTAAGCAAACACAAAGAGAGAAGTACAGGTTTCTTGAAGTTGCACCACAGTACAATAATTTTAAAATAGCTCACTTGCTCATGAGTTCTGCGAACTAAAATTGGTGGTCATTCTAACGAAAAATAATACACTTGGGGTCGTTGTAATAATTCAAAATTAACATGATTTCTATGGTAAAATAATTGGGACTTTTAAGATGGTCGTTCTAACGAAGGGGTCGTTGTATCGTAGGTCGTTAAAAAGAGGTTCTACTGTATTATACAGAATTCCTTTAAAATACATTAAAAATTATAGAAAGTAACCTTAAAATGAACTGTAAAAAGAAAATGAAAATTTATCTTATTAAAAAGATGTATAAAATTTCAACATCTTAAACAACGGAAATTCATTTCCTATCTAAAGAACAAATAAATTGAGCTTTCTTTTGAAATTGGTACATTATTAAACTGCTTTGTTTGTAAAAGTCCAAAGATTTATCTTGATAAGATTTAAGGATTTTCTCAAACATATTTGCATTTGTTCATTGGTGTGCTTAATAACTTCAAAGCAAAATATCCCTAAACATCTTATTTGAAATTCCAAAAATTTATTATTTAAGAAAGAAAAATATTTATGTAGAGAGTAACTGTGTTAAACATCTTAAGGATTAACTTGGAAATATCGTTAAAATTTAAGGATTTGAGCAAAGTTTGTTGCACAGAATATATTTATTTAAAAATAAAAGACTTAAGAAAAACTTACTATCGTATCTCTCCGTTTAATATTTTTAAGGACTTGCATTGAGTTATTTTGATAGAAGCACATTTGTATGGAACAATTAAACTTTAAAAGCGGAAAGTAACAGCTTTACTTTTATTTTCAGCTACAATATTATTTCAATAATATTTACATATTCTTAAAATTGGTATTAAAGTGAAGTTAATAAATAAATTCATGGGGTTTTACATGGATTTGAATAGTAGATTATATACCATAGGCAAAATTCCTCTATCTATCATTAGCTACTGCACAGGAATATTTTATAAAAATAAAACCTTTATCAAAGCATATGAATCATAAAATTATTTTTACCGTAGGTTTGTTCGATTTTCTTCTTTGACATTTCCTATTGTTTCGTATATAGTAAAAATAAAATTAATTATTTTCCTTGACCGTAACAGATATTGAGCAAAATAAAATACTATTTAATAATTTTAAGAGAAATGAATTAAAAGAACAATAAAAATATCAGTTTATTTCGTCAGATATATCGTTTTTTCTAAGTAATTTTAAAATAAAATATATTGACATGATATTTATGATAAATGAAATTTTACATACAGGTCTTATTGCACATTAACAGGTATGTGTTGATAATGCAACGGATTCAATTTACAATTTTTTTTAGATGAAAAACATTACCTAGGGTTGTTTGAACCCAAAAGCAAATGTTTAGAATTATTGTTATAATCATGTCTTCTCTAATGCTAATTACCGTATAAGATTTTCAGAGAAATATAATTTATTATTTTCTGTATTCAATTTCTCGACCAAACATATCTCTTCAATTTAACTTGAATTTTTTAATCTCTTAAACATTATTGTAACGGTTAAAATTTGCTCATATATTTTAACGTTTTCGGGTTTTAAATTGTGTACAACAAATAAGTGCAAGCCACGTGCATAACACAATTTGCAGCGATTAAATGACATTCCATGAGCAATAAATCACCAATTTCAAGTAAGTAGACATTAGATGAAAATTCTAAATGTTTACTTTTGAGAATTAAGAAATCCTTCATGATGTTTTTTCATTTTTGATATAGAATCGCAAGTGGAATCTGTTGCTTTTTCCACTTATGCTTTTAAACGGGTGATTAGGCCTTTACAGGAAATTTAGATCACAGTTAAATTTAAGCTAAATTATGTATAATTTCGTCTCAAATTACTTAGATTTGAATAAGAAAAGATCGAAATGCCGCAAGTGAAATTAGACTATAACAAGTTTCTACTTTGTATCAAGACTTATAATTAGTTTTTCTTCTAATCTTTGTTTAATTTAAAGTACTTCGCTACAGCTGTCCCTGACGTTTTACAGTTCTATGAGTTTAATCAAATGGAGTTGGTAGATGTTCCCTAAACTTTGTCCCTAAATCTTCTATTTAAGTGACGTTACTTAATTATGAAATTAAAGAAAAAACAAATACCAACTATATTGCACTTCAAAATACATGCAAAAAGGCAATTAAAACCAGGCTATTAATTTCGCAGAACATGAAAAAAATATTTTAATAAACTCTAAAACTTCTCTTGTGTAGTCGTAAGATTAATTTAATACGGTATGCTTAATTACTTCGAGGAAAAATTATTTCTGCTTTGTAATTCGCATAATTCCAGAACAACTACCCAGCATTCCTTTGCGTGTTCCAGAAATTCAGATACAAAAATTCTGTCCTTTAATCTAGTTGTTCCACATCGAGATAAGTATTGTACCTTGTTTTTTATGTACTTTCATTTTAAGTTCTTTATAAAATTATTAACATTTTAAAACCTTATACGAAATTGCTGCTGATGGCAGAAACTCATTTTTAGTTCAGCTGTTTGTAATAAGAAGTTTAGTTTAATTTTGCTTTTTAATGTAAATTCTATCGAAAAATCTGTTATTTAATAGAACTCTTTTTTTCGTTATTATTTTCTTCCTCTTAAAACATGTAGCTAAGTTAGAAAAACAAGACATTTGATGAATATCAATACTCTTAATGTAAATTAAAAAAATTAAATTTCCTTAAACGAATTTGGAGTTTGAATTCCGAGAGCTACAGTCAGTAATAAAGAGAATAATGAAAGTAAGAGTAACATATTTTGACCGTGAACTGTGAACTCAAAACCACCTCATTTTATAATAGTTTGCACTGCATAAGGATACTACTTTCACTCAATGGAGTAGATTTCAATACCCGCAGAAGACTTGGTTGTCATGTAGTTATAAGTATTACTAAGAAATAATGTAGCTATATCGATAAAATTTATTCTGCATATTGAAGAACATTATCATTTGAGAACGAAAGTAAAGTTATATTCAAAATAGCTAACTAAATAGAGAATAATGAAAGTAAGAATAACATATTTTGACCGTGAACTGTGACCTCAAAACCACCTCATTTTATAATAGTTTGTATTGCATATGGATACTACTTTTACTCAATGGAATAGATTCCAATATCTGAAGAAGCCTTGGTTGTCATGTAGCTATAACTTTTGTTAAGAAATAGCGTAGCTATATCAATAAAATGTATTCTGCATATTGATGAACATTAACATTTGAGAACGAAAGTAAAGTTATATTCAAAATATCTAACTAAATAGAGAATAATGAAAGTAAGAATAAATATTTTTTGACGTGAACTGTGAACTCAAAACCACCTCATTTATAATAGTTTACACTGCATAAGGATACTACTTTTACTCAATGGAATAGATTCCAATATCTGAAGAAGCCTTGGTTGTCATGTAGTATAATTTTTAAGAAAATGTAGCTATATCATAAAATTTATTCTGCATATTGAGAACATTATTATTGAGAACGAAAGTAAAGTTATATTCAAATAGCTAACGAAATAGAATAATTAGTAAAAAACATATTTTTCTAAACTGTGAATCAAAAATTATTATAATAGTTTTTATAAGATTAAACTTTCATAATGTAGATTTCAAATCGAAAAGTCTTTTTCATGTTTATAATTTTTTCTAATTTAATTAGCTATATCATGAAATTTTTTCTGCTTAAACGAAGAGCATTATCATTTGAGACGAAAGTAAATTATATAAAAATAGCTAATAAATGAGAATAATGAGTAAAATCATATTATAGTTAATTGATTCAAAAATCATTTTATTATATTAAAGTTACTATTTCACTCATAAATTTCATTTGAAGAACTTTTCTTAGCTATACTTTGTAAGAATAAACAATAAAAATACCGTTCTGAGAACATTTAACATTTAAAACAAAAATAAAAATTATATTCATAAAAATGTACACTTTTTTGCTTCATTTTTGAATCCAAAGTTGCAATTATTAAAATACTAGTTTTTAAACTATCTTCATGAAATTTAAAAGTTTTGTCCAAAAAATGCTTTTAAAGGCTCTCAATTCACAATCTCCGATTCCAAAGTCGCTACTTCCGTTTTTTTTTAAACAGTTGTTATATTTTTACATTTTTAACTTATTTTTTTTAAATGCGTAGAGACAAAACTTAAAGATTTAGAAGCTTAAAGTTGAAATTTTAGTATAGAGAAATAAAAAAATTAGGAAAAAAATGACGTTTTCAACGTATATTTTTTTGCATAAATTAAATTATTCACAATATTTTTTACAAAATATTTCTTATACTGGACTAGAATCACTAAAATTTGCTTAATTTAAATTTGGTAAAAAATTTGGTCCTTCAAAATCATAACAGAATTTCAAACGAATTTTCTTTATCTTTATATCAATATGAGTGTAATCTCAAAAATTATCAAATTTTCAGCACTAGGTTATTTAAGTAAATATTGCGAAAGCATCAAAATTTTCAACAATTTTTAAGAACTTTTGTGAGAAATTCGTCATTTCAAGTTTAAACATTTTATTAAAAATATGTTCTGAGAAAAACGCATTTGAAGTTTATGAAAAGGAAACTTTAACTATTAAAAAAATTACATACATTTTAAAATTAAATTTCTTGCTCAAAAATTTCTAAATGCCAATTGCTAATTATTAAAAATGCTAGAAAATTTTTAAGCTATCTTCATGAAAATTTAAAAATTTTGTGAAAAAATTTTCTTTAAAAGGCTTAAATATTTCCGATTCAATTGTACTTCTTCTGTTCGACATCATTATGTTTCAGCTGTAAGTTTTCTTTAATGTAGTAATGAAATGATTTAGAGTAAAAGTTAAATTTTTGTATAAAAATAAATAAATTATGAACTTTCAAAAAAAATGATTTTCAATCATACATACTTATATAGATAGCAGTTTATGGAGTCAATGGTTCAAAAATTTTTGAAAATATTTGTAGAATACTTACGAATAATGGAGACTATTTTGTGCTCCCTTTCTAAAGGTTATTCAAGTTTGGGGGTTGAATAAAGTGGAGATAATTATTTAGGAAATCCATTTTAGTCATAATAAAGTAAACTCTGAATATCTCTTTACATTATATGACATGACATATTACATAATTTAAGAGTAATTGTTTGCAACACAATTTTCAGCATTAGTTTTACTGAACAAATCAGCTATAACGAAAATTATGTCACAATTTCATTAGATTCTCTGTAAACATGAAACATTATATTTTTTCCACAGATGATTACATCATTAATCTACTCTAGCAATTTGTTCCTCTTTACTTTTGCCAACAAACATTTATGTAAAGGAGATTCTTACATTTCTCTTTGTAATGCATTAATCTTTACGTGCGTAAACGTTATTACAGAATAACTGTAAATATTATATTTATGTAGCTGATCTCAAAAATATATACGTTTAGCATATTTAATTTGTCTATTATATATAAAAAATATTTTATAATATTTATCATATATTATAATAATTTAAAATTTTAATATACATAATATATATATATATATATATATATATATATATATATTATATATATATATATATGTATAATATATGTAAGTAATATATACCGTCTAATACGCTTTCCGTTAATACAGGGTACAACTTACATGGACTTTGTTTTGATTATGGTAAGGTTCAATTCTAATCTTCTTCTCTATCATGCTGAGATAACGTTAGCACAATTACAATGAATGGGTACAGTGAAGCTAGTTACTCACTGGAACAGTTCACTAATTAGTAAAAAATGGCATCATCTATAGCTCTTTACACTGCAGTCAAATGCTTCAAGTGACACGTTGGAAACGTGAAACTTTGAGGAAACCAAAATAAGAGAATAAGGGTCACTCTCAGCGATCTATTTCTTTGCACGAAGTAGAAAAAATATTAAGATAACGGAAACATCCAAAGTAGACTGTGCAGAAAACAGCATGCAATAGCAGTAAACAATTCAAATCGAACAGATAACTTTTACCACAGCCAAAGAATATCTCATAAAACCACCAACATCATCAAAATCTTTTTAACGCCCTTAGGAATTTTCTCTTCATATCAGTGACCTCTTTTCCATTCCAATATATTTTCTGTTGTATGCAAACTTTTAAGTAAATTATTAAAACAACAGTCAAAACAATTAAATTCCTTTGAGCCATCGGTAACGGGGCCCACATATATCCTACATTAGCATCAATGTCTTACTCAAGTCCTTTCACAGTACCGACATCATTAAAATCGCAGACAGTAATACAGTTCTTAATGTACCATAAGCGACTTATATATATATTAATACAAATTTTTATTTATATTTATATATATATAATATATATATATATAATTTTCTTTAATATTATACAATTATATATATATATATATATATATATATATATATATATATATATTTATATATATATATATATATATATATATATATATATATATATATATATTATATATAATATAAGTGTGTGTCTGTTTGTGCGTCTCTTATACAAATCCACACATTTTATCTTAGTCATCAGATTTTGGGCAGGCGTTTCTTTGATACCACCATACGGCCAATGTTGGGATTAAAACAACTTCCAATTATCAGGTTGCGAGAAAATTATAACAGATATTAATGGTACCAGTTGACGATAAATGGCAAAATATGAAATATTTTGGTTATCTTTTCAACAAGAGTAAAATACACTAACTCATAACTTAACAATCCGCAACGTTTTAAAGAGAAAATTATTTTAAGGTATGATTTGAAATAATGTTAGCATTAAAGGAAAATAAAGTATAAAGTATAAAAGAAAGTATATCAAAGGTAAATAAATATTTTGTGTAATAGTATAATATGTTGAAAATGTGCCAAATAAATTGCTGAAAAGGATATTTAATGGACACTCTATATTGTTCGTAAATATCGAAGAACTTTAGAACCCTTAAACTGGAAATACTGCAGCATCTTCTTGAGGCTTAAGACGGTCTGAATTGCATTTTGAGATTTGCTTTATAAAAAATATCACTAGAATTGATAATGATTTTTACATATTAAAAGGAAGTAATTTTCTATTAGCTTAGTACAAGGGAAAATTACTAAATATTGTTAAATATTGAATTTTTATACATGATAGCTTATTTTAAGTTAAAAAAGCCCGTGGCATCGATAATTATATACACCCAGACCGAAGAGTTTACGTTGTGCCGGTCTGAATTATGATTGCAGGGCAATCTCAAAAAGTAAAAAAAAAAGTTTTCGTGTTAAGTATACAGATAAAAATAATTTAAATAATCATTAAAAATCTTTAAGCATTATGTCTTTTTTATGATCAAAGAATTACAGAATGTTTCCGTGATCAAAATCACTTAATCTCCAGTGTTAATAAAACGAAATCGAATTGCAATCTTTGGTGGATCATTAGCTACACCGCTAAAAGTTTTTTGATGCAGACAAAAAGCCAAAAAAAATGAAATTGTATAGTTTGCATTGGAATACTGATAGTAATAAAAATCCAAGTAATTTGCGTACATCGCCAGAAAAAAAATCTACAAGGAAGAATTACAAAATCAAAAAAAGGTAATTTTTTCGCTCCTTGATTGTTTTGCAAGAAAAAAACTATAAAAATATACAGTACGTAATTACTTTTGAAGCTAGATGGAATTCTTCGAAAATTTTCCAATGAAGATCAGATTATTAAAAATTGCAAAATCCATTATTAAAAAGCTTTTAGTCGGATGAAATTTTTTAACAGACTTAGAATTCAATTAATGAAGATGGAGAAACATGAAGTTACTATAAAAATAAATTCCTGAATAAGAGGTTGAAGAATTAATACTCATTAAATTTTTTTAATGAACGAAGTAATCATTGGAGTCTGACATCTTCTACTTAAGTTTTTGGATGAAACGATAGGAATTTTGAAAAGAACTTAAACTCTTACACTGATTGAAAGAAATAAAGAGTATTTGTAGTAATTGATTAAATTAATTCGGAATTCATCAATGGCTCTAACCAAAATATCCCAATAATATTTTTCTCATTGATTGTTTCTCAAATATTTCAAAAACTATTCTAAAATATTACCAAAATAACAATCATAAGTATTTTTTTTATAAAAATTTAAAACTTATGAAACTTAATCTAAACAATAGACTTATAGATTTTTTCTCAAATATTGCTTAAAAGTATATTGAAATATCACAAAAAAAAACAATCCTAAGTGAGTTTATAAAAACTTAAAACTTGTTATACTTGATAAAAGTTTTCAAACAATCTGAATTTTCAGAAGGAAAAACTTTCTAAAGAATGTTGTAAGTATGATCAATAAGATTATTTTTCAAAGCCGCTTACTTTCATTTAAATTTATTATTTCCATTTGATATTTAAATTAAGCCTCACAAAGAATTACTTTACCATTTTAAGATCAATGTTTCTAAAATGTTTTCACCTCTGTGCTTCATAAAATACCCTTAGCAATTTAATTTAATGAATGTTAGGTATACTGAATGATGTAAAAATAACACATACACACATACACACACTTATTTCTCTCAGGGAGCTCTAGTAAATAAAATAATAATCTGTTTAAATACAGTGATAGATCTGCAACAACTCTGTAGATATTAAAATAATATATTTTTTTACACTAACTGTAAACGTAGGACACTAGATAGATCTGAAACACGTGACTCTGTAGATATTGAAATAATATATTTTTTACACTGACTGTAAACGTAGGACACTAGATAGATCTGAAACACGTGCAGGGATAGATCTGAAACACGTGACTCTGTAGATATTAAAATAATATATATTTTTACACTGACTGTAAACGTAGGACATTAGATAGATCTGAAACACGTGCAGATATAGATCTGAAACACGTGACTCTGTAGATATTAAAATAATATGTTTTTTTACACTGACTGTAAACGTAGGACATTAGATAGATCTGAAACACGTGCAGGGATAGATCTGAAACACGTGACTCTGTAGATATTAAAATAAAATATTTTTTTACACTGACTGTAAACGTAGGACACTAGCTGCAGGGATAGATCTGAAACACGTGACTCTGTAGATAGTAAAATAATATATTTTTTTACACTGACTGCAAACGTAGAACACTGGCTGCAGGTTTAGATTTGAAACACGTGACTCTGTAGATAGTAAAATAATATATTATTTTACACTGACTGCAAACGTAGGACACTGGCTGCAGTTATAGAGGGGAAAAATTGTCCTTTTTCCTGTTAAGGGATTTACTTGCACGAGCCTATCTATTGCAATACATTTTTTCAATGTTAAATATCGATTTAAATACATGTATTATTTTATAAAACTTTAAGTATTTCCAAACAAGTTTAATAAACAATTTATTTATTTATAACACTTATTAATCACATATTTACAGAATTTTTATATCCCTGCCTCGCGTTAGTCATGTACCCATAATTGTAGTTTTTCATTTTCGTCCCCTGTGAAACAACGGATCTAGGAAATTGACTAAAAGTTTTAGTAAGCTTAGTTAATTCTTGAAACCTCTGACTTTCCAAGGAGCTAACGTAATCCAGTTTTAATAAGAAATATCCACGCCCAGGGTAAACGATCTTGGATCTCAGTATTAAGTTATTACTATGATTTTTAATAATTCTTAAGTTGATTTTACAGCAATGGTACCTTTTAATATTTCATATTAGAAGATATCAGGTGATATATCCAAATTTTACAGCTTCCTTAAAATATTTTTCAGTTAAACATATAGTTAAATTAAGTTCGAATGAAAACCTAGATTAAAAGACAAGAAGAAATCTTAAAACTAAATAATCTTACAGAACTAATTAAAATATATTAATCTTGCAGATGTTTTTAAATTTACCTTAGAGACGCAAAGAATCTCAAAGTTTTAATCACTTTCAAAATTATGTGCTGCGTATAACTTTTTCTACTTCTTAAATTGTATTTACATTTCTATTTAACAGAAGGTAGGTATAAAGTTATACAAGAAATCTTAGTCCGAAAGCTTAATGAATTCTTATTACGGGAAGATGCAAGAATTTCCTAATTCGTTTGTTTTCTCATGCGTCTCTTTGGAATTAATCTAGATGTACACAAGGCAGCTTAGAAATGTAAAATTTACAATAGGATTTTGTTACACCCAGAATAGAATGAATGTATAGTTAAGCCTTTTGCTAATTAGGTCCGGGAAATTTACTTCGTGTATGCTTCTTGACAGCTTCATTGAGCTTCGTGTTGCTCTCTGTTATTTTAGGACAATGTTTTACTCTTTCGAGGAAAAGAGAAAGTTATTATTAGAGCTTTTCCAACTTTTACTAATAACATATTCTGAAATAGTTAATAATATGCTTACAGTCACTGTCAAAGTAAAAGATAGCTTACATATATATTACTATCTAATTATTATTTTACCAGTGAATGAGCGTAAATGAACTTTCCTGTTATTTTCGAGTGTGGTTAGATGAAAATTATACATTTCATTTCACTCGCAGTCCATGGTTTATCTTCATAACATCAAGTTTATTTTAAATTTCAAGCAACATAAATAATAATTTCCATCCTTGTGTTTTTAGGCAAAAGCCGTGGAATTTCTTGCAGAATAAACAAACTGCCTCATTTATGTACATTAGGATTCTTAAATGGTTATTCGTGAATTTAGTTTATATA
Organism: Pardosa pseudoannulata; assembly: GCA_032207245.1. Taxonomy (NCBI): domain Eukaryota; kingdom Metazoa; phylum Arthropoda; class Arachnida; order Araneae; family Lycosidae; genus Pardosa; species Pardosa pseudoannulata. The sequence goes on along the minus strand of CM063508.1, from coordinate 80,953,327 downwards.
ATTTAAGTTAAAATAAAATATTTACGAGGATTCTCCAAAATGTTATTTGATATGATATTAAGAAATCAAAACAGGATCAAAATATGATAACTCTATTTTTATCTTAAAGTACTATCTATTAAAGTTATTTATTTTAGACGTAATTATCTCCAATGCTTAAACAGTCGCATGGTACAATTTTTAAAATTCTTCAGCAAAGATATCTTGTACAACGCCCGTTAACTATTCTTGGATTGCAGCTGTCACCTCATGATTAGTGTAGTACTGTCATTTTGAAAGTTCTTCCTTCGTGGAACTAAAAACCTGGATGCTACAAAGTAAAATGTCTGAGTTATAAGGATTTAATATTTCACCTTTAATTTTTCCAGAAATTCGCACATTTCTTAAACATGTTACATCAGTTCGCGATAGCTTGATGTGACAGAATGTTCATCATATAATTTGTGAATCTTATAATTTCAGTGAATTTCCACCCTTCCATCAATAAACCAAATGATTTCCAATTTGTATGCCACTTGCAGCTGCAAAGACATGTTTGCAACCGATCAGACAAACTAAACAGTCAAACCCGCTACGCCACACAATGTAGAATATTTTTTAAAATAACCAGAAAGATTCTTCAAAATACGTATATTTAAACGAACAATTTAAGAATTAGTGCTGATAACATTTTGAATCAAGATTGAAAGAAAGTAGTTAATAACATGTTGCACCAGTTCACGATAGCTTGATGCTACAAAGCTTTTCCATGATATACTTTGTTAAAGTTTGTTAAATTTCATTGCAATTATAACGTTATCCCCTCTCTCCCACATTATCCTAATTATATCAAATTTCATATATCCTTGCAGCTGTGGAGACATATTCCGTGCTAATTATTGGAAAATTTAAAGTTACTGACTCAAACTCGCTACGCCATACAGATAATTTTGTAAGGACTTGACACAATGTTTCATCAAAATAGCTGTTTCGTCCAGCTTCCATGATGCTAGATCAGCGGCATCAATTGCTTAATAAATTCGTAAAGTGTGTTTATTTTATTACCGTTGAGCGTAGCTCCATCCCCCCCCCAAAAAAATAATAGTGTTCGGTAAGAGCGCGAAGAGGGGGGGATTAAATCGGCTACGAACTAATATACTCTGCTTTTTATTGACGTTTCTTTAAAGTGGATGGTTTGGACGACGTTTGGAGTGAAAATATTCAAAATCATTGTAGTAAGTAAATTCTTAATTACTTTAATCATAAATCTTATTGGGTTTCCATTTTCCAAACGCTGATCCAATCCATATACGTTTAATTCTTTTTTATTGTGTTTATGTATTATGTATGTCCCTCGTTCATATTATTCTTATCTATTGTACTGTGTTAAAATCTTAAATTTTAGTAGTTATTAAATCTTTATTGATAGTAATATATTTGCTTTGTAATGTCAAATTTTAATCTGCAATAAACTGTTAGCAAATCCCTTCTATTTGGTCATCTCTCAATTACAAAGTCTTTATTTAGTTTATATATTTAATTATACATTTCACTAATTCTTAACATCTCACAATAGCCTTTAGTAGATTATTTTACTTTTTAGTGCTACTAACATTTCAAAACAAGATTAAATCAAGATTGAATGAACGTAACCAATACAACTCCAAGTTCTACAAATAAGCCTGAAATATTTTTAAAAAAACATTGAACTTTCTCTGAATTAAAGACAAAATTAGGACTCTAATTAAAATCCCATAAACTTGTTTTTATAGTTCTTTTATAATAACTACATGTTTCATACTAACACGAAGTAACAAGCGCTTCAGAGATTCAAGATGTTCATTTACTCTGAAAATGGCTTCTATGCTCGACAGAAATGGCGATCACAATACTTATTATAGTCACATCGCTTACACTTAATTGAAAGGATCTTCATATGTTCACTGAAGTAAAAATGATTGGCCTAAGCCTAGCATATAATTAAACACTATGTCTTCTTGCCAATTATTTTATTCTGTTACTTTATTCACTAGAGAAAAATCTTTGAGACTGTAATTACTCTTTCTTGATACTAACAATCACTGAGAGATTTTCAACAAAGATAGAAGAAAACACATTCCAGAATGAAGCGAGTAGAAAAAGGGGAGGGAAATGCACTTTGAACATTCTAATTTTTTAAAAAATCTGTCATCTCCAGGGTAATTTAGGAATTGTTGAGGATGAAGATTAATGTAAAAAGTAATAATTGGATAAAAAAAAGTGCAAATAAATAACAGATGTTTTCATTCCCAGTTTTTTAAAAAATTGAAATGAGTTAAGGCATTTAAAGAGGCAAATATTCGCCATTTAAATCAATTTTAAATTAAGGAGTTTTTGCTGTATAATAACTAATAGCACTTTGTCTCAGACAGCAGAAAAATACATCACCGTAAAAGAGCGATAAGTTCGAATTTTTAAGAACAGCAACCATTCTGTTCTTAATTACAGACATTAAGCAGAAAATATAATGGATTCTATTTCAACGAATGCTCGGTCACAAAATTAAACTACCAGTAATGGAGAAAATTCTTATGAAAAATGTTTCTAATACAATTTTTATAAGCATTATTGTATTTTCAACTATTGATATCTAATAGAATTATTGATATTTCAACATAAAAAATAAAAAAAAGAACTGCTTAAACAATCCAGACATTCTTTACTACCTTGTACTTTAACTAAAAAATTAAAACTAAAGTTATTACATTATATATATATATATATATATATATATATATATATATATATATATATATATATATATATATATATATATATATATATATATATATATATATATATATATATATATATATATATATATATATATATATATATATATATATATATATATATATATATATATATATATATATATATATATATATATTATATATATATATATATATATATATATATATATATATATATATATATATATATATGTATATATATATATATATATATATATATATATATATATATATATATATATATATATATATATATATATATATATATATGTATATATATGTATATATATATATATATATATACATATATATATGTATATATATATATATATATGTATATATGTATATATATATATATATATATGTATATATATATATATATATATATATATATATATGTATATATATATATATATATATATATATATATATATATATATATATATATATATATAATATATATATGTATATATATATATGTGCATATATATATATATATATATATATAAATATATATAATATATATATATATATATATATATATATATATATATATATATATATATATATATATATATGTATATATATATATATATATATATATATATATATATAATATATTTATATATATATATATATATATATATATATATATTTATATATATATATATATATATATATATATATATATGTGTGTGTGTGTGTGTGTGTGTGTGTGTGTGTGTGCGTGTGTGCGCGTGTGTGTTTATATAAAATTGATGCTGCGGGAATTGGTATGAGTTAGGGTTAGTTCTCTGAATTGTATAAATTTTTTGTTTTTATACTTTCCACAAGGAAGTGCAGATTTAACCAATTCTGCCATTTGTAACAAAGGTTCTAGGAAAAAGTTAATGGTAGTTTAATTTTTTTGCATCATTTAGAGCTGTCAAACTCTTATCATAATTTTTGGAAATAGGTGAAATTAAAATTTACGTTACCGTTACTATACACACAGATTATGTGTTTTATGTGTCTTTGTTTGTATGTATGTACACATATGTATATATATATATATATATATATATATATATATAAATGTACATCCTTTTTGTAGTATCATAAATTTTCAAATACCAATAAAATTATATGAATTTCGGAGATTTTTAAGAGTTATTTTTTCTGTTATGAACTTCTGAAACTATTTGCTTAATTTATCATACTAAAATATAGAACAGTTTATATAGAAGTATCTTTCATGGGAGTGTGCGAAATAGTCAAAAAGGGGATATTGTTATTTTTGATGCGTCTAAGAGATTATAAAGAAATCGGGACATTCTAAATGTGTGTTTCTTTTAAACTACATAAATTTTGAAATACCTAATGAAAATTACACAATATTTGGGAGGTAATCAAGACTAATTTTGCCTCATAGGGAGTTTTAAAATTATTCTGATTATTTAATTATGATGAAAAATATAGAATAATTTATGTAGAAGAAATGAAGACCATTTTTTTAACTATTAAAACATGCTGCACTATAAACTGTCCTAAATTTGTTTTTCTTTGTAAATATTAGTATTTTCTAGAATTAATTAATTTCATTCAGATTATTAAAAAGTTAGGTTATTTGTAATCATTAATTAATTATACTTTCATTATACTCTTTTTTTCTGATTTTAATGAGCTTTTGATCTTTTGATATCAAAAAGATTTCTTTATTATTAATTAATTCTAGAGGATGCAGTTTTGAGATCCCTGTAATTAAAGTTAAAGGTTAATATCTGTATTCTAAATTAAATTATCGACCTGATCATAGTACAGCATGTAGTTTTTGTTTAAAATTGAATGTATGAACTTTTCTTTTTTTCTTAGGGTAATAAATTAAGATGAGTTTTAGGACTCTTTCATGAGAGTTTAAAGAGATATTAAATATTAATAATTTTTTGTATACTATAATTAAGAATTTAAAGACTTATTTTCTATAAAAATAAATATACTTTAGGTTGAGGGTATATTATATAACGTTTAAAAAGTATAGCCTCCCTTAATCATAGTCTAGTGTATTGAAGTTATCTTTTCTGAGAGAACACATTCAGTGTGAAGAAGTAGCTCCAATGAAGAAACAACACGCTACTTTTGATTAAAGGAGTAAAACTGGAAAGACGTAATACAAACAGAGGGTATATTATATAAAGTTTAAAAAGTATAACCTCCCTTAATCGTATTAGTCTAGTGTATTGAAGTTATTTTTTCTGAAAGAACACATTCAGTGTGAAGAAGTAGCTCCAATGAAGAAACAACATGCTATTTATGATTAAAAGAGTAAAACTGGAAAGACGTAATACAAACAGAGGGTATGTTATATAAAGTTTAAAAAGTATAACCTCTTTTAATCATATTAGTCTAGTGTATTGAAGTTATTTTTTCTGAGACAACAGTCAGTGTGAAGAAGTAGCTTCAATGAAGACACAACACACTATTTATGATTAAGGTAACCGTCTAAGTTGAAAACGTCATTTTTGCCAAGAATAATAATTTTTATTTCTCTGTTGTTAAATTTCAGCTTTTAGGCTTCTAAATCTGTTTTTGTTTTGTCTCTACGGCATTTTAAAGAAAAATTACAGCTGTCAAAACAAAACAGAAGTAGCGAATTCGGAATCGGAAGTTGTGAATTTAAAGCCTTTTAAAGAGCATTTTTTTGACAAATCTTTTAAAATTTTCATGAAGATTAGTTTAAACATTTTTCTAGTATTTTTAATAATTAGCAACTTGGCAATTAGAAAGTTTTGAAGCAAGAAATTGTGGGGAATTTTAAACATGTATTTTAATTTTTTAATAGTTAAAGTTGCTTTCATAAACTTCAAATGCGTTTTTCTCAGAACGGTATTTTTAATAAAATGTTGAAACTTGAAATGTGATTTCTCAAAAAGTTCTTAAAATATTTCGTTGAAAATTATTATGAATGCTTTTGATAGTATTTACTAGTGAATGACCTAAAAGCTTTAAATTTGGATAATTTTTAATGATGTTACACTCATAGTTAGATATAAATGTAATGAAAATTCGTTAAAAATTAATTGTGTATGATTTTGAATTACCAAAATTTTTTACCAAAAGTAAATTAAGCAAAGATTTTAGGTCATTCACTTGTGTATAAGAAATGTGTTGCATCAAAAAATATTGAAATAATTTAATTTATTAAAAACTTAGAGCATTTGAAAAAACCCAATTCTTTATTAAATTTTCTTCATTTATTAGAAGTTTTATAATAACTTTTGCAGGAATAAATTTTTTAATTGCAATTTTAAGTGCAATTCTCTATGATAATATAAAAAATAAATCTAAAAATGTAAAAACATGAACTAGTTTCGACGTTTAAAGAAAAAAATTCTCCGAAAGTAGACGGATGCCTTAACAGAGTAAAACTGGAAAGACGTAATACAAACAAGTAAAATTCAATAAATTTTATTTTGCTTTATTTACTTTGAAGAAGCATCAAAAGTAATATTTACAAAATTTATTCTGTTGGAGAAGTTACACTATAGAAAACAAGAATTATTTATAAATTAAACGTAAATATTTTATGGCAAAAAAATAATGTTTAAACCTTACTTTTTTTACTCCAGTTTATTAGAAAGGAATTAGAATTCTCTTTATGTCGGAAGTTATTTTTCAGATGTATAAATTTCAATCTCAATAATTTAACATGTTGAGAGTTTTCTGTTAAAATGAATACTGTATTTTTTTTATCGAAAAAAGTGCTTTTACACTAGCATGTAATTGTAGGTGACTGTAATGGGTGAAGTAAAAGAGTACTTACGAATCGATCCGATCCAAGAAGTGGAGTGTGTGCCTGGAAAAGAAAGAAGATGCTTAATTATTTGAACGTCTTATTAGTGAGTTCTTTTTAACAAAAATGCAACTAAATGAAGACTTCCAAGTACGGTTTTATTTCGAATAAACAAGAGACAAAAAATATTTGAAGACTGGTAATGAAGTATTATGTCATGGAATTATCAAGTAATTGAAATCTCCGATAAATAAATGACTTGAGAAGAAAAATAGCTAATTTGCAGATAAATGTATTAAATGTCAAAAAGATGTTGCATAATTAGAGCTCTATTTGCAGTTAAATACTCTCTGACAAAACTTTACACTGTAAATAATAACGAAAGCTAAATGTAATTATATAGAAAGATATATTAATTTTTCCTAGATATTTTCTACAGACTAATCTTTACTAAATGAAAAAGGTTTATTATTTAAGATATTAAAATATTATTAGGGACAAAGCCTTAGAGTCAAACTAGGCTAAAATTATGTAAATATTTCCAAATTAAATCACGTCTCACTTGACAATCATATGAAGCTTCTAATTTAAGAGGCTTTAGTACCTTTCCAGAATTTAAAATCTTTGTTATAATACCGTTTTCCCGATCCATTATAAAATAAAATGTTCTGCTCCTTTTAGAATGAATATTTTTATATCTACTTTATTATCCTACGAGCTCTAAAATTATTATTTAATTTTGTCATTTCAAGTAGAACATTTTTAGAAATAACAAAGTATATATGCAAAAAGTAAAAAAAAAATACTAAACTCATTTACACATAAGATAACTTTTAAAATGTGTATACAAGAAACCAAATTTTTATATTTATTTGTAGTAATAAATATCTGTTATTTTTAAAATTTAAACTCAGAAAGGCATAAAAATTTTAAAACATTAAAAAACTTTAACGAAATGGAAATTAAAATATGAATTTTTGTCACACTATAAAATCAAGTACACTGTAAAATGAAACATTAACATATATGAAGCTCACAGAAATAAAATAATTAGCCTCTATTTAATAAAAGAAATTATTTGCAATTCCCATACTTCAAAAGTTTTTTTTTTGCGGTGAAGTGTATATCTGTATTTATTTTATTTGATGTTTATATTATATATTTATATTATTCCTTTATAAATATTAATATAATTATAATTATTCCTTTATAAACAAAAAAATTATAAATATAGTCTTTGATTATTCATCAAGAAAACAATTATTCTAAAGAGAAAGGAACTTTTATTTTATATAAAGCCAAAAAACGGATGCTATAATGAAGACCTTTTAATGTCGAAGGTTAGTGTAAGTACTAAATTTTCAAGAAATTCTTTACTTTCAGTGGTACTTTTTACACATGTAGGTGTCACGTGGATTCAAATTTGATTTCATTCTCGATTATAGTACAGGCAAGATAGAATGGTTGATGTCTTATATAAATCGATATAAAGTGTTTACGGGCACAAAACATTTTGATTAGGATTGTTGTTTGTTAACTAGCAATAATTTTTAAACATCCTATTTTTAACAATAGAAAAATGTGAATATGAAATTTAACATCTGTTGGTTTTGTATAATTTTTCCTAAAGTACATATTTGCACCGAATCAGTCTTTGGACCGAAGATTAACAAATCTTTTACAAAGGATTTAAAATTGTGAGTGTAATCTGGAATTAATTTTTGAAGCTTTATTTATATGAGACTTGTATTACTTTTCTTCTGTCTTGTTTTGTTTAAAGACTACCATAGCTTGTTATTCGTGGGTGAAGTTTGGCAGCCCCTATTCCCGATTTACACATTTACAAATTCATACATATGGAAAATATTTACAATTTAATTCAATGGCCGTCACAAAGTCAGGAAAGAATGTTAATCACTACGAAACTATTATACAAAGAGAACTTAGTGTCAATATAAATTTAAACTAA
>CM063508.1:80934818-80939818 GCA_032207245.1 Pardosa pseudoannulata | reverse complement strand
GGGGAGGTGTTCAACACTCCTCAATGCACTGCTGATTCAGGGTGGGTAGGCAAAACGAACTTCATACAGATGGGCGTAGATACAGTCATATTGAGTCGTCAAACGAAAAGCAACCACAGCTCTATCCCTGGGACTGTCAGGGAGGTTCCGGATGGTATCCTTCCATGAATTTTCTTCTATTGGTTTTTCCAGTTGTGATTAATGTGTGTCCCTAATTGCTAGATTTTTTCCGATGCTTAGCACTTATAGCTGACTAAATTGCATGGGCTATGGTTGATGAGACAATCCCTTTTTGTAAGCTGATCTGCTTTTTCATTTAATGGGATTCCGCATTCAGGTGGAATCCACTGTAAAACAAATACCCTGGAGTTTTCTTAAATTTCTTTCGGGAGAGACCTACACTGATGAACAGTCATAGATCTGGGGGTTTGACAACAGTTGTCAATAATCAAAATCTCTGCCTGATAGTCTCAGAAAATAGCATCACGATCAAATCCTTGTGGAAAAAGCTAACTATCATCCTTTTACTAGATAGACCAGCATCTGATCCTAATAGTGAGAGGCCGATATCTCTAACTTGTGTTATGCCAAATTTAATGGAGAGATTTGGGATTGGTAGCTTAGATGGCCTTTGAAGCCAAGGGTCTTTTATATTCTGCTCAGGCCGACTTTAGGAAAAATCGTTCTACAGAAAAACAAGTGACAAAGTTTTAAAAAAGTATCAAAGATAACCTTTGTTGGTGTTGTTTTGTAGATTTCAAGGGAGCATACGATACTATTTGGAAAACTAAGTTCAAGCATAAATTAATGCCACATCTGCGTTTCCAAACTCCTTACTAATTTTATACACAAGGCTATTAAAACCTTGTATACATTTGTACATACACACACTTATATAGATACACACATGCATATATACATACCTGTATGTATGCATAATTATATATACATGTATTCGCATATATATATATATATATATATATATATATATATATATATATATATATATATATATATATATATATATATATATATATATATATATATATATATATATATAATAGAGCCTTAAATGTTGCCGACTTCAAGATTTCATATCTTAAGAAATATTATTTTACAATAAGGATATTGATACCAATAATTTTTTTAGATATCGTAAAAGAAATTTTGAACATACTAAAATGTAGCTATGATTAATTAACATAATACATTTTTTTTCTATACATAAAAAATAATGTAAAAAATCTAACGGTGTAACTAATGTCTTACTCAATTCAGATATTTCTTAATGAAAATAATCTTTCAAATAAACTAATTAAAAGGATTGCTCTATGATATTTAAATAAATGAATTTAAAGAAAATAAATAATCTGCTTTCATCTAATACCACGATCATACTATGTTGAAATATGGATCGCACTAGCATTAAGACATGTTTGTTGTGGGATTATTAATTTATGAAATTATCTTCGATGTAAGATATTGTAAATAATTAATTAGATTTAGTAAAGCAAACTACAAAAAATTAAGTGTAACAATGATAAATTAATACCATCAAGTATTGATAAAATGATAAATTTTTTTCATTTTACAAAACTCTATTCATATCTTTTTAGTATCCAAGGCATAGCGATATTTTATTCCGGTTTAAAATTCTATATTAAAGACACCGGCAGAAAACAGACAGATAAAATATATTTTCCATTTATAAAAAAGAACGTAAAAAATACAGCATTGCAACTAATGCATTTCAACTCTGTCAAAAAAGATTTTTAAACTTTTTAAGCAGTAATTAAAGGAATTGCAGTGGGATATTTAATCAAATGAATTTAAACAAAATAAATACTTTTGTCGTATATTATAGTATATTTTAAATAAATTTCAGATAAATCCAGAAATTATGAGATAATCTACTCTCATTGGTGACTCATTTTTGTTAGGAAGTATTAGCGCTTCTTGCCCAGCAGTAGATCTTAATTATTGAACATCCCCCCATAAAATTCTGCATATTTAAAAGTTCATATAATATTTTATATTATAATACGAACTACCTCATATACAAGCTTTAAAATGACCAGGTATGGCAATTTTCTTCTCGGTTTAGTAATAATATAGAAGAATTTACAGAAAACGGAATTTTTATCTTACAGATATTTTATAAGACTGGTTTACACAAATACATACACACACACACACACACACACACACACACACACACACACACACACACATATATATATATATATATATATATATATATATATATATATATATATATATATATATATATATATATATATGCAATAATATCAATATTTAAGCCCCTAAATTTACCCAATATCATCCCCTTTCCCCATTTAATATTCAAAATCTTGATTTCACCTTTTTATATCTTTATTTCCCAGCTATTCAATTTAAACGAGTATGGTTTCATTCCTTTAGCATAACCCCGAAATTCTTTCTTTGATTCTCGAAACAAAAAATGCTATTGCTGGCATTTTAATAAGGGAGCAATAACTCTCCCAGGTAATAATCCCATGTAAATAATCCCATGTGTATCCCAGGTAATAATCCCATGTGTTTCCCATGTAATAATCAGCAATAATACTCATCTGAAACGCCACACTTTGGCAGATGTCTTTAATCAAATTTACTCTCTTTAAGTAATTAACTGTTAATTCAACTATTTCCCACGACACTAAAACCACACAAAGTATATTGTCATCTCTCGCAAAAGGTTAGCATTAGATAGAGCGTTCTGACACAGTCTGGTTCAGATGCCTCTGGATTTTTTCCTATCTGGGTAAGAGGAAATAAAAATTAAGTTCGGCCATGACGACTGATGTGTTTCTTCAGGACAGACGTTTAGAGGGACTCTTGGCAGACCAGTATGCCCGGGCTGCGAAAAATAACAGGGGCAAATTTAAAAGACTTTTTCAAATATAAATTTGGGTGATGGTTTGTTCCACATCGTTACACACACACACACACACACACACACACACACATATATATATATATATATATATATATATATATATATATATATATATATATATATATATATATATATATATATATATATATATATATGTATATATGTATATATATATATATATATATATATATATATATATATATGTATATATATGTATATATATACATATATATATATATATATATATATATATATATATATATATACATATATATATATATACATATATATATATATATATATATATATATATATATATATATATATATATATATATATATATATATATATATATATATATATATATATATATATATATATATATATATATATATATATATATATATATATATATATATATATATATATATATATATATATATATATATATATATATATATATATATATATATATATATATATATATATATATATATATATATATATAGTGAAAATTAAGTTGTTGTCGATTTTATCTAAATACGGCTACTTAATACGATTGAAACAAATTCTACGACACAGTGAAAATACGATAGACCAAATCATGCCGATTGATGCAAGTATACGAATTCTTATAGAGGAACATAAACAACCCTTAGTTACACTCTTCCTCCCTCAAAAAGCGTCTTAGTCACCTAAGCCAAGGTGTGTGAAGAAAGAAATTCTTCTCTCAACAACCTATGATACAACCTCGTAAACAGACCCCGAAAAAGTAGCGATATTTATTAGAATACATTCACACACATATATATGCCTACATACTCAAATGAATTAAATTAATCAGTAATTACTAATCTTCAATTGCATTAATGCAGCATTCTGGTATCATAATTATTCAAAAGTATAAAAGATTATTTTAAAAATAAATTCAGCAAAAAAAAAAAAATAAAATAAAATAAATAAAGATTGACGAAAGGAAACCATGCAATGATGTTTTGAAATGACTGTGAGGCAGTCTTGACCCTCTCTGGTTAAACTAGTTTTATGCTGAAGAAGCACTCCCGGACATCAGGAGCATCATGTGACAATTAAAATAACACACAAAATTTTCCATATAGTTTTTATATGTCACATAAGCTTTACATTCTCCCTATGGTAAATTCTAATATGTATTTTTAAAGATCACATAATGTTTCCCAGGTCCGGGAGAGTTGCTGAAGAGTAAAACTAGTTTAAACGGAGAGGAGGGGGTCATAACTCTACCTATTCGGAATATCATTTCATGTTTTATTTGTTTTGGTCCATCTTCTCTATCTGTGATTCTACTATTTTGTCTCCGACTTCATTTTTATAATGATCATATGTATATATATATATATATATATATATATATATATATATATATATATATATATATATATATATATATATATATATATATATATATATATATATATATATATATATATATATATATATATATATATATATATAGATATATATATATATATATATATATATATATACTAGACGACCCGACAGACGTTGTCCTGTCTTACCGCAGTAAATCCAAAAAATTCAAAATGTTTTTAATAAACTATAATATGGACCGTTTTAATAGAAAAGTTGGGAAAGAAAATTATTTTAAGAATACCTGACGCTACCACGCGTACAGTCTTCACAAACGTAATAACGTAATTAGATTAAATTAAAATTCCCACATCGCCTGTACTGGAATTCGATTCCGTGACTTTTCGTACTGAAGCCCTTTTGCGCTGACCACTGCGCTACAGATATGTTGGCAGTGAAGGGTTTCAAGTGGCCTTATAATAATCTCAATAAGAGGGAAATTCTAAGTTCTTAATAAGAAAACATTTTTATCGTATCAATTTGTGAATTTAATCCCATCTCGGTTCAACTTAATTACATACACAAAATTTCATCGAAATCAGTCCAGCCATTTAGGAGGAGTTCTATTAGACTCACACAGATAGAAGAATTTTATATACAAACATATATATATATATATATATAGTGTCGGGGATAAACATTTAATTTTCAT
>CM063508.1:80919818-80924818 GCA_032207245.1 Pardosa pseudoannulata | reverse complement strand
GATTGTTCTAATCTGAATATTTTTATAATTTTGTAATTGCTATAAATAAAATTACATTTTAAAAGTGCAATAGGTCCATAATACTATTGAAAACTGTTTGTATTTTGTAAAAAGGAAGAATAAAATTTCAAAATTGGGTGTTTTTTTTTCGAAGATTAATATGTTTTCTAAATAAAATGATATTTTACCATTAGTTTCAAAAGTTACTGTTTTTAGTATAACTTATTTCATTGCATTTATTTATGAAAATTTCACTGAGAAACTCTTAATATGATTTCTTGAGCTAGTAAATTCATAGATGAAAATTTGTTCTCTTTATACTGAGAAATATGTTGAGTGTAGTTTTAATATAATAGTATAATATGCATAAGATGTATCTCTGTTTATATACATTACTAAAACTAGGTTGAAATTACCATTAAACCGTGTAGGGTCTAGTGGGGGGAAATGGGTAGAGAAAGTATTCTTTTTTTCCCTTAAATACAAGCTATAAAGAAGCAATTTTGTGCATGCATTCATGCAATCGTTTCATCACCATTATTGTTAAAATAATTTTATACATTTTCTATAATTGTAAATTTATAAATTTTTACTTCTTTTTTCTATTTATTGTGATATTTATTTTGCAAAATTTAATAACTTTATTTCTTAGCTACAAACCCATTTGTATGTGATATAATAATATTATATTGGAAAACTGTAATGGGCACGGTTATTGCGTTGAGCTACTTTCTGCTACATCAGAAAGAGGCATCACTTTTCCGGCGTTAGTTTGTACCTGCTTTCCTGCCATTTTCTTAGGCTTTTTTTTCTTCCAACTGCTGTGGTGAAAATGTTGTACAGATAACCGTTTTTAAATATTTATATGGAGAAATTTTGGCAAAATTTGAAATAGTTGAAATGGAAGTTTGCGTAGAAAGAGCTTCTATAGTAGCTGTTGTTGAAGTCTGTGCAATACTGTTTACTGTTATTTCTATATCTTTTTCAGCTAACACTATTTTGTGTTTAACCGCCTTTTCCTTCAGATTATCAAATAGCTGTTTCAGCAGGTTAGGGAATGTGAACACTTTTTCAAGACGGCTCTCCATATACCACACCTTAAAATTTCTCTGCAGGTAAGCTTCATAAGGGCAAATATTTCGACATCCAAAGGTTGCAGGGCATGGCTTGAGTTTGATGGGAGGCAATGAAGGGGGATTCTTCTGTTAATAGCTTGTCTTACAGTTTTATATGTCAAGTGACCATCGAATATTAAAAGAATGGGTTTTTCCAGGTAATCCATAAACAAAGATAATAGTTATTTAAGTAGTAATAATAGTTAATAAAGCTAATAGCTATTTATATATATATGCATATATATTTGAAAGTGATTTATGAATTCTCTTTTGTCTGAAACATTTCGTAGCACAAGATACAAAAGTAAATGTCTCACACTTATCGGAGAACTGAATACATATATAAATTTTTCTTTATGGGTATTTGTTGTCTCTTTATTAATGATAATTTTGATTTACCGTTAGTAAGAGCGTAAAATGTTAATTTAAGTGCAAATTTTATCACTGCACAATGGGTGAGAATGATGCAATTAACTTAGTCCCATCAGTCATTCAAGCCTGATATAAGTGTCCTTCAACTAGACATGTTGAAAGGGAAAGTGGCTGCATCAAAAATAATTTATTATTTCATTAAGCTTTACTTTTGTTACAAGTATATGTACGCAAAATAAATTAACGTTTTAACGGAATATATTATTTTAAATGCAATTAGTAAATAATTATTTGATAAATTTTTGTCTTATTTTATGCTAATCTCTAAGTGTAATACCTTCATTTTATATTTTTATCATTCCTTTTCGTTTTATATTAATTTAATTTTATATGTTTTATTTATCGCATGTTATTTAACCGTTGCTATAAAAATTATTACATATCGTAAACATTCGAAGAAAATATTATAAAGAACAATACTAATAGCTAAATGTCCATTTTTTGCGTTATAAAATCTCTCTAAAGTAAAGAACAGATTTTTTAATTTCCCACTCATTACTTTTAACTATTATTTTATATGATATAAAAGAATGGTCAGTAAATTTTCCAACGAAATAGTGATTATTAAATAACGAGACAAGAAATTCCCCTTGAGTGTTTCAAACATTCATAAATCGCATATAAAAATGTTGTTCTTTAAAAAAGTAAAATTTAATATTCGAACTAATTTTATCGCATTTATGTAATAATTATGGACACTAAGGGAAGCAGGGCGTAGTAAATTTATTCTGATTCTTCTAAATTTTTATTTATATTTTACATTTAAATGAGACAAAAAAAAGACTATTTAAACCTTAAAAGGATGACACTGAACAAGTTAATTATTCCTAGAAATTATTTTATTCGGATAAACTACTTTAGCTACAACAATTCCCAAAACTATATTTTTTTTAAATTTTAATATAATAAGTAAAAAGAAGGCTAAAGCAATCAAGCTGTGAATGTTATTAAAAAGAAATAAACTGGTGAGCAGTTGTGGAAATTCTTTCACCTTAAAGGTTATATCCACCCTCAGGATACTGCATTCAATTTCTTTTTGTATGGCACTTTAGTTCTCTTGATAAAAGAATATGAAAACAAAATTCTCGACACGGGATTGAAATCAACGTTTAGGGTGGAAAGAGAAAAACCTAACTCTTTTCCTTATCTTAGAATGTAATATTTTGTCCCTCCCACGAAAATTTCCTATAATATTAGAATGAGAAGAATTTCTTTCTTTTTTTTAGGGCATGAAATATTTCTGCAAAATATATTTGGTTATTTATAAAGTGCCGATTTTAATAGTATTAATATATTGTATATCATATATACATTAAAATTACATGTATATAATTACAGCACAGAATTGTTCTATATTTTTAGAAGAATTATATATATATATATATATATATATATATATGCTATATATATATATATATATATATCATATATATAATATATATATATATATATATATTATATTATATAATATAATAATTTTATATATAAAAATATATTTATAAAGATTTATTAATATAAATTTATATTATTATATAATAAACAATATATATAAGTTCTATGTACAAGATATATAACATTATACATCTGTATAAATATCTCTAGAAAAATCTGTCTATATAATATTTTTATTTGGAAATTCCTAAATTGTGCTAATGTATTTTATAATATCTCTGAATATATTAATATATTTATATTAAAAATAAAATGACAATATTTTTTATGATATTTAAAATAATTACATATATATATATATATATATATATATATATATATTTATATATATATATATATATATATATATATATATATATATATATATATAAATATATATATATCTATAATATATATATAAATAAAATTATATATATATATATTATTTACTGTGAAAGACCGAAATCTGGAGAATGTCGACTTTCCCCGGTGAATGTCAACATTCACGTAGTCGTTTGGTGTATGTCCGAAATATTTGCTAAATACCCTTATTTCTGACTTACACCGGTAAATGTCGACATTTCCCACGCACTAATGGTGAATGTTGAACATGTCGGATATTTATATTTTTTCAAATCTATAGTACTACCACATGTAACTGTTTAACTTAAAACAAACCGAACACTCTTAGAAAAAAAAAAAAATACCAGTAATTAACTTTATGTGATTGACGATATACTATCTTATTATTGTAACAATTTAAACTGTTTTGTAATTTGAATTGCACACAAGCGTCCCTTACATTTATAATGGAATTTAGTAATGAAACATTTCTTTTTGCAATGACAGTGATATAGCCATGCCCTCCACTTCTCGAATTAACTTTAGCGGCTTCTCTCAGCGCGACATTTCTTGAGAAGAAATCTCATCTATGGAAAGTAACTTTTCTTTACAAAATATAAACTGATTACGGGTATAAAGCTGCTTGAGGCTACCATTTTGGTTTTCTTATTTATAAAAGTCGGAGTCTTCTATTACAACAACAACCACCAATACATTTCGGGCTTCTGTACGACCACGGTCGACATCAGGGGCTTGTATTCACAGAGTGTCATAAATTTGAGCAGGAGGAAATTTTCTTTTTGAGGTTTATAACATTTTCGTTGCATGATTATATTTTGCGACCGTTCTTTTAATAGAAATAAACTTCTGCTGTTTAGTCAGGGCTTGATAGAAGGCGTAGTAGGTTGAAGATCTTCATCTATTTTTTCTTTTGGGATGGATACAGGGACTTTGGAGTATTCCTTCATGGTAATTGCTATTTTAACATATATATGTTTTAATAATAAAGTATAATTAAAAAACGTAACAAAAATATTTTTTTCAACATTCACCATCAGTGCATGGGAATTGTCGACATACACCAGTGATAGTCCGAATATGTAAGAATATAACAAAATATTCAGTCTTCCACCGAGGTATTTGGTGTATGTCGACATTCACCGGTGAATGTCGACATTCTCCAATTTCGGGCATTCACAGTAGATATAAATAAATATGTAAAGAAATATATTTTTATTAAAATATATATTATAAAATATATATTTTGAATATAATAATTTTTTTTTAAAATATAAAAATTTTTTGAATAATATAATATATATATTTTAAAAATATTATATTTATATTAATAAATATATATACACAGTATCTTGGAACGAATAAAAGATTTTTAAATAAATATAAAAATAGTTATTATTAAAATAATTTCTTTTAGGTGTCACCTGGATTTTCATTTACTTGGTGGTAGAAATTACTGACAGTCTATTGCAATGTTATCGCTTTGCACTCATCAAATTCCACAAATCCTTTCGCTTGACCGAATATGATGAAAATACTGATTAATATTTGTTGTTACCAAGAGTTTAAATCGCTAACCTTTTCCAATTTTACATAATTTATATATATATATATATATATTATATTATATATATATATATTATAAAAAATATGTGTTGTTTT
>CM063508.1:80897318-80914818 GCA_032207245.1 Pardosa pseudoannulata | reverse complement strand
TCTAAAAGCAATTTTAAGCAATCTTTTGGCTTAACTTTAATTGGATTATAACAAAAAAACGTACTACTTACCGTTAGATAAGTACAAACATAAATTACCAAATAATGCCACATAATTCACTTTTTATGACATAATTTATCTGAAATTAAAATAGCTTGAAAAAGTATTTTTAAATGGCATCGTGGCGTCTGGCGTCTCTAAATATGCATATCCAAATCGAATTCGGAACGCTAAGTAGCAAGTATATTATCAAGAAAGCAAATGTTTTAAATGAGATGTCACAATGAAATGAAATTTATTGTATCAAACCTAAGTAATATAAAATAGGTTAAATACCTTTTATACCTTAATACCTATTATGAGTTGTATACCTACCATGAAATAATCTTATTTTTGTGCTTCATTTAGAAGTAAAATAATTTTTTACTGTAAGAACACCGAAATAAATAAATAACTGAAAAATATTTTTTCCTAATGAAGCATAAGCATAATTAAAATCAAGCGAAATTATTCCAGGATGTGGAAATAAAACAAGTTACCATTGATTTTATATCAGTAATTTAATTTTAGAATGCAAAAATAGTTTTAATAACATTTGACGTCAGAAATATAACATGTATTTACAAAATATATTACGTAATAACAATTAGCAAACTATTCCAATAATATGTAAAATACTAGTTAACTTTTTTTAAATCTTACTTTACATCAGAATACCTTCCTTCCATTTACTGGAAAATTAATTCTTCTAAATAAAATATTGCGGACAATTCATATTCTTTCCACAATAAAAAATCATGTAATTGGAAAAATGAAGATAACCGTCATTAATGGAATGTTCCTCGAGCCGAATTATTATTCCCCTAATTAATTTAATTCCACGTTGAATGGCTCAATTAGCATAAATGTCAAGAGGAAGTACGCGCTAATAAGAGAAATGGATATTATTGTTGATTTGCGGACCAATAAATTGGATTATTTTTCCCTCAAAAAACTGAAAGTTTAACGGGGTTAAACACTTCGATTATCTGCAATCAATATGTATCTACTGAAAGCATGCAGCAGTTATTTTGCATAACTCTTTAAAGGTTTAAAAAAGGGTTATATTATAATGATAAGTTTAGTTACATTGATTAAAAAACTTGCTTTTACAAGATACCCGAAGTCGAAAGGAAATCGATTAATGTAGACATCATTTAATTTTATACAATGAATGACATAATAACTAAATTTTCGTTAGTACAGAAAGAACAATGCTAACTTTCATTGGCGTTTCATTAGATGCTGTAAAAAGAACATACACTAAAATTGATTTTATTCAAGATAGATATTTCGCAAGAAGATTTAAATTCTATTGAATGTTACTTGCTATACAGATTAAAAAGAAGGTATTTGAATATATCATTGAATGAAATCAATTAATGTAATAGAAGAACTATGAGTGGTGTTGAAAATAATGTTTATAAGGTCAATACTTTTAGTTGTACAGAAATTAATAAATGGTCACTTTCAGTCGACAACTGTGCAGAGTTTTCTTAATTTTTCTTGTTAAAAGGTTAACATAAAAGATAACTCGTTTCGAAAACTATTCCCATGAAGAAATACTTTAAATTATTCTATATGAATGGGGGAATCATGTAACAGCGGCTAAAATTCACCAGTTGCCAGTAGATGTTTACAGATATACTGTAATGTCTCTACAGCATATCTCAGAATGGTATTGTCTTTTTGTGGCCAATACAGTAATGATCAAGGTTTACTATTGGGTCCCGTATGATTAACCAGTCCGGACCTTACTCTAAGCGACTTTCACCACTTGCCTTACTTTAGGAAGTTCCTACGATGCGATGATTTGCCTGAGGTAAGGAGATGAAACATTTCACAACAATGTGACTATGCAAACATATTAAGGGTTTTTTAACAAGAGGAAATGGTATCGTAATTTTGCGGCCGGTAGAGAAATAGCCACGGTTTACTATTGGGTCCCCTATGATTAACCAGTCCGGACCTTGCTCTAAGCGACTTTTACCACTTTCCTTACTTGAGGAAGCTCATACGATGCAAATGATTTGCCTAAGGGAAGGATATGAAACATTTCACGACAACGTGACTATGCATGCATATTATTTTTTTTTACCAGGTGGAAATATTCAAAATCATTTGAATCATTTTGAAATTGAAATACCGTTAAAGATAAAACAAACATTAAGATAAAGGAGAGAGCCAGTAACGTTTTCTGTATACGCAATTAAATCTTTTATAATGATATTTTTTAATTTAATATCATATACGGAATACTATAATTTTTTTTAAAAGAATTATACATTGCTCCTTTATTTGACGTTATCTATTTAATTATACGGATAAACCATTAAACGTTAATTACATGCTAAAAGATATAAGTTTTTATAAAGTGTAATGCCTCTGGTTTTGAAAAAAGTTTTTTTATAATATTTTTTATGAATATTTGACCATAACATTTAATGTCAAGATAAAACTTGTTATGTGTTAGCATTAATTTAACTATTGTATGTATTTTAACTATTGCACACATTGTTCCGAAGTTTTAATGCTGCTTTCTGTACGTTTTCATTTGTTTCTCGAAACACTCATCAAACTTCCAAACAATAAAACATTGAAAAACTCGTAAATATCTCTCGCTGAAACATTTATGGTTTTTCCGTCCGTCATAAGAAAATTCCTTCACAATCCCACCCCCTTCTTCTTTTAGATACATGAATCAATAACAGAAACGTAGTAGCATGTAATGCCGCCATCGAAGTTATTCTGCCGTTTTCATAATGGTTATTGTTTTGCGTTGCGGGAGATTTGATCTTCCAACATTTAGACAACAGCAGATTTCTTTCTCCGTTATGGCAGCGAGATAAGTTAAAAACGTACAACTACACACATTAGGAGTCGAAGGGTTGGTCGTAAGAAAAGAGCTACAACTAGGTATCATTACATACCGAACTCGGAGGAATATTGTCATTCTGAAGCAATAATCATAGTTGATTTACATATCGATAATCCATTTAGCCCTTTGCCTGTTTTTGCATAGATTCACAAACAGAAGGGATAGAGAGGATGGAATGTTTACGAAATAGATGTCAAACTAAGGTCTAATTTTTTCTATTTTAAATTAATAGATTTCATTTTCTTCAAGCTATCCATTATGTTATATTCAATTTATTATAATTATGAAATTTATTTCACTATAAATTACATTAGAACATACATCATTACATTCCAAACTCGAAAGAATATTGTCATTCTGAGGCAATAATCATAAATGATTTACATATCGATAACCCATTTAGCCCATTGCCTGTTTCTGCATAGATCATTAAAGAGAAGAGATACAGAGGATGTAATGTTTGTGAAATAAATGTCAAATTGAGGTCTCCTTTTGTCTGTTTTCAATTAATAGATTTCATTTTCTTCAAGCTATCCATTATGTTATATTCAGTTTATTATAATTAAGATTTTTTTCACGATAAATTACATTAGAACAGGTATCATTACATTCCGAAGTCGGTGTAATATTGTCATTCTTAAGCAATAATCACAGATGATTCACATATAGATAATCGATTTAGTCCATTGCCTGTTTCTGCACAGATTCACAAAGGGAAGGGATACAGAGGATGGAATGTTTGTGAAATAGATATCAAACTAAGGTTTCATTTTGTATATTTTCAATTAATAGATTTCATTTTCTTCAAGCTATCCATTATGTTATATTCAGTTTATTATAATTAAGATTTTTTTTTCACGATAAATTACATTAGAACAGGTATCATTACATTTCGAACTCGGAGGAATATTGTCATTCTGAAGAAATAATCATAGATGATTTACATATCGATAACCCATTTAGCCAATTGCCTTTTTCTGCATAGACTCACAAAGAGAAGGGATAGAGAGGATGGAATGTTTGTAAAATAGATGTCAAACTAATGTCTCATTTTTTCTGTTTTCAATTAATAGATTTGATTTACTTCAAGCTATCCATTATGTTATAATCAGTTTATTAAAATTAAGAAACTTTTTCACTATAAATTACATTAGAACAAGTATCATTACATTCCGAACTCAGAGGAATATTTTCATTCTGAAGCAATACTCAAAGCTGATTTACATATTTATAATACATTTAGCCCATTGCCTGTTTCTGCATAGATCATTAAAGAAAAGGGATACAGAGGATGTAATGTTTATGAAATAGATGTCAAACTAAGGTCTAATTTTTTCTGTTTTAAATTAATATATTTCATTTTTTTCAAGCTGTCCATTATGTTACATTCAATTTATTATAATTAAGAAATTTATTTCACTATAAATTACATTAGAACATGCATCATTACATTCCAAACTCGAAAGAATATTGTCATTCTGAGGCAATAATCATAGATAATTTACATATCGATAACCCATTTAGCCCATTGCCTGTTTCTGCATAGATTCACAAAGGGAAGGGATACAGATGATGGAATGTTTGTGAAATAGATGTCAAACTGAGGTCTCCTTTAGTCTGTTTTCAATTAATAGATTTCATTTACTTCAAGCTATTCATTAAGATTTATTCAGTTCATTATAATTAAGAATTTTTACATGTAATTTACATTAGAACAAGTATAACTAAAGGAAAACTTGCAAGCAATTGTTGGTCCATCAAACTAAGGTCTCATTTTGTCTGTTTTCAATTAATAGATTTCATTTACTTCAAGCTATCCATTACGATTTATTCAGTTTATTATAATTAAGAATTTGTTTCCTTGTAATTTACATTAGAACAGGTATTACAAAGTGAAACTTGCAAGCAATTGTTGGTCCATCAAACTAAGGTCTCGTTTTGTCTGTTTACAATTAATAGATTTCATTTACTTCAAGATATCCATTACGATTTATTCAGTTTTATATATTTAAGAATTTTTACCCTGTAATTTACATTAGAATAGTTATTACAGAGTGAAACTTGGAAGCAATTGTTGGTCCATCAAACTAAGGTCTCATTTTGTCTGTTTTCAATTAATAGATTTCATTTACTTCAAGATATCCATTACGATTTATTCAGTTTTATATATTTAAGAATTTTTACCCTGTAATTTACATTAGAATAGTTATTACAGAGTGAAACTTGGAAGCAATTGTTAGTCCATCAAACTAGGTCTCATTTTGTCTGTTTTCAATTAATAGATTTCATTTACTTCAAGATATCCATTACGATTTATTCAGTTTTATATATTTAAGAATTTTTACCCTGTAATTTACATTAGAATAGTTATTACAGAGTGAAACTTGGAAGCAATTGTTAGTCCATCAATAAATATTATTATTCAATTTGTTATGAGTTCATAACTGAGAAGTTTTGCAAAAGGCTATTCATGTTGGAAGAATATCCTGAATTATTAAAATATTTATACCAAAGGGCTTTGTTTTTCTCATTATTTGTAAAATTATTTGAAAAAAAAAAAGAATATTTTCTTTTTCGCATATGAATAAATAAAATTTAACATCAAAAATTACTGATAGTCATTTGTTTGTTGAAATCTGATTTTACAAATTTTTTAGCCCAGAATAATGATAGATATGTTCACAAAATATGAGCAATTACATACATCTCAGTCCAGTACATTGTAATTGGTAAAGAAATTTTGTTTAAAATGTTTAACAAATAAAGACATATTTTTGTATTGTATCAAATACTGAATAATTTTTTTTTAAATTTAAAAAAATCACTTAAAATCTTTAATTGCAGCACCTTAGGCATGAACACGTACAAGTACATGAAAGTATAATAAAGATATCGGAATTATTTAGCACTCTTATCCAATGTAATATACAAAGTTGACACAACAAATATTCTAATAATATATGTATTAATTTGTAATTATTTCATAAAAATAAATATGTAACTTCTTATAGTTTTCTCTTTGTTTACAATGTGTAACTAATAAACTCACACTATTTTTTAATATGTAGGAAAATTGGATTGAGTGTGAAAAATTTGATCACCCTTGAATTAGGAAGTTTAAAAACTAAAGTTAACACAACTCATAAAAACTGTTAAAATAAAAATATATACAATAGTATATCCGATTCAAAAAGTGTTTAAAAAGTAAGGATATATTTGAATTTAATAATTTATTGCAAGCTATTGCTATACTTTATGCTAAACCTTTCATTTAAATTACTTTTAAAAAACTCATATATTAAAACTCATTTTATAATTAGTTAATACTAAAATATTTAGTCAATTATATAGACATTCATGTGAAATTCGAGAAACAGGAGTTTCATTAGAAAAGAAATTCTAGAGAAATATATGCTGGGGTTTATTAAAAAAATGGAACTTCAAATTATAGACAGATATTCCATTTTAAATTGGGTTTTGTATTACAAGACGCATTTCCGTCCAGTTCTTTTAGTTGACTCTAGTTCTCTCATTACTTTTGTTCGAGAATTTGAAGAACATTGATTTTAGCTCCTAATTGCATTTTCAATTTGAGTTTCTGTAATTAACGTACGAAAAGACTTCAATGTCCTGCAATCAATGACAATAAACCTTCGCTTAAAGAAACGATTTAATGGCCGTGAAGCGCTTGGAAACAAGAGCGGGGGGAATTTCTTCTACGCCATTTCCCCACAATTAAATTCTTTATAAAAGACGATGTATTCATTACAACGGGTAGTAAAATATTTTTAAAAGAGATATTCAAATGGACTTAGAAAGAACTTGCTAATTTCATTAGGGTGCGTTTAAAAGCCCTTATTAGGATAAAATCAGTTAAAACATGCAAGTAAAACAGAGATGGTTTCCAAACACTTTTGCCAATAAACAAAGTGTTCCCAGTTAAATTAAATTTGGAGTCGAGAAAATTCTTTTTAAGATATTTTATTTTAATGAATAATCAACGCTTTAAGTTATTAAGGTCTTTTATTAATGAAAAGGGTGGAATATTTAAGTTTCATCGCTAAACCTAAAAAAGAATAGTATGAAAAGAATAAAATCTGAAGGGAATATACAGTAACATATATTTTTCTTAAACTAATTAAAAAGAATAACTTTTCATGACAAAACGTACAGGAATATTTTACATATTTCTAAAACCTTTTATTATTATGAACTGCAATCTCAAGTTAAAGGACAAATTTATTTCCGTAATTTTATGTTCGCTTTGTTAAGTAGTCAAGAAGACTTCTAAAATACGCAAATTGGTACAACTTTGATATACCCCTCAAAAAATTACGCGCCAAATCTGGCACTCCCTACGGACTTTTTAGGGTTGCTGTTTCTTATTTTGGTGTTGCCAATTTAGGTTTTTTCAGCTTTTAGGTTTTTGCTGTTGCCAAATTTAGTATTTTCTTGTATTTTGTACCATTTTTTGAGTTTTTTTTAAAGTTTTGTGGCAACAATTTTTGGATTTCATATATGTTTTACCGCCATTTCATTCATTTTATATTTCTTTGTGAAGTGATCAAGCGGATTTCTGACTTGCTGTATTTTGCTGCAAATCTGGTTGTATTTTCCAATTATATATTTTTTTTCTATTAATTATTTTTATCTTTTAGCTTTCAATATGCCTACTGTATATAGTGTTGTTGAAAAGTTTCAGGGAATTTTGAGTCGGAAAATTGATAGTTGTGCATATAATTGATAGGAATTCAAAATTTCTGTATAAATAATTCTTTTTATTAGATTGCCGACACGTATTTTCAATTGTATTTGTTAAAATATTTGTGTAAATTGCATATAATATGTTATTCAGTGTCATTTATTTGTATTTTTTATGTATTTATTGTATTTTTAGGTATTCTTTTTTTTTGTATTTAATGATTCCGTATTTTTTATGTATTAATTATTTGTATTTAGCGAGAATCCATCTTGGCGAGAAAAAAAAGTCGCCAAATTTCCGATTTGGGGGGTATATCAAAATAGTTTTAGCAAATTTTCTGTAGCATTAAAATAAATCTAGAATATTCTGTTAGCATATAAATGCCTGTGTTAAAACTGTCAGCGGCAGTTGTTTTTCGAGTACGAACTAGGTAGTTTGACATTTAATAAACAGTGTTATAAGCAGTTAATAACAGCTTGGCATTTAATAATCAATTAATTGTTATCAACAGCTTGGCATTTAATAAACAGTATAATAAGCAGTTAATAACAGCTTGGCATTTAATAATCAATTAATTGTTATCAACAGCTTGGCATTTAATAAACAGTATAATAAGCAGTTAATAATAGTTTGGCATTTAATAATCAATTAATTGTTATCAACAGCTTGGCATTTAATAAATATATAATAATAGCCTAAGGTGTCTGTCGGCAAATTTTTGAAGCGGTTGTACCTGGAATGGATTCCTCGGCTAAGCGCAGGCGATTAAATTTATCAATTTATTCACGTAATAAATAGGTAAAAATAACATTTTTTTTTCTAGCATTATGACGTCATTCCATTCATTTAATCATTTCTTGTTTTAAATTATTTAAATATCGTATGCATTAATTTTATACGTTTTATCGCTGAACTTACATATTAAGCAAATAATTTTCTTATATATTTGACTTAAATAATAGATTAAGTATATAAGTGATAATTTTAAATTCAATCATCGATTATTTTTTGTTGTAATGAAAATTTTATCATCGGTATTAACAATAATTCTTTTCATATAAGTCGAGGACTACTAAATATCTAACTTTTAATTTATAATATATTTGGTAATTAAGAAGTTTGTTTGTTTTATACATAACCACATGTTGACTAATGAATTCCATGTGATTCTAAACTGCATTACAGGATCAGACTCTAGAGGAGTATGACGATAAATAAACTATTGAGAGTGAACCAGATAATTTAAAAAAACAAACCATTTTATTACCTGCCTCATTTACTTAACAGTTCTGGAATATTAAAAATTTTACTGATCCCGTCATATGATGGGCTATATGCTAGTATTATAAACAGTTATCAACAGCTTGGCATTTAATAAACAGTGTTATAAACAGTTAATAACAGCTTGGCATTTAATAATCAATTAATTGTTATCAACAGCTTGGCATTTAATAAACAGTGTTATAAACAGTTAATAACAGTTTGGCATTTAATAATCAATTAATTGTTATCAACAGCTTGGCATTTAATAAACAGTGTTATAAACAGTTAATAACAGTTTGGCATTTAATAATCAATTAATTGTTATCAACAGCTTGGCATTTAATAAAATTTAATAAACAGTTTAAACACTGTTAACTTGACTCTTCATTGTGTGCAACCAGTACTTGCATCCACGTGACAATATTTTCAAACAAAAAAATTCATTGCTTTAAATTGTACATTACTAAATTTTCTGCTCTTACAATACATAAAACCTTTAAAAGTCTTAAAAATAATTAAGTCTCAAAAATTCATTAAAATTTTATTTTTTTTTAAGAAGTCTATCCTTTCTAAGAGTAATAATGTTTTTAAGTTCTATAATTTTGCATTCTCTAAAATGTCAATTTTATCTAACAGCCTTAA
Organism: Pardosa pseudoannulata; assembly: GCA_032207245.1. Taxonomy (NCBI): domain Eukaryota; kingdom Metazoa; phylum Arthropoda; class Arachnida; order Araneae; family Lycosidae; genus Pardosa; species Pardosa pseudoannulata. The sequence continues at coordinate 80,905,294 of CM063508.1, read as the reverse complement.
AAATACTCTTTAGCAAAATGACTGAATTAAATCCATTCAAGAGAATTGCAAATTCCCATTAAAATAAACTCTTTCTTTTAAAACAAAACCCTCGAAATATTTAGAAACTAAATTATTCCTTTAATTATCTTACATACCTCTAACATAGTTCCAAATATTTAATGAGAATATTCATCAAATACACTGCAATATTAATGAATTTCTGATACATAATTACTGCATCAATTGAATCCACTATTGAACCAATACCGTTTGAAATCATTATATCATTCGCTCTATATTATTTCTTGAACTTAATGTAGAGAGAATAAATGTAAACTAAATTAACCAATGCTGAGACATGGAATCAAGCATTATTTAAAATCCAATTTTCTAAAACACTCTATAGATCAAAGCATAATTTCAAATATTAGATTATAATTTCTCAAATAAAAACCTCTTTATATTAGGCAGAAATACACTCTTTATAATTTTATTGTGTGTACTACAAACAATAATGGATGTATAAACTAGTAATCTGCAAGATGTGGCAAATTCTGTTGATTCTGTGTGTAATTTAAAGTAGACATATTACCTGTCTACACTAAATAATCTTAATTATATAACGTTAATTTTTGATTCATAAAATGGGCCATAAATAAAAGTTTTGCTCTTTTTGGAATGCTTTTTGGATTTAAGTATATTTTTGTAGTTTTTTTTTATTTAAAAAAATTAATATTTAAAGAAATAGTGTAGAAAATACACCTAAAATTATATTGCCATACCTGCATAATAAATGTTTAAACATATATTTTTGTTTAAATTTAAATTTTGTATCAAATAAGAGTAAAATATCTGTTTTGATCTGTAAACCAAAATTAATAATAAAAGACTGATTCTTATATCAAATGAAGACTAAGTTACAAATGTCGAAAAGTAGAAATATTGAGTTAGAGGATTTCAAATTTTTCGATAGGTGTACAATTATTATGAAATTATGCCCTTCTTATTGATCTTGGGAAAATTTCATTTTAAACAGAGAACTTATTTTACAATGATCCCGGGAAGGTTGTTTTAATAAAAAGGACACATATTACCTGTCGACACTTAATAACCTTAATTTTATAACATTAATTTTTTAATCATAAAATGGGTCATAAATAAAAGTTTTGCTCTTTTTGGAATGCGTTTTTTTTTCAAGTTTTTTAAAAGCTTTTAAGTAAATTTTTGTAGTTCTTTTCATTTAAAAAAATTAATATTTGAAGGAATAGTATAAAAAATACATCAAAAAGTTACATTCACATACCTTCAAAATAAATTTTTAAATATATATATATATATATATATATATATTTGTTTAAATTTAAATTTTTATATCAAATAAAAGTAAAACATCTGTTTTGATCTGTAAACCAAAAGTAATAATAAAAGAGTAGTTCTTTTATCAAATAGAGACTAAGTTACGCATTTCAAAAAGTGGAAAAATTGGTTAAGTGGATATCAAATTTTTCACTAAGAGTACAATTTTTTATAAAATTTAGCCCTACATAATGATCTTGTGAAAATTTTATATTGATTATTTTAAAATTAGTCGCGAAAATTCTGTTTTAATGAAAATTTTTCTGTTGAATGACTACGTCTCTTTTATAGCCTTTAGCCATTCCTAACAAACTTAAGTTATGTAAACAATTGAAGATTTACACATATTTATCAGAACCTCTTTTACAAAGAATAGAATCATTCTAGCATAAATTTCCCCCTATAGCACAAAAACAACTCGACAGTGATTCTAAAACAATCCCAGTGATGTTCTCCAAGGTCACTAAAACTCACACAGAGTCCTACACAGAGTTTATTGCTTGGTAGCACATGTTAAATTGCATAATTCATAATTCATAAATTACAATGGAATCCTAATAATCCATCTGAATTCTAATGAATTATTGTCATGGATTTCACATACTAGAGGTACTCTAGTGAACTTTTCTCTTCGTCCTTCCTAATTATATGCTAAGTGATATAAGTTTGGTAAGAAGCAAACTCTACCGGGATGTACCATAACAAAATCCGAAAAAGATGGACCTCTTGTAGGTTAGGAATAGCCGTTATAGTTTATCACTGTTTCACGGATGCTTTAGCGTACGTTTAGAATAAAACAAGTTCTCTTACCTAATTTTATTATTAAATATAAATTCATAACATATATTTTACACCAGAAAACAACCTGAAAATTAAATCTGACAAAAATATAATTACACTTCCAAAACTTTTGTACAATTACTTACTTTGACATAATCTAGGTAGTGAAATATTGCAGATAGATATTAGATTACTTCTGATAATTCCCCGCACATTAAGCTTTGAATAAAGCACTTTAAATGACAGATTCAATAATTATAATCGAAAATAAAAGAATATTCGATGACAAATACTAAGTTCTATTGTTTATACAGAAATAGAAAATTCACCTATTTTTGTCAGTCTTGTAACTATAACGCACATAATAGGGTTAAAAATTTAAGTATATTTAATACATGAGCAAATTCAAAAAAGATTATTAAATAAATATGAGATGGACAAATTAAAGTGTTTCTCAAATTTATAGGTGAAACGGATTTATACGGCTAGTATATGGATTTAAAAAGACTATTAACACATTGTGTGCGGGTACATTTCGCAGCGGAACTGTACTGAGAGCGAGCGTTTTGCGAGTAAATTTAGTTATTCAGTTAAATCTCAATAAATCAAAAATTATTTAGTTTTTTAATATTTTTTAATATTTTTTAAATTTTTAATTTTTTTCTTTTCGTATTTTGTATTGAAATATACAAACAAATATATAAATAACAACCATAAGATTGTTGTAAACAAAAATATATTTTTAGTGGATAAATTTATAATAGAATAGTAAATATGAAAAATCAAATAAAAATAGTAGTATATAGTTTTAATTTTCTCGAATAATGTTATATATAATTTTTTTTACATTAAAAAAAAAAAAAAACAATCATAAAACTAATAATGTAAAAACTAGTTTTTATTTGTCTAAATTTTTCAGAATCTATATAGTAAAGAAAGACATTCGGCTTCGTTTCCCTGTATATACTGTTATTTTTGTACCCACAAACAAACCATGTTGTTACACTAACCCGTACAAGTATCAATCGTCAAAAAACGTACTAGTACGTGTCACGCATACAATGTGTTAAATAATCATTAATAACACTTTTTATTATTATTTTTATTTCATAAGTAAATATCATTTTTGCATAAGAGTAAGATATTTCAAAACAGAGAGGCAGGAAAGGAAATTTACAGAATATTTGAAATGTCAATTGTTGAATAAAATATTCCTTCCATGTATGAGTTATTTACCTTCTTGATTGATGGATGATATTATTTTCTTGTGTGCCATTATTTAAGAAATTTTTGCTTATTTTTTAATACAGATTATCTTTGGGGGAAATAAAAACAGATTATTCGAAGAGAAACATGGTTTTAGAACCATACAAGTTTCATTTAAGACGTATCCTTTTATATCTTGTATTAAATTGTATTTTACGTAAGTTACTATCTGCTGACAAAATAATAAATTTTAAGAATATATTTTCTATACTAACGAATTCAGTTCATATACCCCGATTCTTATAAAATCTTTCAAACACATACAATTTAAGCTATCCATCATCATGTTGAATTTAAAGTAATAGTTCAGTTTTCTACATCTTTATATCATCGAAATAGCAATATCATTTCCATACGGATAATCTTAATCGTTTCAATCAATGTAATTTGTGTCCCAAATTGGTGCCTTTAAAATTAATTATTGTTTCTTTTAGAAACTACAAAAGATAAATCACAGTCATCCATCATTCCTTTTTTTTGTGAAAATTCTCCTTCCGTGATTTAATAAGTAGTGTCCAAATGTGGACTACATTACACTCTTAAAATTGTTTTGAGGGTAATTATCCGTTAAATAACTTTCTCCGAGGAAATTAAGGAAGTTGTACTTGCATGGTTATGTAATACAATGTCAAAATTATTTTTCAAGTGATTTATTGAGTTTATATATATTTCGCATTGGAATTAAAGTTAATCTTTCATTATTTCCACTAAAAGTTCGATAAATAGGGCATTAAAATTCATGAATGATATTAATGCCACTTCAGTAAAAATAGTTACAGCTGCTTTTTGTTTTAATTCATTTTAATTTTTTTTTAACTTTTTTAAACCTTTGGTGGTAAACAGCCTTTCCTAAGGGTTAGTCTTTGAGATGTTTACAACGAAACAGTTCACTCAGCAACATTAAAACAAAATAAAAAGGAAAAAAGAGAGAATATAGTCATGAGTTATCATATAAAAATGTCCTTAGTTTAAATAATTAAAACGAAACCCTGGAAGAAGGTAGTATTAAGCTTGCCGTTAATGTTAAAGTAAAAGAAAAAGGTTAAAACTAGCGAAAAAAGGGTTAAAAAGATAACCAAGACTAAAACAAATTCCTAAATTTGGTGATGTTTAATGGGTTCCAAGATAATATTTGGAATAAGTTGCTTTTACATAATTAAACTTGAAGAGAGGAGAGTTTCCAAGCATGGGTCCAGCCCCGGAAGTGATATGAAACAAACACTTGACTGTATACGTATTTGAATTTGTGCTATAATGTCCTAAAGAGCGTTACAAACATCTTAAATAACATTTGCATTTAAAAGTACACTCATGTCCATAAATTAAGGATAATGAAGTTCAGGCAATGAAAGAGACAAAAGCAAAACAAATTTGACTTATTTGTAAAGTCTATTTATTAAACAAAAGGTAAAGAGCAAAAAAGATGCTATATGTTTGACATAATTAATAAAAATTGCGATTTTTACTCCCTGGAGCAAATTTTAAAAAAGAACCTATTTACAGAAAACAGTATAACATGGTTAGTATGATGGTTAATACGGAGTATGTCTCCCGGACGATGCAATACAAGCGTTACAACGCCTACGCATGCTGAGTATCAGATTATCAATCTGATCTTGGGGAAAATTACACCACTCATCAAGCAATGCCCTCCGAAGTTCCGATAGACAGTTGGGAGGGGTTGACGGGCTGCAATTCGTCGGCCAAGCATGTCCCACACATGCTCTATTGGATTCAAGTCCGGTGAGTATGCTGGCCAATCCATACGGGTGATATCCTCCGATTGAAGGCATTCGTCTACAATGTTTGCACGGTGAGGTCGGGCGTTGTCTCTATATACAGAAATTCAGGACCCATGGCGCCCCGAAACAAACGTACATGTTGTTCCAGAATGACATCCCGATAGATGTGGCCTGTCATCGTTACACTCTGAACATGCAGGTCAGTTCTGGAACCAAGAATAATTCCTCCCCAAACGAGCCATCCTGCACCACCGTAACGGTGTCGTTCAATGGTGTTCTCTTGGTGGTAACGGGTACCTGGCGCTCTCCATATGAAAGTCCGGCGAGAATCAGAATGTAAACTGAACCTGGACTCGTCGGAAAACATCACACAAGACCACTGTTGCGGTGTCCACAATGCATGCTCTCTAGCCCAGCATAATCGCAGGCGACAGTGAGTTGCGGTAAGGGGAACACATCTGACAGGCCTACGAGCATATAGACCAATGTTCCCTAAGCGTCTGTACACGGTCTGCCTTGAAACTGTCGTACCGGTAGCTGAAGAGAGCTGACGAGACAGGTCTGATGCTGTGCTCCGTCTGTTTCTTTTGGCAGTAACTGCCAAATACCGGTCATCATTCGGCGTAGTAACTCGGGGGCGACCTGTGCTGTAACATCTACTCACATTACCATCATGTTTGAATCGTTGCCAAAGCCTGGAGATGACACTCTGGGCGATTCCAAGTTCCTCGGATACTTCCAGCTGGGTACGTCCACATTCAGTCGTCCGATAATTCTACCACGTAAAAAATCATCCAAATGCTTCCTTTGTGCCATAACTATGCGGTTATTGCACTGAAAGGCTTTTAAAGCGCTTGTGAACAATTTTACTTCTTTGCTACCATTCCTTATATACCCCTTTCATACACTCTCGTCATTGTGACGTACTATCCGCGCCATCTGGTGGTTTCCTGCAATTTCCATATTCTTCTTCAAGATATGTGTGATAATTCTGCAGGTGAAATTTTTATTTTAGAGCTCAATTTCTGTGTGATTCTGAATTATCCTTAATTTATGGACATGAGTGTATAAGAGAAAAAGAACATAAATTGACAACAATTTTGTTGCCACGAGAAATCATTTATAGAAAGTCAAATTATTATAACTTGAGCTTTAAAAACGAAATTAAAATTTAACAAATTCATAAAAATTATTTACAGTGCAAAAAAAAGGGCTTGACCATTTAGCTGGTGCAAGTGATTAGTTCACAGTTTTATTCATCCTGGAGATTAGTTTCTGTGCCTTACTGCGCAGGATTTTGTATGTAAGAGCTGGAACCACTTCGATTCCGCTCCTGTCGGAGGCTCTTTAAGATGAAAGTCCTTTGTTAGAACGCAAGAGAAAAGGTAGTGTAGAGAATTTCCTTCCTGACCACAGATACAATTTGGAGACCCAGTCGCCAAACGAAAGCGAGAGAGATATTGAGGGAAGGATCCATGTCCCATTAGAAGAGCATTTATGTGTGGTGAGTTTGATAAGTGGGCTGGGTTGACCTTCTTAAGTAAACGATATAGAGTGCGGACAGTGTGAATAGAGTCCCAATTTTGAAACTTTATCAAATAATTTAGTAGTTAAACAATGAAATATTAGATTTTTTTTTAAAAAATCAGTCTTTACCAGTCTAATATGAATTACCCATTGCTCTTTATTTTGTGTTGAGTAAGAAAATATTTATTCGCTAAACAAATACATGATTATGAGTACATGAATGTTTACAAATCGTGTATAGACATATATACTCGCGTATTAAGAAGGTAATATTTATAAATTTAATAAAATTAAATCTTTTAGAATCTAAAATAAAGGTATCAATAACAGTTTAATGTTTCTACGTATCTTATTATAACAACGACAGCAGTATTATTAACTATAACCGACTAAAAATATTTTTCTTTGCAAGCAAAATTAAACGAGAAGAAAGGAAAAAGCAGATAAAATGTTTCTGTGAGAGTCCTTGATTAAATTGCTTTCATCGAGAATGCGGCTTTTCTCCTGCACACTCCGTCGTTCATCTTTTCTAAAGGATTTTAAGACAAGGAATTAAATGGAAAATCCTAATAATGTAAAAGAGCAGATAAAACAAAATCAAATCTTAATCATGATAGATAACGAATTTGCCAGAGAATGGCGATGTAAGATCCTTCAGCTAAATTTGGAATGGCTTATCTCTATATGCCAAGTGTATATAAAGCGTATGAGAAACAAAATACAATGATGGTACACTTAAGTAATTAGCAAAACAAAGTCAGTGGATTGAGGCTCTCGCATTCCCTAAGAAATTCTTTGGTATTTTGAATAAGGATATAGATAACGTGTAAGAGTGTATATGTACACATAAATGGTGGGTGTTTTATAAATAGTACAATTGTATTTAAACAGAAAGCATATCCCATTAATCATGATTATTTTTTAAGTAACTACCGGGAAATATAATGTATTTGTTTCAAGGTGCTTTCTACTTCTTAAACCCGTGTGAAAATTGTCTTTTGAGAATTGTTTCAAAACCCCCTAATCTCCTATACAAGATGTATTGCTTTTGAATTTGCTATCATATAGTGTTTCCTTAACCCCTGTCCTGTTTTGCCTGCTCGCCGTACGGACATAACTTTCTGTCCTTTACTGATTTGCCCGTACAGCGTACGGGCAATCTGATTTCTATTTCGCTTGCACTGTTTAGGCAGTATTTTTTCCAATTTTAGTAAGAAATTATTCGTATAATTGTCCAGTAAATGATAGTTTGCAGTTTATTGTATTTTCCACTCTGATTGGTTCAAAAGCGCGGGTTTTTTAGCATGTTTTGTATCAGAAGAA
>CM063508.1:80879818-80894818 GCA_032207245.1 Pardosa pseudoannulata | reverse complement strand
TCATTAAACGCGAAATCTTAAAACCGATTCAGATCAGTTAGGAAAATTCATGCCAGCAGTGGCATTTGAATATCACGTACTTCGATACCGCAGACTCAACTTATTAGGTCAGATGAAAAATATATAGGATTATATAGTATGATTGAAACATGATGATTAATGAAAAGTTCTGAAACATTAGGGGAAATCTATATTATTTAATAATGACTAAATAGACAAGTTTAAGAACAACATATATACAAATTATATTTTCATCTTCAGAATTTCTTAGGAATACTTATACAACCTCGTTAAAATATTAACTTTATATTTTGCAAGAATATTAGTCCGAATTTTCTCTAATGAATATATACTGATAAGTGTCTGAAATGTAAGAAATTACAGACTGCTTAGAGTAAATAAATAATGAAATATAAACAGTTTTGACTACTACAGACTGTCATGAAAAACTGCAGTTTATTCATCATGTGATATTAGTTTAAAATAAGAAATGAAATTTGTGTGATAGTGTATTTGCTTGTTAACATATGTGAACTCAGTATCTTATATCTAATATAAAAGTTATATTTTCGAATACATATAGTTATTCGTCATTATTTTAATTAATGCACCTGCTGAAAAAGCAAATTTTTGTGAGAGACTCAAAATATATTGATCCTAAAGTAGAAATTATAAATGACGGAAGATGCTTGAGAAACTAGTTTCGGATTTTGATTTCAGGATACCCTCAACCTTCACGATAAATCAACAATCTTATGGAATTGAGATGCATTTAGATTTCAAAATATTTTAGAAAGGTTAATGAGATAAATAATTCCTAAGTATTACGTGAACAACATAAAACCACTGTAATTTCTCGTAATTAGGAAATCTTAAATAGGCATTAAATGTCAGTATTTCATTTAAAATAAAAAATATTTTAGCCGTAAATGGAAGTAACCCAGAACATAGAAAAGATTATTAAGTTTGAATATCTACAATGAGGTTTTCTTTTTCATTAAATGAGAATTCTTAAAACCGATTCCGATCATTTAGGAACATTCATGCCAGCAGTGGGTTTGGAATATCCCGTACTTTGGTACCGCAGATCTGTGTTCAACATTATTAAGCCATATAGAGAATATACAGGATCATAGAGTGATTATAACATAATGACTAACGAAATGTTCTAAAATGGTAGGAGAAATCTATATTATCGAATGATGACTGTGTAGAAAAGTTTAATAACAACATATAAAAATTATATTTTTATCTTGATGACTTCGTAAGAATACTTAACACTTTACTATACTACCTTGTTAATATATCCACTTTATATCATGAGAAAATATTACACGTCTAAATTATATCTAATAAATGAATATCGATAAATATCAGAAATCTATTCAATTATAGACACCTTAGATTAAAATATATAATGAAATATGGACAATTTTGACTACTATTGCCTGTCCTGAAAAATTGCAATTTTCAGCATCATGTGATGTTATTTAAAAAATTGAGATACGGTATTTGTTTGTTAACATGTGTGAACTCAGTACCTTATATCAAATATAAATGTTATATTTTCTAATACGCATAGTTATTCGTCATTATTTCAATTAATGTGCCCGCTGGAAAAGCAAACTTTTGTGAGAAACTCAATATATGTTGATGTTTAAGTAAAAATTATAAATGACAGCAGATACTTGAAAATTTAATTTGAAATTTTGTTTATAGGATGCCCCCAATCTTCAAAATAAAGCAATAATATTATGGCAATGAAAAACATTTAGATTTAGCAACATTTTAGAAATGTTAACAACATAAATAATAGCTAATTATTATGTGAAGTTAACATTAAATTACCTTAGTTTCCTGTGTTTAAAAAATCTTAATTTGTACTAAATATCTGTATTTCATTTAACATGGAAAAACAACTTTTAATGATTAAATCTTAAGTTATAAACATAGTGTTTAAATGTTATACCAAGACAACATATAAAAGAACAATGAAGGGCTTATCTTTTTGTGTTATAAACAAATTGTAAAACTGTAGTTTAAGAAATTCAAAGAATAATTTCTCACTAAGTAAGCTCTGTCCCTTGGGTCAATTAAATATGGAGTTAGTAAAAGAGATTCTTTGATTTTCAATATTTTATGTATTTAAAAGTATTACACGTGCAAACATGAGTTTAATGCATGAAATAATCACAAACTTATCAAGTGTTTGGCCACTCTCTAAAATATTTCCTAGCTCTTCTAATGCTCCTAGAGTCACCCGACACATGTTTAGACAGTATGGACCATTTTATATCTTTGATATCATCGGAACTGGTGGAATTATCTGAATATGTTACAGGTTATAGTGTTTTTCTGCAACTGCCTGCTGATTTCAAACATTTGATATTCTTCCAGAACGGGAAACTTGATCACTGTATTTTCGCTCCGCACTCTAATATGTTTTGCACTATGATCTACATACTTTACAATCTTTCGTTTCTCGATCTTTAGACAAATTACTTGGAAGACTATGATATCTGGGGAACGTAAAATGTGTACGTTGTCGTAGTATTCTCAAGATTTCGAACAATACCTCTGGTAATTCGAGTCTACGCAGTGGAGATTTTCTGCTAGATACCTTCTGAAGTACGAGGATTTATTCTTCAGGTTAAGTCAGTCTTCAGTCGCCATGGTTGTCACTCAAAGTGCAAAAGCATATTACCCTTAGGCATAGAATAGTTGCACATTACGACAGAGTCTATTAGAACTGGTAGACGATTTCCTACACGAAGAACATGAGTAACAACAACATTGACAGAACGATATTACAAAATGGGTGACACTAGTTTAACAACAGCTCAAGCATCTTACATATGATATATCAGAACAGTACAAAACAATATTAAGGTGCTTGTAGAGCGATTTGTAGAGTGTTCACAAAGGTTCCCAGTTTGTAGTTATTTTCATGTATCACTCATATTTTTACATGTAATACTGTCTGAATATAAAGAGAGAAAGGTAGTTTGGAAAATAAATTAATCATTTATAGTTAATCTGTATATAACATATAAAAATTTTATATTTTTTTTCATTATATATCGTTTATCGAGTTCATTGCTTAGTATTTCTTATAAATTTTATTTACATAGATTTATAACAGACGTTATAGTGGATGCATTAGAAAAGTGTACTCGTGAAAGATTTCCTTAAAATAGCGATGATTTGATATAATATACATAATTGTTAATTAATCTTAAGAATTCAAAAGAAAAATGCTTAATATCTTAGAAATGAACAATTCAAGTTAATTCTTTAGGAATGATGTTTAAATTACACATTAAGCAATATCAATGAGAACGTTCCCAAAAACATCATTCTTTTTGTTCTTCTAATATTTTTGTACACAAAAAATCACTTTTTTTGAGTACATAGAAAATGAATATATAAAATCAGAAATAAAATTTAATACTACTTTACCTTTGAAAAAAGCAAGTATTTGGGGTAATCAAAATTAAATTTAATTAAAAAAATCTGAAAATTTGATTAAGATATTTTAAAAATGATTGCATTAATTTTTAAATTTATTGTAAAATAATCCATGATGCCCTTATAAATTAATCTAGAAAAATTAAATCTTGATCTAATATATTTTAAGAATGAACTTGCATTATTTTTTAATATTGTTTTAATATTAATGACGCCCTTATCAGTATGATTCCCAAAAAATCTCAAAATCTTGGTCTAGAATTATTTTAAAGAATGCCAACTTGCATTAATCTGTTTTAAATATTGTAAAATAATCCTGATGACTGCCCTTATAAATTATATCTACTTCGAAAAATCTTGATCTAATATTATTTTAAAGAATACCAGCTTGCATTATTTTTTTAAAAATTGTAAAATAATCCAAATGACTGCCCTTATAAATTATATCTACTCCTAAAAATAAATTTATAAGATTATTTTAAAGAATTTCAACTTGCATTAATTTGTTTTAAATATTGTAAAATAATCCTAATGACTGCCCTTATAAATTATATCTACTCCGAAAAATCTGAAAATCTTGATCTAGAGATTATTTTAAAGAATGCCAACTTGCATTAATTTTTTAAATATTGTAAAATAATCCAAATGACTGCCATTATAAATTATATCTACTCCAAAAAATCTGAAAATCTTGATCTAGAGATTATTTTAAAGAATGCCAACTTGCATTAATTTTTCTAAATATTATAAAATAATCCTAATGACTGCCCTTATAAATTTTATCTATTTCTTTCTAGCTGAGTTATATGAAATTCACCTTATAAATAGATAATATTTTGACGAATAATTGACTTAAAAAGTATGGTCAAATTATGTATGCTAACAAAATATTTCTGTTTGTTAAACAATAAATACTGTTTACAATTCAAATAGTATCGAAATGTAACTGTAGGTGTAGAGTATTAGTTTAACAAAATGTTCATGGCAATGCTCACAGAAAGAAAAAATTAAATATAAAAGTGCCTTAAGTCAAGGTATATTTCTCTGAGAGTTCAATTTGATAGAATATGATTAGTTGTATACAGGTATTTTTACTGTTGAATGCCATTAGTAACTGTCTTATCACTATATCCATAATCTTAATTATAATGTTAAAAGGAGTCTTTTATGGTATCTTTTATTTAAAATTCCACATACAAAGTTTGGTTTAAGTAAAGAAAAATAATATGGAAAACTCGCCAGAATAACATTCTGTAATTTAATCTATATTCTTATGTATACTCAGTTTTTGAAAGAGGTTTCCCCAATTACCTCACTTTCCAAACACGCATGCCTTTAAATCATCATCAAACAGTAGATGATACAATACATTTTCAGGCCACAGAAAGCAAGACGTCGCATATCTCGAATTTGTAAATTAAATTCCGTATTCACCGAGGAAAATGCAATCAAATTTGGCGGAGAAAATGTATGGGATTGGATTTGGCTAGAAACTTGAAAACGGGAGCCTTTTAAGTCCCGACATCTTTGGTCCCCTTTTTGCACACAAAATAAAAATTTATTATTTTCATCTAACGAAAATAATATTCGGTGTGTCTAAGCAAAATAATATGCTACATTAATTATTCCTCCCCAGCAGAAATGATAAATCAAAATTGTATAAGAAATAAGATAAAATTAACTGTTTGTCTCTTAATATTAATAATCAAGAAATGCACGTGGATACTTATAATTATTTCCTCAACCAGTAGAATAATATTATCTATAAAAATATGTGTTGTATAGCTTACTGTTATTCAGCCAATAAAGAAAAAAATAATTTAATTGCGAATATAATTAGTGGAAGGCGAATCTTGTCGTATATTGAGCAAAGGTAATTGATGTAGGAAAGACTTCACATGTGTAATCAAGCAAACATATAATAAAGTTATGTGGTAGACTGGAACAAATGAAAGGTATTGATATCCCTTTTAATGTAGAAATATATCAATCTTCTGCATTTTTACTATAGTATTTTTCTTCTACTCATTCTATTGATAACTAGAAAGAATAGTTAAAATAATGCACAGTGTTTAAAAATATCGCTATCCTCTTTTTTTTTAAGGTGATAAAAATAAAACAGACTGCATTTCATCTTTGTTATTATTAACGTGATTTTTTCTAACATTCAATAATCTTCTTAATATGCTAAGATTGTAATGTAACTGCGAATGGAAATTTCCTTTATTTATATTTAAATTTTAATGAAACTCTAGTAAAAAACTAGATTAGGTTATCGAAAATTTTCCCTCCTATATTAAAAATAATATTTTGTTTTTGTATTTAATTGAAATACATCTCAGTGAAAAATTCTATCGGCTGATTGCCAGTACGATGCGTTGTAAAATTACTTTTCTTTCTTTTTCTATCTGAATACTTTAATAAAGTTTTCTTTGGTGTTAAAATAGGAAAAATTTAATTATATTTTAATCATATAAACTGATGACCACACTTTGAATGGGTATATGCAAAAACCTTATATATATATATATATATATATATATATATATATATATCCATATTCACTGCATTATTTGTATTAAACATAATAAGTTTTGCTCTTTATAACAAATATTCAGTTCTCTAAAGATTTTGAAGATGAACCAAAATTTTTATTCTTGAAGCATAAATTACTTTTTAAAAAAGCAATCCTGCTTTACTTTTTTATATAATGTAGGAAATTGTTCAAATGACTGCCTTTATAATATATATCTATTCCCATTAGGATATTTCTAGCCTTAAAATATCAAATGCATCTTTAAAATAGATGTAGTTAATATTTGGGGAACATATATGTTATATATATATATATGCATACATAAAATAAATATATAAAATAGATAGACAGATAGATACAGATAAATATAGATAGTGAAAAGAAAGAGAGAAGTTTTTGTAATAGATATAGAGAGATAATAGGATGTAGATATATAGATAGACAGATAGAGAAAAGAATAAGGTAGATATATATATGAAAAGAGAGAGAGGTGGTAGGTATAGATAGACAGAGAGAGAGAGATAGATGGTATGTACCGATACTTTCCCACGTGATCTGTACGTGCATGCACAGCCGTGGGAGGATTTTCTAGAGGAATTTAGGACTCCAATTGTTCACGTCAAGTTTAGGGACTGCAGAGAAGGTCAGATCACGGAATGGCAGCGTAAAGGTCAAACTCGCACAGAGACGTAACCGTAAGTTATGGGAGCAGGGGCTAAAAAGTAATGTCAGCTTGCACAAAAGGGGCTACTTTAATGAGCCCACCTGCACTCCCGAAGGGGACGCAGATGTGGGAAAATATCCCGAAAACAAGCTTGGAATAGGAAGAAAAAAAGGGGCGTTGGAACCGAGGTGAGGAGTTTGGACACGAAGCTGAGGAGAAGAGTCGAAGTCGGGAGTCGAGAAAAGTGGGACAAAGGTCCACCAGCACCAATTCGTCCCGTGCGGACCGACACCACGGAGAAAGTCCCTGATGATCTAGATATGATAGGACAGACAGGAGAAAAGTTGCTTGAGACAGGTGAGGAAAGTTTGCTCCCCTGTGACTTTAATATAGGTAAAGATAAAATAATATTTACAGTCACTTAACTTAGGTAATAATTTATATGTGATAGAATTGTAATAATTTGTGTAAATATAGACATGAATAATTGATGATTATGATATATGATAACCAAGATCTATTTGTAAATGAATGTACAGAATAAATGTCTGAATCTCAATATAAAGTATTATATTCTTTCTGTATTTTTGTAACGAACACTGGTGTATATTGATTTCCTTTATTATATAGACAAAAAAAGAGATACTAAGACTCAAATAAATAGCCGTGACCAGAATTCCATTAAAATCACTCTTTATTATATAAACTCCGAAATTTTAGAGCACTGAGTCCGTAAGTCTTTGCAGCCTGGTATCTAGCATGCATGAAAGTGCAGAAATTATTCACAGGGCAATATAAGACCCAATTCTAGTAACAAATATTATATTTTAGCAACACTGAGTGACTCAAATAGTCAGAAAAAAAGTTGTACAGGTGGGGTTTTCAATTAGAATTTCATCACCAAGATCTCATGTAAACCGCCTTAAAATACCATAATAATTTTAAGATATAAGTTTCATTCATGTGAAAAAGGAAGTAAATTAAGCTCATTAAATCTTGTTTTTCTTTCATCTTGATATAGAACTTAAAATTTGGGATAATAACTTAGATATTTATTAGGATAAATTTTCAATTTATTATACACACTCAGGTAAAACAATACAAACAAAGTATATATAGATCCCAAATACTTGCATGAAAATTCATGTATAAGCCATATGAATAAGCGAAACATTACTTTTTGTTCCTAAATTTAACTCGAAAGTCTTATATTAGTCGAATCTTATATTAGTCTATGCTTCATAAACGATAATTTTTCTTTTATAATTTCCAGCCTTTGAGCAATATTGCAAGTTCATACACATCCATTTTCCTGCTGACGTTGGAATAGCAGGCATTAAAGCCAAAGATGAATGTCATTTTTTTTCTCCCGATTCCACAAACGCAAAAAGAAGAAACCAGAACTTTTCTTTCCCCACAAAGGAAATGTGATTTGTTGCGTTCGGGAGAAAAATAAAATCTATTCGGTTTATCTCGCTGGCAATCGGAGGAGGAAAACATTCTGTGTTCTCGCACCAGAGCTGAGTTTGCTGGCGCTCAGCGGAATTGAAAAGAATAAATAACATGCAGGTGTGAAAAATAAACAGTGGAAGTCAAAGTTTTTATGCCGCTACATTTTACTCGTTGTTTACTTCAAGAAACAGTATGGCTGTGAGCAAAGGGATGACGCATGAATGGTAAGTGTGATGAAATTAAATTGTTTCGTAGAATAATTCTTACTATAGTGGTATGAGGCTGAAAGCTGTCTGTGAATAGAAATAGGAAGGACATTAATCCAAGGTGAAAACGGTTAGTATATATAGAGCAATGAGAAGAAGAAAATGGTTGGTAAAAAGAAGAAAGAGGAACGAAGAGCAGTAACAACGGAGTAGAAAAAATAATCCGAAACGTTTTGGTACATGAGCGGTTTGGTTTGGTTTAGAGAGATACGGCCCACATTTTTGCAACACATGGGCTAATAAGACCGGCATCTACTGATTAAACCGATTCCTAGTGGCTGCGAACACCTATACCAGTAGTAGGTTTAGAGCCCTATACCGAAAGCAGCGCTATACCATTCGGACATCGGTCGAGGTAGATGAGCGGTATACATGTGTGAGACTTTGCTACAAATAGATAATAATTCCATTACAGATAAAGTGCTTGAAATGCTTTGTTATTAAATAGAAATGATAATGTTAAACGTTAAGGCCCAAAGTAAAATGCATAAATATTATTATTGTTAAACTTTATTACAGTTGTTAGTACTGTTGTTTTACTGCTGTTTGCCCCTGCAGTAAGCCTCAAAGTGGCGAGGGAATGTATCTAGATGGAACGGGTGAAATACCTTGTGGGAGTATTCTTTTGGCAGTGTCATTTCAGGCTTGAAAGACGTTCCAGTATGCCCAGCTAACTGGCTGCGAATGACTTCTGAGGTCAAGTCAGTCTTCTGCCCTTGTGGCCCCTCTCGAAAAAGAATCTGAAAACTACCCTAAGATGTCCGTCGAGGCTTTTAGGACCTGGTGTAGGCTTTCCCACACTAGGCGGATAAGCAACAACAACAACAACAACAATAATGTTGTTAGTACTAGCCTAACCTTTTCATGTGGTGGTACGTGGAATGCCGAGCAAATAAGTAACGATGTTTTCAAACTTAAAAGTCAAAGATTGGCAATATCTGGAAAGTAATAAAGCAACGATTGTTACAGTATTGTAAGTGTAATTTGCTTTATGGAAGTTCCTTTTGATTATTCAATTTTACTTCAGTAACTGAAATTGTTTTGAACTAACATACTTTTATTTTTTTAATCTGATATTTTAGTTTTTCAAATTAATGTTCAGTCAACAATATTCCTCACCAAAACATCATTTGTAGTTTTTAATTTATTTAATAAAAAAGCCCAAAATAATTTTCCATCAAATTTTTATCTTCAGTTACACTTTTTATCTAAACCAACCGTACATGCGACTCGAATTCTTGATAACTGCTATTCGCACGTGATTAAAAAGCTGATAGCTCCTTTTTCTTTTAGAAGTGGCTTCAGAAATCAACACATTTTGTTCCTGTAGGACTTTTGTCTCTTTACTAAAATATTAAATAAAATATATGTTATAGAAATATTAACATAAACTGGCACTCGTTCATTCTTTACCATCGCGTATATTTGTTGTTGTTTGATAATTATGGTAGGAAAGTCTAAATATTAATCTCATTCTTTTTATTTCGGGAAACATTTATAATTGTAAGTTCACCATAGCATAACCCTGTTATTTTGAAAAGCATTATGGTGGTGAAAAATAAAGGAAACCAAAATCGTTCATTTTTCATGTCTTTAACACCCTGCAATTATGACATGAATAATCTATACTCCTACATTTCAGGCAACATATTTTTTTATAGTTATTAGCAAATTACTAAACATTTTGTCATAAGCAGTTTCTGAAAAAGGTTTTGTTGTACTGTATGTTTGATTTAGTAGAGTGTCGAATAAAACATTTTTACAAAGATCTAGTTTTGAACATATTTGTATTACATTTTTATATATATTTTTTAATGTAATTCAATAGAAATTTTGAATCTTACATTTTTCTAGATGCATTAATAAAAGTATTAAGTTTTAAAAAGATTTTCAGCCTTTCAACTTTTAAAAACATATAAATGAATTTAAAAAAAATTTCCGAAATATAATTATTCTAAATCATATGTTTCATAATTTAGAATAACTAAAATTCGTAAACATTTGCATCAGATGATTCAAGTCATGTGATGCAAATGTTCTTCATATGATCTGCATTAATTATATTTTAGTGCGGATACAGTAAGATATTACTATTATATCGAGAATAACAGCAAAATTGAATGTGCATGTTTAAGATTTAAAGACTGCTTTAAAAATTTTGGATACAATTTTATATGCAATGCATTTTTACAACTTGCGTAAATGATTCTAATAAACCTATAGAGATCTTGTATGCAAATTTATTTAGTAAGTATAGGGTATTAATATCTATAACATAAGCCTGTTCGTTCATTTTTATTTTTCTCATTTTATTTATTTTTTTATTATAAAACAACAAAGTTCAAATTTTTATACATTTGAATAATGGGTTTAAAAGTGTTTGGAAATTAAAAAAATAGGTGTACTTTATTCCTATTATATTGTGAATGTAAAAAATGTAAATATTTCAATTGCACACTAATATTTTAATTAATGTTTTCAGATTAACAGATTACGAGTAATAGTTTTTGTGAATTACTCATTGAGGGATAAATAATTTATGTAGTAATTCCCTATAAAAGCTAATGTATAGATAATAACAATAATTTAAACTCATAATAAGGAATAATAAATCGATCCCGTATGAAACTTTTATGAGATTTTATATGGAATCTTTTCTACAACCTTTAGCAAATAATTCTAAAAAAACCTATAGAGATATTGCATTCAAAACTTATTTAGTAATTATAGGGTATTAATACTTATAGCATAAGCTTGTTAGTTCATTTTTTCATTTCAATTATTTCTTTTTATTATAAAGTAACAAATTTTGATTTTCTTATATAGTTGAAGCTTTGGTTAAAAAGTTTTGGAAATTAAAAAAAAATTAGGTGTAGTTTATTACTATTATATTGTGAGTGTATAAAATGTTAAATATTTCAATTGCACAGTTCATTTTTAATCTGTTAGATTACAAGTAATAGCTTTATGTGAAATAACTCATTGAGGGATAAATAATTTATGTAGTAATTCCCTATAAAAGCTTATTTACTCTTCAGTAATATTGAACATTTACATATCATTCTACCTCAAGAAATTCTAAATTCATTAACTATTCTATCCATAATCATAACTATTCTATCCACTGCTCTCTCAGAGTTCAGCCGAGAGTCCTTCCCGTTTTCTTCTTTTTAAAACAGGAAACCTTGGTTTTAGGGGAGATCTACACCCCCCTTCTTTGACCGTTGTCTTTGGGGTAGCTGAAGCACCCTTGGCTCTTGGCCGAATCGATCAATGCAAAATTTCTTTTCTCTCGGTGTGTTGACAAATGACACGCTTGACACCTCCGCACGTGAAGTAAACCATTAGAAGTCCAAAAGAAGGGTACAATACTGTAGTTTTCAATTGTTAAAATGAACAAAAGTTCTCTTGAACACCGGAAGAGTCGGACGCGACTCTTACAACACTAAAATTTTAATCCGTCAGATTATGAGTAATAGCTTTATATGATTTACTCATTGGGGGATAAATAATTTATATAGTAATCCCCTATAAAAGATAATGTATAGATAATAACAATAATTTAAAAGCATAATAAGGAATAATAAATTGATCCCGTATGAAACTTTTATGGGATATTTCGTTAAATAAAAGTACGGAAAAACCGGGCTTGTTTTAAGAATCAGTAAACTGAAAAGTTAGAACAAATTTTAACTACCATTAGAGCACACATTTATCTTGTTAGCATGTGACACTAATCATAAGATAGAACCGAATGTTATAGCCCATAATCGTTAGCAAGAAGTTAGTTTGTATCACCATAATTTTGTGAAAATTTATTTTTATTCCATATTGTATTTTTTATTTGTGACAAAACAATTGGAGATATATGTAAAGTGTTTACCGCGTGAAATATTTAAGAAAGATAAGTGACCAAATAATTGAAAGTTCTGTTCAACTGTATGATATTCCTTACACATAACAATGTATAAAATGATGCCGTAAGCGGTAAGTAGATACAATGAAACAATTTTTTAAATTACAATTAATAATAGTTAATGGATTTTATTTATCCCCTCTTGACTTCCTTAACTATAAACTGTTACGGTTCGCTTATTATCTGAAACGTGAGGACTCTAAAGTCAAGAATATATTACATTTTCTTTTTGTCAATTTTTTCTTTCAAATACTTTCACATATTGCTTACCTTGCCGTATTCTCGAAGTAACCAACTGGAATCGTAAGTTATTATAATAAGTTCTGGAATAATTATAATTTGCTTTATGAAAGTTCCTTTTCATTATTCAACTTTACTTCAGTAATTGAAATTGTTTTGAACTAACATACATTTATTTTTTAAATCTGATATTTCAGTTTTTCAAATTAATGTTCAGTCAACCATATTCCTTACAAAAACCGGTTATGTCCATAGATAGATATAACCGAATGTTATAGCCCATAATCGTTAGCAAGAAGTTAGTTTGCATCACCATAATTTGTGCAAATTATTTTTATTCCATATTGTATTTTTTATTTGTGGCAAAACCCTTGGAGATATATGTAAAGTGGTTACAGCGTGAAATATTTAAGCAAGATAAGTGACCAAATAATTGAAAGTTCTGTTCAACTGTATGATATTCCTTACACATAAGAATGTATAAAATGATGCCGTAAGCGGTAAGTAGATACTATGAAACAATTTTTTAAATTACAATTAATAATGGCTTAATGGATTTTATTTATCTCTTCTTGATTTCCTTAACTATAAACTCTTAAGGTTAGTTTATTATCTGCCAGTTAGGACTTTAAAGTCGAGAATATATTACGTTTTCTTCTGGTCTTTTTTTTCTTTCAAATAATTTCAAATATTGCTTACCTGGTCGTATTCTCGAAGTAACCAACCGGAAGCATCCGTATTCTGTAAAAGAAAAACATATCAAATTAATGCCTATTTATAACACAATCCAAATTCAATATACAAATAATTTGCTTCAGAAGTATTAAGTTAATAAGAATGCATACATTTCTCTGGAAAGAAAGCTACTATTCAGGAAACTAAATCGTTAGATTCAATCGTTACCACTATGGCACCACTGTGGCATGGATGTTCGTAGCCGTTCGGAATTGGCTTTAAGCAGTAGGTCCCATTCTCATTAGCGGTCGTGTTGCAAAAAGTAGACCGTAAAACTCCAAAACCAAACAAAATCAAAAATGGATACTAACAGCTTTCGAAATTTGCAGAAAATATGTAGATTCCAGAAGAAATTTAATGTTGTAAATTATATTTTATAACTCAAATCGACAAAAGAAATATGAGTATGTAAAGGTAATATTCTCTTAATATGCATGCGAGAAATATATACATAGTTCTGTCATGTAATTTTGTAGATAATACTCCAGGACAAATGATTAAAAACTGTATTGAAAGTTTACTATTGCAAAAATTCAAGAATATATCTTCTTTTTTTGTGTGTGTATTTTCAGTATTACTCTGAAAATACCTCCAAACATGCTCTTCAAGAGTTTATGGTTTATAATCTCACTACTGATAGATATGTTGGTAACTGTTTGGATTCGGTTTTAAGCAATAGATTTCATTAGTTCTTGTGTGGCAAAAAAGTAGACCCTGCATCTTCAAACCAACCAACTAGCTCCAAAAAGGAGGGTTTGTAATTATATTGAAAAAGTAAGTAGTTAGAAAACCAGTGAAAAAGTAAATTTTAAAACTGCCAATATCAGTGATCAGATGGTTTTCGCTCTTCAATGCACAAGAAGTAAATAAACATTTACAATTTATTTTTCAACCTTTTCAAACATTATATTTCGCCAATTTGTGACATATACTTTCTATTTTAGCAATTAGATTTAAGAAAAGACTAAAATACAGCTCACTATCATGCCAAAAACTTTTGGTATTTTGCAACTGCATTTTGTTAAGCTTGTGGTAGAGAACATTCATTCGAACTCTGATAATGGTAGTGGACTATGGCAAGCATGATTACACATACTTCTCATTTCTTTAAATGGCTGTATCAACAAAACCATATGGCACGGAATTATAAGATTTAAATCACTCTTCAACAAATGTCTGTTTCCAAAACTTTCGTAAAGTTTTAAGTGACGATTCATACCTGAGGTAAAGTAAATTTATTTAAATATCCTTTATACTTCAATTACACTCAATTATTCCAATTTTCTTGAAAATCAATTAACAAGAGAACCCAAGATTACCAAATAGGAAGATAAAGAAAACACATTTATTACGATTATACAATTCCATTTCCTACCATTAATTAATAGAATCCTCAACATTTAGCTATGTTTTAGCGTCTACATGCCTCTATGATTATGAAGTCACTTACTGCTTAATTATTCGCTGGATAAGTGCGGCTGAGAAAGCAACGAAAGTCGTACACTTCTCGAAAGAGCGGCCATGATTACATTGGTTTCGCATAAGACCGTGTACTGCGTCACCAAATGTGAAATGAATTAAATTTAAGTGTCGTGTTAAAATTTATTCCGCTCATTATACAGAGCATTAAGTTTTAACATAAACTCCGCATTAACCTTTTGCATTTTTGCCCTCTCCTGTGTAAAACTGCACTCAATTCTTCGGAACTGTAATATTTCCCCAG
>CM063508.1:80872318-80874818 GCA_032207245.1 Pardosa pseudoannulata | reverse complement strand
GTGAAATGGCTTGCTTTATGTACTATGTAAGTGAGACATCCTTATGTGTAGGACGATAATTATGTATATAAATATATAGATATATATGTAGATATATACATATCTATTCATATACATATATATACATAAGTGTATATATATATACAAATCTATACATATACACTATATCGGCAATGATAACCGGTCACTTGCAGTTATAGACATTTTGCTGAATATCGAGAAAAATACACGAGTAATTATTCTGAAATCTCAGGTGTCTAAACAGGATGGTAGTCGTCATATATTTCAGCAAAGAATTTTTCCCAAAACCCTTTAGGGGACCGTCAACAAATTGAAGAAAAACGAAACTCTTTTCGATTTTCCTGTAAAACGTAATGTATAAAAAGTGTTGAAACTTTAGCTCATGATTAGGGTGTTTTTATAACACATTTTGTTCATTGTTATGATAGCACATATACTCGTGGAGAAATTAAGGTTTTCATAAAAAGAATCCAATTTCTTCAAGTGTTTTGCTTGTAGAATTCTCAATAAGAAATAATGCTATTTTCAGTACGCATATCAAACAACATTGTACACAATACCCTGGAATCAAAATTAAAAAATAATAATTATTGGATGAAAAATGAGCAGGTTTACTAAATAATGTTTTACTGTTCATGCGTGGATATAATCAAAATACACTCAACAGCCAAAACATTATGACCACCCCTACATTTTGCAATGAACTCTCCTGGATGACGTGAAAGGCACGTGATTAGGTGGAAGTGGTATTTAACTGCTGCTGGAGAGTCTGAAGAATCATTCTTTCACTTACTTCTGTGTGTGATGGGAAAGGCTGCGTGTCTAAGCGAATTTGATAGAGGACAGGTTGTAATGGCTTTCCGAAACTGCACGACTCGTGTGTTGTTCGCGATCTACAGTTGTTAGTACTTATGCAAACTGAATGAATGACGGTGAAACCAGCAGTTGACGACATGGTTTGGACGTCCACACGCTATCAAAAAAAAAGTCGTAGGAGACTGTCTCGCATGGTGAAGCAAACAATGGAATGTTACAACAGATCAACGCCCTGTGTCACAAGGCTAAAATTGTGTTGGAGTGGTTCCAAGAACGTGATGCTGAATTCCAGTTAATGTCCTAACCTCTGAACTCACCGGAACTCATTCCGACAGAACACATTTAGGATGTCATGGGAGTTCACATTTCAAAGACCACCAATTCGCAATATCTCGGATTTGTGTAACCGTTGCTTAAACATCTAGTAGAATCTGTCACCGGCCATCTACCAAGGACTTGTGGCATCCATGCCAAGGCGGATGAAAACTGTATTGTACGCCAAAGGTGGGCCAACACATTATTTTCAGGTGGTAAAAATCTTTTGGCTCTTGAGTATATAGTGTGCATAATGTATTAGCTAAATGTATAAAGCAACTTTTGTGAAAGTCCCAAAAACAAGCTTGAAATTTCTGAATGTGATCTTAAAATAGAATAAGCTGGAAATACGTTGTTTCCAAAAGAAAGGAAAAAGATGAGGGTCTGTATACAAAATTTCATATGTTATTAAAAATACTAGTGGCCAGTAAATGGGTAAACATATTTCTTTTACTGCATGACATTTTAAAGTTGAGGCTGTCATAAAGCCAAATGTTTGTTCTAGCTGCAGAAGAAACATTGATACTGCTGTTCCAAATATACTGTATATATTTTGTATTTATACAAAATATTATATTTGGATACAACCTCTAATTTCTTTTATATATATATATATATATATATATATATATATATATATATATATATATATATATATATATATATATATATATATATATATATATATATATATATATATATATATATATATAGAGAGAGAGAGAGAGAGAGAGAGAGATAGAGATAGATAGATAGATAGATAGATAGATAGATAGATAGATAGATAGATAGATATTGTGAAACTTGTTTGTCAGACCACGTCTAATTATAACTGTTTATTTCTGATAAATATTTTGTAATATTGGCTCAGTGTTACTTTTTATGCTATTAAATGCTCACATACCAATTAAGCTTTATAGAAATATAAGAAAAATAGAAGAATTATGTGGTGAGACCTCGATTGCAAGATAATTAATCATTACCATGTTTTTAGCAGTATTTTTAACTATCTTCACAATTTGCATTTAACTAATTTGCATTCAGATTTCAGAGTCCAGAATTAACTAGACCGAGATCATTTTAAAGAGTAATAGTTAAATATACAATTGAGTTATTTCATGTCACAAGAAAATTAAGTTACCACGCTCTTGTGAGTAATATTTGGAATCACAAAATGTGAACTAAATTGGGTAATAGAATTTAATCATTATTTAGATAATATTCAGATATATTATAATATATTATATATATATATATATATATATATATATATATATATATATATATATATACATACATATATACTGGGTAGTCTAAAAGAAACTTCCCCTATATATGAGCCTTTAGA
>CM063508.1:80864818-80867318 GCA_032207245.1 Pardosa pseudoannulata | reverse complement strand
AAGAGAGTAACTTCCCACAGCCGTAAAAGTTTATTTTTATTGCGTTAGCGTGTAACCTTTTATGAGGCTCAGAAAAACTAAACGAAATATGCCAAGTAATTACACAGTTGTCCACGAAAATCATGTTCAGTCAGAGTAATGTACAATAAATATTCTTGAAATAATCACAGATGGAACATAGAGATTATATGCATTAAAATCAGTATTCTGAACTGTTTCATGTATTAAGTAAAATTACACATATAGGTCTTTTTATGTTTTAAACTCTTTATAAGTATCTTATGTTTTTTTAAATTTATACAAAATTAATTTATTTAATGTGCTATACAATTCAACAGATTTTAATAAAGTGTGGATAGTTACAGAAATGCTGAAATATTTGCTTTGTGTAACACCAAAAATTTATGGAATTCTATTTAAGAATAAGTATAATTGTATTCAATAATGAATATTATATATTATTAGTTCGAACTGATGTGCTGATATCTGCTGGAAACCGGCAGGGTTTCAATATTGTTGGGAAATTCTCGCGTAAAATTCTTTGTTTGAATACACTTTGGCTAAGAGAAAAACAATAACAATTTTTAACACGCCAAATGAATCACAATTAGAATGAATGTCGTTAAAACATGGCAGCCTTTTTTCGAACTTTTTCAGAGCAATACGGAGAGCATTAACACAGGTCCTACTTTCACTAGATCTGAGAGTGAACTAACTTTTTATGAGAACTTACTACCCCTTTATATAACTTTCAGGTTTCTGAAAATTTCCACAAGCTTCTAGTAACATCCAGAGAAAGAGGTGTCGGAAACAAATGTCGCCAAGTCGCAAAATTTGGCGATATGTCTCCATATAAGGAGCCTAAAACGAGTTTTCCAAAACTTCGACAATATCTATCCAATTTGGCGAGATACCACACAAATTACATGTTTACAGCATTCTTAACAATATTTATTATTTTATGTAAAGTGCAGATAGCAATAAAAAATGGAGGTCTCAGATATATGTTATACCAAAAATAAATACAAAATTGCCCCATTATACAGTAAACATTTTTAACCAGCGCTATTATTCGTTGTATTGAAACTTTACTTTATTTAAATTACTGATTGTTGTCAGAGAGGGAGGTGAAACGGCATAGATAAATATTACAACAGTTCTAAATACAGAATTTCAGCATTTTTAATCTAATTGTTTTGAATTATACGAGGTACATACTGCAATTAAAATACTAATCAAAATGCTCTCAAATAAAAAATAAATATTTAAAGTTTAAAAATTAAAATTTCGAAGTACGTAGTACGTAGAAACATAAGAATTAAACTTGTCAAAATCGATTTAGATAAGGTTCTTTATTTCGTACAAGGAGGCAAACATTTTAAAAATACGGAAAAATCTATAGATCTGTGTAATTGTCGATAAAACTTGGTGTGGCTTCCCGGTGTTTTGACAAATTACTGTTTCAGAAAACTAAACTAGGTAAAGACAGAGCAGTAGAGTTGCTAAACTAAAAGAAGGTAAGCTTAAAAACTCCAATATATTAGCTAAAACATTAAAAAATAACTTTAATATTTCTATTAAAATGTTAAATTTAATATAAAACAGATATGCATAAATATTAAACTCATCATTTTTGAAAATTAAAGTAATCAGTCAGCGATTCTCAGCTATTTCAAGATCAAAAGCCCCATAATTAAAGCAAAATATATATATTCAAAATTTTGGTAAAATACAACTTAAAAAGATTTTGATTTGATACATCACCTGTATAGCCGTGGAATTTTCAAAATAATAACCAAAACTCTATTACCCGATTACCTTGCTTTAAAACAAACTTTACCATATCTCAATATCCTTCCAATGCCATACAAAATACTCATATGTTTTTAATGTAACCTATTTGCGTCGCATTACCTAAGATAGATTTTTCAGCATTGGCAATGTTAAAAAATGAGAAGATTGCGGTAAATGGAGCATTACTTTAATTTTATATATATAAATAGGGATTTGAAATATACCAAGCCATGCGACACCTGAGTCCGATTGTAAAGAGTACTAAGTATATATTTCATAGAGTTTCTTAAAATAGTTGTTTCGAGACCATCAGACCAAAAGAATGTTACAAAAGTAGGATTAAGTTATTTTTGTTATTCAGTCAAACCTATCAAAACTATTCTTTGGAGATTTAGGCCTATCGTACAGAAGTATAACAAGCAATGAAAGAATGGTTTCGGGAAAACCAAATAAAAAGTGATCCATAAAGCACTTTACGTTAATAGAAAAGATAAAGTAATCACACACAAGCATATATATCTTCATATATAAAATTCTTATTTCATCGTGTTTGTAACAGAACTCCTAAACTTCTAGATAATAGTTGATTCGAGAATGGTTTAGATTCACAATTTGATAAAATAATATTTTTTTTTATTAAAAATCCAGAATTACGCGCTTACTGAGATTATTATAATGCCCCTTGAAACCCATCGCTGACAACATA
>CM063508.1:80822318-80859818 GCA_032207245.1 Pardosa pseudoannulata | reverse complement strand
AAAGAAGAAGTGATATTTCCCAGCTACCAAATCTCGTGGTAATTAATCACAAAGAAACGTCAGAAGACCGATCACCAAAGCTATGATATTTGTATTTCCAGATAGCAGAGAATGCGTGCTTACTTCCATTTTTCAGCTTTCTTCCTATCATTTTCCTTGCCTTTATTCAGAGAAAGGAGAAAAGTGAGATGCTCGCTTCCCTTACAATGCTGTGATATTCAGCTGCTCGGCTTTTCTGCTTCTGAACAAAAGATTATATATTCAGCACTCTGAGTTGATGTACATCTGCTTCCATTCTTGATCTCAACTAAACTCTCCTTTCCGTGATTCCAACAAAACCAGGAGTATTGAAATATGATTTTAGGACTGCAGTGCTTCCTTTTGTGCACGTACCATTCCAACCTGTAGAAGCTGGAAACAAAAATCGCTCGTTTAAAGTAGAGAGAGAGACAGCCTTTTCTGCTCCACCCCCTTACTGCTATCCTTCTCTTTCAGAGGGATGATTGATAGGAAAGAGATGTCGCTCGCAGATGGTGTTCCCCCGTTTCCTGGGTGTCGAATTATTGCGCCTAACATTCTTAAAGGATGCGGATCTTTTGGGAAAGTGGGACTTTCGCAGCCGCAAAAGCAGAGATCCGTGGACAACAGATGGGGAGTCTCCCTTTCAGAATTTGAAGCGTGATTCATTTCCAGAACAGCCGGACATTTTCGGAGTAGAAACAGGCCACCATGAAACCTTCAATTTTGAGCACTTTCGAAAAAGTTTCTTTAATTTCACGCTCTATATGACAGATTCGAATTTCTTTTTAAAAAGAGAAGGAATCCATATCTTCTCTTATGTAGCTGTTCAGAAATTTAATACATTTAACAATATCGACTCTCTGGTTAGTGGCAGGACTTATTCCCTTGAGTTAAGACATCTTTTTGTGCATCTACACGAACAAACTGGGAATTCTGCCGAGTTCCACGAAGTCACAAACTTTATCAATTTTTCATTCTTTCTTTTCAGAGATAAAGAAAGTAATGACTGATGTTTTTAAATTTAAACAAAAATAGAATTGTTTTTCATTTCCGTGTGAAAAATATTGACTAAATATTTAATCGCAGATTTTAAGCATAGTATCTGTAAAGTAACTTCCTAATAATATTAAACTTATGCTTCTAGTATTTTTTGTAAATCATACATATAGATCATTTAATCATACATATTATAGATCTTTTTTGTAAATCATACATAAATTAATAACAAACTATATCTGACCAATTCCTAAAGCAAACTATATTTTGGTGGATGAAACCTTACCTACTGTAAAAAATTTAGAGGCAATGGATAAAACAAATGTATTCATCATTTATTTCAATTATATATATATATATATATATATATATATATATATATATATATATATATATATATATATATATATATATATATATATATATATATATATATATAGATATATATATATATATATATATATATATATATGTATATATATATATATATATATATATATATATATATATATATAGAGAGAGAGAGAGAGAGAGAGAGGGAGAGAGAGAGATAAGTGTGTGGGGTGTGGGTGTAATAATAGTGCATGTAAAGAGATAAATATTTTGTTTATCAATTTTCATCTGAATTTAAACTTACTCTAGGACATTAAAATGAAATAGTACAGTTTTATGTGTTCACTTTATATCATTTTATGAATTTCAGGCCTCTAGTTTCTTGGTAGCATTTAATCTTGTTCTAATTAAATTTGTGTGTCCTTATATTTATACTATTTTTCTGGATATTTAAATATTGAATACCCAGAAAATTATCATTAATTACATATTTTATGCTAACATTCTTAAAACCTTTAGCAAATTTCTTTTCATCATATAATACTATAATTATATGCGCATTTAAGTGATATTCAACGAAGTTCATAAAGTGTAAAGAAATAATTGAATTCACATTAAACTAATTATAAGACCACAAAAATATTAAACCGTTTCAAAAATACAACATATTGAAATGTTTACCATACTTTGGAATTGTATCTGCAATTTTTTTCTTTTAAAATTACATAGTACTATTTTCGGAAATATCAGTCGCAAGGTATTCAATCTAATTTATTTAAAACTGCTTGAAAGTTTGTTTCACTTAATTTTCATTGTTAAGTAATCAAACACTACAAGGTTACTATAAATTAATTCCCAAAACAATTTTAAGTTTTCAGTCTTAATTGTAAAATTGTTTACGACCCAGTGTGCAACTTTGAAATTTTACCCTATATCACGATTCCATGCAATGTTCAGCGCTTGCCTTTGTCACTTTCCCCCGGTCCCATTCCTCATCTGCATACAAATGAAGGAAATTTCCAGCCCATCTCATTCGGATTAATTAACAGCACCCCGAGACCAGAAAACGAACCACGTGACCCGTAAACGAGTTTGTATTTCTCTGAACTGAATGTTGATGGAGTTAGAGATTTCGTTAGAGAAAGGGAAGGGGGGGGTATGATAGAAGCGGGACCTGAAAATAACTCATTAATGTTTCCAAATTGCTTTGTCCTGCCTAGATCCCGAATAGTGCGACGGCTGATTACGTTTGTTTAGTGACAAGGAGTGAGGGAAACATTTGCCATTTCATTAGCACTCCTCGTTCTTTTTCGGCAGATGACGAAATGAGGTACTAAATTGCACTACACGCCAAGGTCCATTGTTTAATTTCACTTGGTATATAATGGTAAAATCAATAGTTATAACCTTCTGATGATCTGCTTATATAATACAGTTGAACTTTGTTAGTTCTAATTATCCAAATTCCAAACTACATAATTTCGTTAAAGGCATACCAGGTTATTTACCCTGCTTAACAACCACAAGTAAATTTAAATTTCTTATTTCATAGTAAGTAATTTTTCATAGTAAATATACATAGTTTTCACTTCTTGTGTTATCTTTTGCTTTACACAATACACTAAACTCTTTGCTTCACTTATAATATGGAAAATTGTATATTTAACATTACTCCTGTTATCTAATCATATAGAGTAAATTTGAATACCTGTAACAAAATGGTCAACAAAACCTCTGCCATTGTATGGTTAAATGTTTAATGGTCGAATACCCCCTGCGTTATTATAAGAAACACTAATTTATATTTAAACAAATTGTCTTATTTTTCTTTAGCATAATTTTAACTTTTTACGCAATTCTTAATAAAAGTTTTTCATCTATTTCTTCAGAGAAAATGAATCAAAATTTTTATTTTCCACTTATTTAATAGTTACTGTGACCAGTTGTTCTCAACAGCTTCTTGAAAATTTATTAAATGGGGATCGAAGAGCATAAAAATTACTTCTATACACCAGTGTTCTGTCCAAATACCTAGCATGTGTAAAACATAATAGAAAGGAGCACAATAACTTACACTGGAATCATTTTTGCCCTTTCTCTATGATTCCTTAAAATTTATGTAACTTGCTGACATCTACGAAAAATGGATAAGGATAAAGAACATATTTGATTATTATGAAATATCTTAAATTTACATATATATATATATATATATATATATATATATATATATATATATATATATATATATGTGTGTGTGTGTGTGTGTGTGTGTGTGTGTGTGTGTGTGTGTGATTAATGATATTTTAACTAATCAACGAAATTGTCATTGTATTTTAAAATACATCTCTTCTATCCTTAAATTCTATCCTTAAATTGCAATTTTTGACAAAAGTATTTTCTTCTTCTATATTCCGTCTGGAAAATTGGTGAATTTGAATGCAAAAAAATTAATTCCTGCTTGCCTTGTATTCTTTTCGACCACCGAATTACTAACGGATGCACCGAAGCAAATATGAATCCCCTCTCTTTACATTTCAATATCTATATATTTAATTCCCATTAAATATACACACATCGAAATTTGATAGTTCTCAATTTCAACTAACAAAACATTCTTCAATATTCTTTAAATTAACTGCTTCATTTTAACATCCCATTCTAAACATAGTTAAAGGAATGATTATACAGTATAAATTTTCAAACCTTTGAATCAACAAAGTCAAAGTCAAAATTGTCAATAAAGTATACATCAAATCTGAAAAGACAAACTTAGTAATAGAAGCTTTAGTATTAGAATCATTCCAAAAAATCAAAAAATTGCAATATTCTTTGTTTTAAAAATGTTTCTTAGCTCAAAAAGTTTCTGATTGTGAACATGAAACACAGAACAGTTTATTTTATATATTGATAACTTAAAAAAGGTACATAAGAAATTTAATTTTGAATTAAATTCTTTAGCACTCAAAACTTTGCACAATAAACATACTACAATCAAAAATCGAATTGTTATAATCTATTACTAAAAGGAAAACTTCTACATTTTTCATAATCAAATATATGCGTTATGATTTAACATTATCATTTGACAGAGAATTTAATATAAAAAACCTAAACACCAAGTTATACTATGTAACTATAATATACTCACCGTCTATATAGTCAAACTATGTAACTATATAGACGGTATTTCCTCCATTAAATCAGTAAAAGTTATTTCCCGGAATACTCTCTCTATATGCAATTTTTAAACGCTTTTATAAATTAGCTGTAATTATTTTTCTTCTCCTATACACATGAGTCTTCCCAAAAATTGTGATAAGCATCATTAAATTCGAGGAATGCATTAACTAAAGATCGTTAGCCTTAAGTTTCAAGTAACTACCGTCCCTATTTGTTATTTTTAGCTATGAAGACCTAAGAAAAATTCCGTTTAATGCCTTCCCAATAGTTTCGTAACAAGTTTTAGCATTTTATCTCCTAGGGTTGAATTTGTTTTTTTAAATCAAAGATTTGAACGATAAAGCGAGGGTAAAGTAATACACCAAACCCCAATTTTCAGCTTGTAAAACAACTTATCGAATAATTCTGTATACTATCAAGAAAATCGCATCTTATCAAGAAATTTTACATAATTTTACAGAATATGTTTATTGATCGACATAATACATTTAAAAGAAAATCTGATCATTTTTTGATTACAAGCTCTTACAATAAGAAGTTTTTGTTTTTAAGTAGAAAATGCAAATCAGCAGAATAAACAAGCATGCAGAGAATATAGGTGCACAGGTTAAAAGCATATTAATCAGCCCAGAAAAGAAAAAAAAATTAATTTGAACATTAAGTAAGTTGTGCTAATTTTAAAAAGTGAATTTATTTTTATTGTAATCTGATATAATTTCAAGCTAATTATGAAACAGTAAAAATCAACTAAGCATAACCTAAAACTTTGTATTTAAATAAGCACATAAAGGATAAAAACATATAATTTCATTGTTATATATAGAGTTAATGAAATTTTTATTTATACAAATGAAAACAAAAGCTAAGAGCAAGGATTGTGAATTAGATGCTTTTAAGAATAGTATAAATGTTATTGTTTTAGTACAATTGCTTAGAAAAAGAAGTTTGTTCTAAATGCCACATTTACTGAAGAAACTCTAACAGGTTAATTAAACTCGTTAGAACACATGCAAATTTATGCGATAATATAAATTTGCCTACGTAATGCACTACATACGACATTATCTCTCAGATAACAATAGCTGAAACTTGCTATAATGCAAACATTCTTAATTTTTTCCTTCGCAACCCTTTTGTATAATCGGGGTTATTACCCATTTAAAATCAAGGAAAATCAAATTTTGATTGTCTTGGTTTTTTTATGCAAAACAAATTAACGGGCGAATATGCGCGCTTCCCGGAGTTACGCGAGAAATCGCACCGGACCTCAAAAGCCTGGTGCAATTTTTCTGAGAAAAATGCAATCGAAATTGCTTTTTATGAAGAACAGGCAATTTGTATTGCTAAATATACTTTACTGAAAGTTTAAAATATATCTTGGATTATTTAATTATTAAAAATATTTTGAACTGTAGATCTTTTTTATTAGCATTCCGAAAGAACAAACATAAGACACAAACAGGTTAAAACCTTAAATCATATCTTTGTATTTCATCATTTTAATTAAATAATGATGTATTTTTGACGGCATATCTCCTACGACCAAAATCACTAAATAAAAATGGAAAAAAATATGTGCATATTCTGGGTTTCTAGAGCCCAAATACATTAAATGTATGTATTTCTGAGAAAATATTCAGATGCAATTGTGAAAATGCATGTTATTGGAGTCTAAAAGACCAATAAAACAACTATTAAAAATTTGAGAAGTGTATTTTTATTGCATGATTTTGTGTAGAATGTTTTTATAACACTCGGGCCTCAGATGATTAAACATTTTTTATGATTTTACATTTCCAGGCATAAATCATCTTTCGCATTGAATGATATTAGTATTCAGTAATAAAGTTAAAAT
Source organism: Pardosa pseudoannulata (assembly GCA_032207245.1). Classification (NCBI taxonomy): domain Eukaryota; kingdom Metazoa; phylum Arthropoda; class Arachnida; order Araneae; family Lycosidae; genus Pardosa; species Pardosa pseudoannulata. The sequence continues at coordinate 80,853,430 of CM063508.1, read as the reverse complement.
ATCCAATCCACAGTTGTATATGTTATCAAGTGGCCAAAGAATAATTGAGCTAATGTTTCTTTGAAATTAATTGCCTAATTTATCCTTTGACTGCTGTCATTTTTTCTTTCAGATTTTATTTGAAGCCTATTCAGCTCTCTAAATCATGACTGATTTGTGCCTTTTGGAATATAATACTGCATAGTACTCTCAATATTATTTATAAAATACAAGGTATATGTAAATTTATTTAAGTGAACAGTTGGAAGAATAAGCAGATTAATTTTACCAAATAATTCACATTAGTTAAAGGTAAAATTTCCATGACTCCCAGCATTATGTTTAGAAACTTCAAATGCCGTTGCAACTTATAGTTTGGGAACAATACAATAAAATATAAGTTTAACCTTTGTATTTTAGATTCTCGTGGATATAATAAAAAACCCGTGGATACCCGTGGATATAATAAAAAAAAATTTCAAGCTAATATCGTACCCTACAAACATTCCTTCGGCCATAAGCCCCGTTCCTCATGGACCTGATGTACCAGTGCCTTTTCCTTCGACCGAAGTACAAGTTTTTTCTTCTGAATCTTCTGACTCTGAACATCCCGAAGTTAAAGAATCCGATATAGAATATAACCCCTTTGAAAACAACTCCCCTAGGCATTTCTCTCTGGTTTAACTTCATAATTTGACTAGTGATCTGAGTATTTCTAAAGAGGGAACTCAATTATTAGGCTCCAGATTGAAAGAAAAAATTTATTGGCCAAATGAACTACTTTTTATTGGTACAGGAAACGTGAAAAGGAATTTATTTAGTATTTTGACGAAGACGAGAACCTTGTTTATTGCTCAGATGTTCCTTGATTGATGAGAAAATTTAAGATTCCCTACAATAAAGATGAATGAAGGCTTTTTATAGATTCATCAAAAAGGAGACTTAAAGATGTCCTACTTCATCAAGGAAACCAATGGGCGTCTGTGCCAGTTGGACACTCGGTGCATTTAAAAGAAAGCTCTTGTTCTCAACAAAATAAAATATAACAACCACTGATGGATCATTTGCAGTTATTTAAAAATCATCACCATGCTTCTCGATCAAAAACACGGGTATACAAAATTTACGTGTTTTATTTGTGAGTGGGACAGTCGTGACAAAATACAACATTGAGTCAGAAATGATTGGCCCAAAAGACAGAATCTTATGACAGGCACCAAAAATGCCATCAGCGATGAACAGGGAGAAAGGTTCCACCAAGACATCAAGGATATGGAGAGAAAATATCAAGGAAGATGGAACAAGAATATGCTTGACGACTATTGTTGGATGTTAGCAAGAGATGAGAATAAAACTGAACATTAAAGAAGAACGTCAAAAAGAAATTTTAAAGAAAAAAAGCACGTAAATAAGTTGAAATGTTTTTGTTTAGTCTTTAGTTTCAAACTTATATTTATTTCATGTACAAACCTTAATAAAACAAGTAAAAAAGGGTCTTTGAAGTTTTTTCTAGAAGTGTTTTTCTTATAAAATTAATATAAAATTTTAATAAAGGGGATATTTTGTCTCTCCAAGGTGCGGCTCAAGCGTTCTGGTTGAGATGGTTTTCATTCTTTATATACAAAATGTATACATATTTAGTTTTAATTATAATATGCCTCATCATAAACAGATTAAATAAACTCCCATGAATGGATAAAACCCACTGTTGCCAGTCAGTAAAAGCAAACATTTCGAGAGAATTTTTTCCATATCGGACATTACCAGTAATATGTATATCAATTTTACAAAAAATCCTGGCGTGATGGAAACAAATGGAGGTCATTTTCGAAATCAGTGTACCAAATAACTTAAAATAAGGTAAAACTTCTCTTGTATTTTTCAAAAATTTCAATTTCGTAGCCTGTGTTATTTCACTCAGTTGGAGGAATAAACAGATTAATTTTACAAAATAATTCACATTAAAATAAAGGTAAAATTTCCACGACTCCCAACATTACGTTTTACAACTTAAAATGCGGTTGCAGTTTGAGAACCATCACTACAATATAATAAAATATAAGTTTAACCTTTGTATTTTAGATTCAACTAAATAAATATTCCACTAAAGTTTTTACAAAATATTTATTTCATTTAGTTAAGCTATTAAAGTAGGATACTCAACTTAATGCTATTACAAAGATCAATAATCAAATACGGCATCGCATATTCTTAAAACAGATTCCATGGGTCTATAAAATTTACATAGGTCAATATGCCTTTGCGAAACAGGGAAATTTTGCCCAAATAATAACTCCAGGGAAACAGTACATCGTCTAAGATAAAGGACTGAATGATTATTTCAATTTAAGAAAGTTGGAATAATTATGAACGTCGCGTTGTGTCTAAGCTCTAGAAATTAGATCTCTAAAACATTTCCCGATTTTAGTGGGCGAAGATTCAAATCTCTTAATGATAGAGCTTCGTTGGCCGCATTTACTCTCCGCACACATTTGAAGAAAACAGTCAGATTTAAAGACCTCTGCACTTCCAGCAATTATGTTCTGCGTCTCAAAAAGATCATCTCTGGATGTCCCTCGAGGACGGCGCAAATGACTTCGCTCAGAATGACACACAGTAAGAGCAGAGCCTGCCTCATTAAACTTAACGAGTTTCCCGCAGAGGCGAAAATTCGGAGATTGGTGGAAGAGGAAGAAAAGAAACTGAGTTTTAATTGCACACATTTGAAAGAAGATACCACTTCATGCTGGAAAATTGGTAAAAGATTATTCTTTTATTTATGCACCTGGCTTTCACCGCCGACACCAATTACTATGAAAAAGTAGCCCTAAGAAGTGGTAGCCAAATTCTAAATCTTCCAGAGAATCGAATTTATAGGCGAGTTAATATTATTGTCTGGTAGAAGAAAATATATTCATACATTCAGATATATAAAAATCTGCTAAAAGAAAACTAATGTTTTGTAGGGTAAAAATGCACATTCCTAATATTATGGAAGATTTATGAATTGTTTTATTAAATCAGCTAAGCTTTGAAGAAAATCATATAACTGCAATAATAAATAAAACATGACAGCTGTATGTTTCTACATCCGTTTATACCTTTGAACTGCATAATTAAAAAGTTTTTTGTGATTTAATAAAATCATATGAAAAATGTTACATGTGAAACATATAAATATGAATTTTATACTTAAAAATTTCATTTATAAGGGAAGGTTAGGTAAACTATAAAAGAACCCGCTTTCTACAGCATGAAAATAATACTTTATAAAAAAATAAATATAATTTGTTGGGCTGGTTTGGAGTACTATAGTCTAATGTTTTCCTACATGACGGCTAATGATACCTAATCATATGAGGAAAATAAAGATTATTTTTTATTAAAATGGTGTGAAAACTCAATATATAAACATTATATAAGTGTTACTTTGGTGAGTATTTTTATTAGGGACGCGAGAAGAATCCACATCTAAGTAAAGCAAGTTTATGGAGATATATTCCAAAAAGCTAACAAATTAAGTAAAGTGCTGCCATCTATTAGACGTTCAAACTAATACAAAGATTTTTTTTTAAATTAAATTTTCATATGCCTGTAAAGAGGACAGAAATTAATTATTTATCATGTTTCACAGAGAAACCATAGAGAGTTGAGTGTTTATCTAAGTGATAAGCTACTGGTGATTTGAATCTGAGAGTTTTAATTTGCTAATTACTAATAAATTAATAGAAATCGAAATAATACAAGTTTAATCCATTCTATGGCATTAATTTATAGAAAGATAGCATTATTACAAAATCATATTAACGGTAAAGTTCATATACAACCCATACAGGCAATTACATAGGAGGAATGTTAAAGATTTTCTGAACAATTCAAAATTTAATTATTTGAAATTACTGACTTTGAAAGGACCTATGGTTTGGTTTGGTTTAGACCGTTAAGGTTTGTTGTTTAGATACACGAGGATAAACAAAAGCAAAGGTCGTATGGAGACTTATAGAGAAGTTTCTGTAAATCAAGCTTTACGATTGATGTATAATTACCGATTCACTAAGAATCACATACAAATGGTATCGAGCTAGATATTATATTTTTTTTTATCCTAATAAGGATAAAAAAAAAGTAAGTAGTATGAAATGGCTTAAAACAGAGTATTTTGAACATACAGGTGAAACAAAATACCCATTCACTTATAACATACAAAAAGTATAGAGTTAGATATACTTTTATAAAATATCTATTAGTAAGCTAAATGGAGTAAAACGTAGTATTTTAATATACAGGTAAAACAAATTAAGTGCTTGTATCTCAACATTTCTGATTTGGAACATACCTAGTCATATATTCGAGTAGATAATTTCAAAACTGTAAAAAAATTATTAAAAATAGTTAAATATAAGAAAGAAAAATTTAGGTTAGATAAAAATGTATTTTCTACACATGAAAAAATTATATTTTTTATAAATACTGCAGAATATTTTGCCAAAATTCATCTTCTTTTAGAAAATCCTACACTATCTTTCTGCGAAATTTACTTCCAATATTTCTTTTAATTTAATAAAACAAAGATTTATATTAGTAAATATTTTAAGCAATCATTCAAGCGATGAATAAAACTTTAATAGAAAAATTAATCTTAGTAAAGCCATTTCGTTGAAAATTTACAAATACTTTGTGCTCTAATTATAGCGTTTTAGTATAGCAACTATCAACTAAACCTTTATTTAAGAGTTCACATAGTAAGTGGCATCAGTTTTTGGTGTACATTGAAGATATGCAACGTAATGATAGAAAGGGTTAAATACTTATACTAGCATTAATCGAAAAGTTGAGACTAAGTTTCTCTTTTAACAAAAACAGTTTCAGGAAACTGTTAAATGTTATCGACATTAAAATAGGCTCCATCTACATTTGCACAGCTTTGCCATGTTTTCTACCAGCTATTGAATGCACCATGATAAGACTGTATTTCGGTAAGGATAAAAGTCTTTATCGGGATTTTTCTTATATTTCTTCTCTTGTTTGGAAACAAGCCTTTAAAGATTTTGTAGTTCAAAATAGATAGAAAGGAAAGATGAATTCTGTTGCGAACAATACAGAGATTGTGGAATTGTTACAAGTCTATTCTGTGCCAAAAACTGAATGTTTCTTATAGCGATGTGTGGACGATTGTTATCGTGATGAAAAATTCGGTTTTTCTACTTTTTTTCAGTTGAGTTCAAGTAAGTCAAACCTTTTTCAAAAATATCTTAATACACAAATAAGAAATGTACTGCCAAGGTATAAACCTATGGTTTTACATTGTAAGGTTTAATACCATGGAAAATGATACGAGCTCTGTACATTGAAAGTAAATGGCTGATTTTTCTAAAAATTGGTACTTTTTCTTATCTGTGTAGGATTTGTTCTCCACTTTATAATGATAAAATCCTTTCTCTCACTTCCTAAAATTGATAAATACAGCAAATTGGGAAATGCACTGTGAACTAATATGATTGCTAGCTTTCCTCTCCCTGGAGTAGGAAAATTTTACACCAGGTCCAATAGACCTAATCGCAATATTGGTCTATGCCTAAGGGCAGTTTCACTATGTACGAGGAAACACAAGGGTTGAAGACTGACTAAACCTCAAGAAGGGTCCATGCTATATCAAAGCAGGACAAAGCAGACGGTGGCTTGGCCTGACACCTTCAGAGGAATTGATTGGAAACTAGAAGACATCACTACTACGATCCTATTTTACGTGTTCAGATTCCATTAATGAACATTTCAGAACTTTGGCAGAAGATTATCTTAGATCCCACTGCTTTCCAATTACGAGATCTTTGCTTATGAAGTCTGAGCTAATGCAGATTCCTCTAGCCCGTTCCCTGCACATGTTATCATGTACTATCTTAAACTCAGAGAAACGTCTTCACTAAAAAAGGTACAGCTCTACGTACCTGTTTACTTTCTCGTATGTGGTGACGTAGTATGGGGACTATATGTATGAAGTATTCGTACAAAAATTTGACCTCAAAAGTTTTCTTGAACTTCATGTTTTGAACCTCCCTGGATGCATTTTTACTTAAATCTGCTTGTACTTCTGCGTAAACACTATGGCTGATACTCACGACGATCGTCTACACCACTAGATTATCCAATGATGTCACTAAAAGTGCATTTTGGCACGTTGGGTTATCTTGAAGATGGAAGCTTTTGCTACTCTGGAGAGGACTTTCGTCATAATGACGTAACCAGTCGAAAACCTTGACCGTTCTGATCATTTAGTCTCTGTAAGTAGCAGCCGATAACTCAAGTTCATTTTGACTTCGAGGAACCAAATTTTGAATATACAAATTATTGAAAACCTGTAGTTTTCTATCAACTTTTGGGTTTACTTCTAGTTCCCGGAAATAGGAGGCAAACGGCTACTTCTGATTACAGTTGAACTTCCGTGTATGAAAATTTTTTACTTAAGTCTACGTGTGTTTCTAAGTAAACTCTATAGCTGCTACTCAAGGCGGTCATCTAAACCACTAGATTATCTAATGATTTCACTAAAAGTGCATTTCGGCACGTTGGGTTATGTCGAAGATGGAAGCTTTTGCTACTGTGGAGAGGAGTTTCGTCAAAATGACTTGGACAGTCGAAAAAATCGACCATTCCGTTCGTTTAGAGTTTCTGTGAGTAGCAGCCTATAAGTCTAGTTTATTTTAACTTTGAGAAAACAAATTTTGAATACATAAATCATAGCAAACCTGCAGCTTTATATCAACTTTTAGGTTTACCTCTAGTCTCCGGAAGTAGCAGGTAAGGAGTTACTTCCGGTTACAACTGAACCTCCCTGGATGCATTTCTTTTACTTAAGTCAGCACGTGTTTCTACTTAAAAAGTATGCCTCCTACTCACTGTAATCTACTACCCCAATAGATTATCTAATGTCGTCACTAGAAGTGCATTTCGGCACTTTGGGTTATGTCGAAGATGGGAGCTTTTGCTACTCTGGAGGGGATTTTCGACATAATGACGTGGCCAGTCAAAGAAATCGACCATTCTGATCGTTTAGAGTCCCTGTGAGTAGTGGCCTATAATTCGAGTTCATTTTGACTTTGAGAAGACAAATTTTGAATATACAAATCATAGCAAACTTGCAGTTTTCTATCAACTTTTGGATTTACTTCTAGCTTCCAGAAGTAGCAGGTAAGTGTCTACATTCGATTACAGTTTCTGATGCTGTTATTTAAGTTTATAAAATAACATATTATCGTAGCTAAAAAAGGGCATTTTTTATGTCATAATGTTCTTATATTTTTTAACGTCTCTATAACAAAAACATGACTAACGAAAGCAGTAACATTTCTTTTGTAAGAGTCGAGGGAATGTTAAATTCGATTTTATTTTTTCAAAAATAAGAGACATAAAGCATAATGTTCTGGAAACTCAACATCTGAAAACGAATTAAACGAGCAGAAAATAACAAGACATTCTTACGCGGTACATACCAAGTGGAAAATATGTCCGTATAATGGTTGAAATAAAAGCCCTATTTACAGATACTAACTCAACAAATGAGGACGAAAAAACATTTTATACTCGGATACAAAATTTCTCTCCATTAGATAAATTTCTCAGGGTAGAAAAATGTAGCGCTTGTTCCACGTTACGGATACTTTACTTTTAGACACATTTATATCCGAACGGTCTTTTTCGGTTACCTCATCACAAATAAAACCGAAGGAAAACCAAACAGAATCTTTTCTCTTATTTCTTGAAGCTTCCAATTTATTTCCCAAATTTGGCAGATGCTCGATCTGAGGGGGGGGGGAGGAAGAAGGGGAAGGCTTTATTGCGTTTCTTTCTTCATGACAAAAAGAAACTGAGACTACTATCTTATTTTTCCGCTGCAAAAAAAAAGACCATTTCAAAAATGGAAATATTGAAGTAGAAAACAAAATAATTCATGTGACATAACAAGTTTCCATTTCGCATTTTTCTTTCTTAAACTGTAAATAATGCGGACGACACAAGTTGTAAATAAATAAATAAATAAATAAATATGAGAACTGAAAGTAGAAATTTCATTTTGTCTCTCTGTACTTCCTCGGGCGAGTGATTTTTATGGAAAAAAAAGAAACGAAAATACAGGTCTAAAACGCATAGATGTTTAGTTTGAAGAGAAATAATGAAGGTTTCTAGAATGCAAAGTTCAAGACATTGCACTGTTTGTAATGTATCGAAAACTTTCTTGTTAAGGAAATACAAATTTATTTAATACTGAAGGTTGAAGAAAACTTTTACTTATCTCTTCAGATATGGATTGTTATTTGTGCAACTACACACACCGTATAGCTTATCATTTAAAACTTCCTTTCAGTTTTGTTTAAAAAGAGCACGAAGCCAGCATTAACCATATCACTCCCTTACAGTTATTGCTCTCCATATACAGTTATTGATATCCTTAATATAGTTATATCATTAATATATTAACTTTACATATTTCAAAGTACGTCAATAATTTTTATATAAAGATATGAAGGAAAATGAAAGACTGACATTTATCAGTACAGTTGAAAAGTAAAATGTGTAAGTAAGTATAACACACATAACATATTAATAAAATCCAATGTATTATATCTATTATAATAATTAAAACACAAAAATATTTTAAGTATCCCAGTAGACATTGTATTAATTTTTCATTTTCAATATAATTTAAAGTATATTCAGGAAATTTAAGTCTATTTGAGCAATCCACTAGAAAAAAATATTTTAATGAAATATAAAAAATGGTTATTTATTTATTTTCTTTAGTTAAGCAATTTTTACTTTATTATTTATTTAGATATATTAAGGTCTTTATACAAAGTCTTTTACTTTTCTCTTCAGATAGGGATTGGTGTTATTTGTCCAAATGCACACACCGTATAGCTTATTATTTAAAACTTTCTTTTAGTTTTTCTTGAAAATAGCACGACGCCAGCCTCAAACATATCACTCCCTTACTGTTATTGCTATCCTTATATAGTTATTGATATCCTTAATATATTAACTTTATATATTTTAAAGTACCTAGATAATTTTTATATAAAGATATGAAGGAAAATGAAAGACTGACAAATTATTTCCCAAATTTGGCAAATGATCCATCTGTGAGGGGGTGAGGAGAAAGGGAAAGCTTTATTACGTTTCTTTCCTCATGACAAAAAGAAACTGAGACTACTATCTTATTTTTCCGCTGCAAAAAAAAAAAAAAAAAAAAAAAAAAAAAAAAAAAAAAAAAAAAAAAAAAAAGACCATTTCAAAAATGGAAATATTGAAGGGGAAAACAAAAATTCATGTGACATAACAAGTTTCCATTTCGCATTTTTCTTTCTTAAACTGTAAATAATGCGGACGACACATGTTGTAAATAAATAAATAAATAAATAAATATGAGAACTGAAAGAAGAAATTTCATTTTGTCTCTCTGTACTTCCTCGGGCGAGTGATTTTTATGGAAAAAAAAAGAAACGAAAATACAGGTTGAAAACGCATAGACGTTTAGTTTGAAGAGAAATAATGAAGGTTTCTAGAATGCAAAGTTCAAGACATTGCACTGTTTGTAATGTATCGAAAACTTTCTTGTTAAGGAAATACAAATTTATTTAATACTAAAGGTTAAAGAAAACTTTTACTTATCTCTTCAGATATGGATTGGTGTTATTTGTGCAACTACACACACCGTATAGCTTATTATTTAAAACTTTATTTCAGTTTTGCTTGAAAATAGCACGAAGCCAGCCTTAACCATATCACTCCCTTACAGTTATTGCTCTCCATATACAGTTATTGATATCCTTAATATAGTTATATCATTAATATATTAACTTTACATATTTCAAAGTACGTCAATAATTTTTATATAAAGATATGAAGGAAAATGAAAGACTGACATTTATCAGTACAGTTGAAAAGTAAAATGTGTAAGTAAGTATAACACACATAACATATTAAGGAAATCCAATGTGTTATATCTATTATAATAATTAAAACACAAAAATATTTTAAGTATCCCAGTAGACATTGTATTAATTTTTCATTTTCAATATAATTTAAAGTATATTCAGGAAATTTAAGTCTATTTGAGCAATCCACTAGAAAAAAAATATTTTAATGAAATATAAAAAATGGTTATTTATTTATTTTCTTTAGTTAAGCAATTTTTACTTTATTATTTATTTAGATATATTAAGGTCTTTATACAAAATCTTTTACTTATCTCTTCAGATAGGGATTGGTGTTATTTGTCCAAATGCACACACCGTATAGCTTATTATTTAAAATTTTCTTTTTTTCTGCTTGAAAAGAGCACGAAGCCAGCCTTAACCATACCACTCCCTTACTGGTATTGCTATCCTTATATAGTTATTGATATCCTTAATATATTTATATCTTTAATATATTAACTTTATATATTTCATAGTACGTCAATAATTTTTATATAAAGATATGAAGGAAAATGAAAGACTGACAAATTATTTCCCAAATTTGGCAAATGATCCATCTGTGAGGGGGTGAGGAGAAAGGGAAAGCTTTATTACGTTTCTTTCCTCATGACAAAAAGAAACTGAGACTACTATCTTATTTTTCCGCTGCAAAAAAAAAGACCATTTCAAAAATGGAAATATTGAAGTAGAAAATAAAATAATTCATGTGACATAACAAGTTTCCATTTCGCATTTTTCTTTCTTAAACTGTAAATAATGCGGACGACACAAGTTGTAAATAAATAAATAAATAAATAAATATGAGAACTGAAAGTAGAAATTTCATTTTGTCTCTCTGTACTTCCTCGGACGAGTGATTTTTATGGAAAAAAAAGAAACGAAAATACAGGTTGAAAACGCATAGATGTTTTGTTTAAAGAGAAATAATGAAGGTTTCTAGAATGCAAAGTTCAAGGGATTGTACTGTTTGTAATGTATCGAAAACTTTCTTGTTAAGGAAAGACAAATTTATTTAATATTGAAGGTTAAAGAAAACTTTTACTTATCTCTTCAGATATGGATTGGTGTTATTTGTGCAACTACACACAACGTATAGATTATAATTCAAAACTTCCTTTCAGTTTTGTTTGAAAAGAGCACAAAGCCAGCATTAACCATATCACTCCCTTACTGTTATTGCTATCCTTAAAATATATTTTAAAATACCTAGATAATTATTGTGTAATTCTAGTTTAAATTTAGGTATTAACCTATGATCAAATTTATAGTGGTTATTTATTTTATAAGTCATAAAGACTAAATATTATTTGGGATGAGTTGTGTAAAATATTTAAGTACTAAATTCAACCACAAGTTCTGAGACAAACTTAAAAAATAAAAAAACTAATAAGCTAAATTAAGAGTAACTGAAATCGGCTTAAAATAATAAAAGCAAATTTATTATAATGATATATATACATATCTATATACAAACAATCTGATTTAATCTTCATAAAATTTACTTTTTCAACACGTTCAATTAGGTTCTACACTAATTAAAATCTGACAATAATTTTCTATCAGTTAGGTAACTATATATAAGAGAGAGGACCTAATCTCAATTTCAAATATTTAAAACCAGTATCTTTGTGGATCAATAAGGTGTGCCAAGACGGTACTCCGGTCGGACGCTCTTCTGAAATGACGTAGATACTATGCGTGTTATCTCAATTGATGGGAAGGCAACGTTGATTCCAGTCTATATACTGGTCTGGGGACTTCTAAATAACTTGGGGTAGTTTTGAAAAAGCGGATGAGGTGGAAACATCTGGTCGTTGTGAGATATCGAGGTCTTTCTTGGGCCCAACTCCTTTAATCCCCGTACTCTGTCCTCGAGTCCTGAACACTTGCCGTCGAACTCTGGACCTCCGAACTCTGACAGTCGAACTTCTCTCTTCGACTCCTGACCTCTACTTCTCGAACAGTGACTCGACTGCCGAAACCCCCCATCTTCTAGACCTTTCTTATTTTATATTATTTTCGTCTCTATCCCTCCTTACTTCTTTTCGTCCAATCGGGAGAGTTGTATTAAACTAATTGGTCTCCTTTACCCCATTTTGAAACCGCAAACATGGAAAAAGCTTATCCCTTCAAATTGGGCACTGTCCCTTAGGGACTCATAAATAATTCCAGAAATAAACATTCTTATTTAGTGTCATGTACGGAGACGCGATTCTAATCTGGGACTGGGATCAGAACCACGCCCGAGGATCCCGCACACGACGTTGAAATAATTTTTACTATACCTATTCTTATTTACAAAAGATGTGATGAGGTCAGATTTAGATCCCAAGCATTTTACTTTTCTTATTAATTAATCAATTATATTACTCATTTAAATCGCCTCATCACAATAATTCCTGTATAAAGATATGAAAGAAAATGAAAGACTAACAAAAGCAACAGCTTTAAATAAGTATAATACATATAACATATTAAGGAAATCTAATGTCTTATATCTATATAATAATTAAAGCAGAAAAATATTTTAGGTATCCCAGACGACATTGTAATACTTTTTCAATTTTCAATATAATTTAAAGTATATTCGGGAAATTTAAGTCTATTTGAGCAGTCCACTAAAAAACCATTTTAATGAAATATTAAGAAAATATTTACTTATTTATTCTCTTTAGTTAAGTAATTTTTACTTTATTATTTAGATATATTAAGGTCTTTAGACCAGGTGTTTTACTTATCTCTTCAGTGAGGGATTGGTGTTATTTCTGCAACTACACAAACCATATAGCTTATTATTTAAAACTTACTTTCAGTTTTTCTTGAAAAGACAACAAAGCATTAACCATATCACAGCCTTACATTAAATAAAAAATTTGGAGTTGCTATACCGTCATAGAAATTATTTTTATGCTTTAAATTAAAAATGATAATTGATATTTTATTGAAAAAGCATAGTCAGGATTACAACGGTTTAATTTACCTTTGATGCTTAAGCTCTGTGTTTTTAAGACAGAACAATAAATAATAACCTTTGTTTGATTTTTTTCATTTTGAAGGAATATTTCCCCCCTTAATATATCTCTTACGTACCCATGTGAGGCTAATCCGTGGGATCCCTGATTCATAAATCTTATACCCGATCTTAAGAGAAAATCTCAATAAATCTTTTACTGATAAAGTAAAAAATAGTTTCAAGGGAGAGTTTAAAAAATATGAAATCAAAATAGAAGATGGTAACGCAGAAAATTACGACTAAAGACATGTTAATTCCAAATAACAGCGATAGTTTACATTCATTTTAGATTAGTTAATGAGTACAAAATACTCGAGGATAATTATTTAGAAGTATAATATATATATATATATATATATATATATAAATATAAATATATATATATATATATATATATATATATACATATATATAAATATTTATATATATATATATATATATAAATATATATATATATATATATATATATATATATATATATATATATATATATATATATACACACACACACATATGTTTAGTTAACATTGGAAATCTGAATTTGATTGACACTGATAGCGATGTGGATAGACAATGTGGTCTATTTCCATTTAAAACTATAGATAAGAATCCTCATTTAAAATTAGTATTCCCCATTGAATCCTACTTTTCGATCTGTTGAACTAGGTCTGCAAGGAATGTGCAAAGCAACTGATTTAAATTCATTTTAAATATAATAACCTTCATAATTTCCAAAATTAGTTAACTTCTTTTGCCTTAAATAGATCGTGCTCAATATCGCGATTCTGTCAACAATTCCAGCACAGTATTGTCATAACAGAGTCGCATTTCGACAGCTACTGAATCAATATTTTAATCAAATTCAGTGCATTCAATTAAAGGGTGTATGAAGTATAATTAATGTACTCACTCTTGGTTTATTAATGTAATAAATTTTGAATTTAATTGAATAATTATGGTATGAAATTTGGCAACTATATGACTCTGAAAAAGCTGTTTCACAGTTGCATTTTGAGTACCTATCTTTGTTGGGTATCCCCAAACACCAGTCAAGAAAAATTCGACCGATTTTAAAACTGTTTGTGAGCATTTAAAATACCCAAGAATTTTGGAATCTTGATATAAATATTGAAATAAACATACGCATTTTTAGAAAACCTTAAATATCCTGACCGAAGGTCTGTCGTCTAATACCTTAATAAACACAAAATCATTATTAAGATAGTTTACAGATAGTTCTAAACTATGTGAAAAACTATTATTATCATTCATTAAAACTATATTTTTAACATCTTATCTTTAGGCAATAAAACAAGAGCTCGTTTTAAATTATCCAAACGAAATAGGACATGGATACCGCATCACTTCCTTTTAGGTTCATTAAAATTATACATATTTTTTCATTGTATGGTTCATCATCAGAATTATCCTTACACATTCCCTTCAAGGTTCAAAGTCAGTTTCATTTCAAGGTAACTCGTTTCATTGTTATCTGAGTAAAAGTTAAGTATAGTAATCTAAGTGCAACTTATAGCTTTAATATCTATTCAGATTTTTTTAGCTCATAGATATTTCATTATAGAACCAAAATGTTTCGGTGATTACCATAAATATAATGGAATTTAAAAGCATGCTTGTTTAAACTGTTTAAAAAAAATTGATATTTTTATTACATTAACAACCTTTATTTTAAGTTAAGTTAGAGTTAAATTAAATTAAGTTAGAGATTTATTTTAAGTTATATTTGTTTACAGCAATAATTTTTAATTTAAGTGTTTTGAATTGCTTATAGAAGAGCTAATTACCTTCACTAAAAAGAAAAACAGTGTTTCAAGCCAGTTTCAAACCAGTAGTTCCGAAACATTTTTCCTACCAACGTTTTCACATAGTTAACATATTATCATGAACCCCAACTCTTATGCAATTATATAATAACATAATTACAGTTTTAAATTTGATTTGTTAATAGTAAAATAAAAATTAAATTTGATAAAACATAATATTTTTCAATGCAATATCAGTTAAAATTACTATATTATGGTTTAAATAATAAGTACGTTATTTTTTAATTAAATGTTGATAGTGTATTAATTGCTGACAATATAAAAACAAGTTTCCCTTTATCACGTTTAAAGTGAACATCCGAAACATGGCTATCAATTTATTTTATTGTTCATAAGAATGGCTCGTTTAACTACAGTCTACTCTGCTACAGGAGGATTAATACAAGAACCTAATGCAGAAAAAATTAAAAATTTACGAGCATTTAAAAGATAGTTTAGTTTGAACCCACAATATCTGGTTAAAATTTACTATTGTTTATGTCCATAAAATTCAAAATTATTTTAATTTGTAATAAACATTTGGTATTACACATTGCAAACATGTCTAAAAACCAAAACACATTCTCTAAAACATCCGAAACATGGCTATCAATTTATTTTATTGTTCATAAGAATGGCTAGCTTTTTTGGAGCACTACAGCCTACTCTTTTGCTACACGAGGACTCCTAATACAAGAACCTAATGCAGAAAGCCGATTCCAAATATTTACGAACATTTACGAAGATAGTTTAGTTTGAACCCACAAACTCTGGCATGAAAGAGCAATGCCCTTACTCATTGTTTAGTTGTCCATAAAAATTCAAAATTGTTTTAATTTGTAATAAACATTTTGTATAATCCCTCCCAAACATTGTTTAAACATGTCTAACAACCTAACACATTGTCTAAACAACCAAACTATGGCTACTAATTTGTTTTATTTACTATAAGAATGGCTGGCTGGTTTGGAGCACTACGGTCTACTGTTTTGCTACACGAGGACTCCTAATACAAGAACCTACTTCATAAAGCCAGTTCCAAACGTTTACGAACATTTACGAAGGTAGTTTAATTTGAACCCACGAACTCTGGTACGGAACAGCAACCCCCTTACCCATTTTTCAGCCGTCCTTGGATATTCAAAATTATTTTTATTTGTAATAAACATTTGGTATACACCCTCCCAAACATTGTCTAAACATGTCTAACCACCTAACATATTGTGTAAACAACCAAACCATGGTTATCAATTTGTTTTATTTACCATAAGAATGGCTGGCTAGTTTGGAGCACTACGGTATACTGTTTTGCAACACGAGGACTCCTAATACAAGAAACTACTGAATAAAGTCAATTCTAAATTTTTAAGAACATTTATGAAGCTAGTGGAATTTCAACCCACGAACTCTGGTATGGAAGAACAACGTCTTTTCCCATTGTTCAACAGTCCACAGAAATTCAAAATTATTTTACTTTTTAATAACATTTCATAGACCCCTCCCCTCCCAAAGAATGTTCATGAACAATATTAATTTTTGTGTTACACTTGACCCTTTACTTGCAACACTAACCCCTTGGGGTCTGTAAGAACCACATTAAAAACCATTTAATTTTATTTATTCTTCTCAAATAAAAACACCAGTTTAAAAGAGAACTATGTATTTTCTATATAATTAGATTTCCGGAACAAATTTTCTCTTTCATTCTATTTTGCTGATGATAATTAAAATTTAAATTTTATTTAAAACAATTCATAAAACTTTAAATATAGAAATATCAGGTAACATGCACGACATGTAAAGCAGTCAAAAGTTTTAACATCATTCTATTTCGCAGGCTTTTAATATTAATTAAACCTCGTCCTCATTTTGCGTAATTACTGTCGCTGGAGGAAAAGCAAAGAAGAAAAAAAATCTTAAGAAATAATTTAGAGGAGAAAAAAAAGGGGCGTCGCTTGTTTTTTTATTTTTTGACTATAACAGTAACACATTATCACTTGTGTCATCATTAATTTCAGTCGCGACAGCTGATCTTGTTTCAGCTTTTCCCACGGGAGACTGTTTTGTCATTCAAACAACACAGCCGATGTATTTATTTTGTTTACTCCGGGAAAAGGGAAAACAGACGCGAATTACATTCTACAACTTCCCTAAGTGATCTTTCTTTCAACATCTGGCTTTTTCTTCTTGGTTAAGTTTGAACATCCCGCAGGTGAAGATGAAAAGGAAGGATGATATATTAATGTTATATCATTAATACGAGTTGGGGAAGTAATAAATTATTTCCTCTTACGAAGTATATTTACAATTATAAGACGTTTATTAATATTATGAAAATAATTTATGAGTGGGAAGTTGTTTTTTCAGACTTAAATGATTAATTCAAAATTATTAGCACTGATTTCAATTATATACGTGCCCATCTTTGGATATAACACGAACGAAACAGGAATTCGTATTAATTATGTGAAAAAGAATTATCACCACTGATTTTAATTATATTTTCACCATCCTTAGATATAACGTCAGCAAAAACTTGTTCTAAATTATGTGAAAAATTATTATTAGCATTGATTACAATTATATTATTAACATCTTAACATTAAGCATAGCATCAATGGAACAACAAATCATTCTAAATTATTCGAAAGAAATAGGATATGGATACCACATCACTTCCTTATAGGTTTGTGAAAACTATACATATTTTTTTTGTATGATTCGTCATCAAAATTATCCTTTACACATTTTGTTCAAGGTTGAAATTAGTTTCGTTTCGTGGTAACTTGTTTCACTGATATCTGAGTAAAGATTAAATTTACAGGAATCTAAGGGCAGCTTATAGCTTTAATATCTATTCAGATGTTTTCGCTTTATAGATATCTTATTATTTTTTTCCAACGCAGGTGATATAGACATTATCCTAACGTCTTAACAAGGCTGCGAGCTTGTTACTCATTTAGCAACACTCGAGGTGCACGTGTAGCTTAAGGTATGCTACGGACGTGAATAACATTGCCCTTCTGGGTTCTCGTAATTTAGAAACAGGGACCAAGCAGAAGACTCCCAGGCTTGGCCTGCCACCCCCGGATATCCCCAGTATGTATCGTTGGAGAACATGGAGGACTTGTGACCACGAACATAGTTTACTTCCCCGAGTCACCTTTAGCGAACACGGCGGATCTTAGGCCGGCTCCAGACCCGAACCCGCAACCTTTCAGTTACGAGTACTTTCAGTTCTGCCTTTGCTGACTGAGCTACTGCGGCTTAGATATCTCATTATAAAACCGAAATATATGTATGATTTCGATACTAAATAGAATGCAATTTAAAATCATATTTGTTTCAATTGTTTGAAAATTTTACAACTACATATGCACGCATGGATATTTTCATTATATAGACTGTAGGTTGTAATCAAAAGAAGGGGTGAACACCTGGATGTTAGAACAATATTAAATGCAAAATTTCATATTCAACGTTAATTGTTTTTGAGATATACGATATACATTACTACATAAATAAAGACGATCAATACGAATCTAGTCAAAATGAGCTTAGAGACAAATATCGTAACAAATATCTAATGATTCAAAATTAAAGATTACTTCTATTTACTTAGAGACAAATGTTGAAACTTGTTCAAATTTATTCAGGCATAGTCAAAACGCATGTTTTCGTTGAAATTTGAAGAACGAAATTTATCTATTATAATATCTTCGGTTTTATGTATTACAATATCTCCCTATTTTGTACAAATATAATAGCATATTAAATAAGATAATAATCTTCCAAAAATTTAAAACTGTACAAGAAATAGAAATAATAAATTATGTCGAATATTTTTATATTACAAATATATATTGTTTTAAGGATTTTGTCTTTCACATTCATTACGACTTATGTTACAAATCTTCTGTAACAAAAAAGTGTGTAACAAATTTAGTAACAATAGCTTCCAATTATGGTACCTCTCAGTGTTATTGAAATCCAATCATTAAATTCCTTAAAATATATTTTAAATTACCTGGATAATTTCTATGTAAAAGATATGAAGGAAAATGAAAGGCTCAGATTCATCGATTTAGTTGAAACATAATCTACAATATATTAAGGATTTTGCCTTTCACACTCATTGTAACATGTAAGTTTAATTATGAGATAAATTTAGAATGTAACAATATATGTAACAACGATGGAGTCTATAAGACTATGTGTAACAAATATAAAAACAATAGTGTTACAACAATTATGGCATCTCTCAGTCTAATCCTAAATTATTGCTATCCTTCAGATTTATTTTTAAAGTACTTAGATAATGCCTATAAAAAGATATGAAAGAAAATGAAAGACTGACATTCTTTATTTCAGTTGAAAAGTAAAAGCTTTAAAAAAGTATAATACATATATCATATGAAGGAAATCCTATGTGTTATATCTATTATAATAATTAAATCACAAAAATATTTTAAGTATCCCAGTAGCAATTGTAATAGTTTTTCATTTTTGAATATAATTTAAAGTATATTCAGGAAATTTAAGTCCATTTTAACAGTGCACTAGAAAACAAAAGATTTTAATGAAAATTAAAACTTCTTTATTTATTCTCTTTAATTAATTTTTACTTTATAATTTAGATATATTAAGGTTTTTATACAAAGCAATGCAAGAATTACCTGGATAATTTCTATGTAAAAGATATGAAGGAAAATGAAAGGCTCAGATTCATCGATTTAGTTGAAACATAATCTACAATATATTAAGGATTTTGCCTTTCACACTCATTGTAACATGTAAGTTTAATTATGAGATAAATTTAGAATGTAACAATATATGTAACAACGATGGAGTCTATAAGACTATGTGTAACAAATATAAGATGTATAAGATTGTGTGCAACAAATATAAAAATAATAGTGTCTTACTTATGGCACCTCTCAGTGTTATCCTAAATACAGTTATTGCTATCCTTAAAATATATTTTAAAGTACCTAAATAATTCCTATAGAAAAATGAAAGACTGACACTCATCATTTCAGTATAATACATACAACATATTAAGGAAATCCAATGTGTTATAGCTATTATCATAATTAAATCACAAAAATATTTTAAGTATCCCAGTAGACATTGTAATAGGTTTTCATTTTTGAATATAATTTAAAGTATATTCAGGAAATTTAAGTCTATATCAGCAGTCTACTAGAAAAGAAAACAATTTATTGAAATATAAAAAAATATTTACTTCCTTATTTATTCTCTTTAACTAATTAATTTTTACTTTATTATTTAGATATATTAAGGTCTTTATACAAGGCAATGCAAGAACTTTCAGATATATAACTGTAAAATTATGTTTTATAAAACATTTTTATCATCACTTACAGTGGAAATGAATCGGCTAATTCTTTCTATATTTGTATAAAAATAGAAATATGCAACACCAGACAGTTATTACTTGTAAAAAAAATGTTGCTCCTATAAATGAAATCCTATACGTAAACAAATTATGAAATATTGTAGGTACAGATCTCAAACTAGGAATTTGTATATGGAACTATTATTTGAGCCAATAACTAAATTCAGTATTTTGAATATATTTTGGTTACTATGTCAGCTATGTGGAAAAATACCTTAATAAAAAATTATAAATTTTTGTTTTGTTTAATGAAATTAAATAAGTATTGTAATTGTGAAAATTATTCGATTTGAGATTTTAACGAAAATACCCATTTTAGCCGAGGCTGAAAAATAGTTCACAAATTTTGTCGGTTGTATGTATCTCGCATAACCCAAAAGTGATTAGTTGTAGAATGTTGAAATTTAATGTAAAACTACTGTGAAATCTACTTGTTCATCACACATTTCAATTGCAATATGTAATCTATGTAATGAAATATTTCTTTACAACGTGTATTAACATTTCTGACCACTGCCTCCAACTATACAACAATACGAAATAAAAACTGTGTATTTATATGTAATTTGCCTTTTTTCAGAGTACGGAGCAATACTGCCTTAACTCTTTGTAGAGAGTAAAGTATTATTGTAATCGTAAAGCCTTTCTGTTTAGAGTGAAATATCTACATAACGAAAACTCTCAGTGTAAGGAATAGTAATGCAGCTGGTCTTAAGTACATACAGTCTGTTCCATAAGAGCCTGTCGTCTTTTTCTCTGAAAATACAAATGAATTAGTTAAAAATACATTTGTACCTTTTAGTATACACATTAAACTAAAATGTATTTCACCTAATAAGATATTGAGTCGCCATTATTATCGTGTGAGAGTGCAGCAATGTTTTACATAATTTTTGCGAAACTGATTTGCTCGCCGCACTCGCACGTTGTGGGTTGCATGCCCAAGTATTTTTTCGCGACTCTAGGAAACGTGAGGTGCGAAAACAATCACAACTCTCCAAAACTTGATGAAGTTTAAGTGCAATTGTTTTCACACCACACGCTTCCTGGAGTAGGAAAAAAATACTTGGGCATGCAACCCACAACGTGAGAGTGCGGCGAGCAAATCAGTTTCGCAAACCTTATGTAAAACATCGCTGCACTATCACATATCGATTATGCAAGAATCATTTTATCGTTTGATTTTGACGTTGCGCGGCGTTTACCCAGTTCCGGTAGGTCATCAACATTTTGTACCGTTTTATAACGTGCTACCCACTTCTTGAAGAACGACTCTGACTTTATGATGTACCTGGCTGCAGCTGCACAAGACAATTTTGGTCCTTTTGGATGGTTACACAGAAACACTGCCTCAAAACGGCTCGCATAGGTGGCCCTCATTTTGGAATTGTTGATTTAAACACAGCAAAACAAATCGAACAAAGAATATAACCATAAAGAATTCTTCTCTAATGTTTGAAGAACACTTGCAATTTTGCCGGTGTCAGTTGACCAAGTTATGATCGACACGCTCTTATGGCACAGACTGCAGCATGAGCTTTACCCGATTAAGGCCGTATCTTAGAAAAATGAAACTAACTTTGGTTTTGGTTCGGTTTGGAGTGCTACGGTCTACTTTTTACAACACGAAGACTAATGAGACCGGGACCTACTGCTTAAGCCGATTACGAACGGCTACGAACATCCATGTCACAGTGGGATTCGAACCCACGAACTCCGGTATCGAAGGCTAGCACTAACTTTGAACCGTTAACAGAAGGTGTAAATAATAATGCTGATGATACATAAAACAAACAAAGTTTAAAATATATACATAGGATTTATTTGGCTTAGATAGAAATAATGGAATATCCCCATAAGATTTTTTTATGACCGGACTTCTTAAAATATATTATTTTTCTTTCACATCTCTTTAAAAAGTATCGAAATAAAATTATTTCTACTGACATTAGATCGTAATTTAAATTCCAGTAACGCTTACCTCTCGGTTTTAATAATTATGGCTTTCGAACGCTTGAAGAAAATTAAACTTGATTACAATGATGTAAAATTGTATTTTTTAATCACGTAAAGAATCCTGTGCTCACAAAACTACATCTTGCGCTCTTGAATAATAACACTATGGAATTATTTTTTAAATGATTAAAGTCGCAGAAGGTTTTTTTGTTTTGTTTGCTTGAAAATGAATTTATGCTCTTTTAAATTAAATTTTGTGATTAATTTCAAAAGAATGTATTAAAAGACGCAGATAGTAGCGGTAGGAATTTTTTTAAAAATATCAAAGTTCAAACAAGGATTTAACTTTGATAAAAAGTGCTTGATAAAAATATTAGAAAGATGATTTTAATATTTTATCATGCTTACCTCAAAATCTTTGGCTGCAAAAAAATGTTTTGAGAGGATTAGTTCGACTACACTGGGATTAGAGCGTAATACCGGGAAATAAAACTGTAACTTACAGATTTTTTTAAAGCAGTACTTTAACAGTAAATCGATGTGTATAGGTGTGGACAGGATTTAAGGTATTCCACTGTGTTTGAATGACGGTTTTGGGTGAAATTTTGATTTTGGTATAAAATAAATTAGAAATTCATTTTATACATTTATTTTAAAGACCATAATGTAAGCTTTTCGAATTTTTTGTCTTTACAATATATTAAATAGAAATTATGGCAAATTTTGTTTTTGATCAACAATACTGAAGTTTCATTTAAATAACCCGGAAATTATAGTTTAAAGAAATTTTATCTCTAAAAAAATTGTTAAATTTATGTTTTTATTTCAAAAATAAACTTTTGTTAATGATATCGGTTAAATTACAACTTAGAGAAAATTAAAAAAAAAATATTTAGTAAAATAATTTCTGAAACAAAAATTTTTAATGGATTTTCTGGAAAACTTTTTTAACTAAAAAGTTAAAATACTTTGATCATGACAGTATAAAATTTATTACTGATAGTTTAAATAATATTGGGAACGTAATGAACTAAAAGTTTGATTGTAAATGTTATTAAATTTACAGATATTTTTTATAAAATGACATGGGAAATTTTAAAGAAGATAACTGAATTTTTACTATTATGATGAGTATCCCTATAAACTTTAATATAGATCTTAGATCTAATATCACTTCTTTCTTGGGAGTCTGATGTATTTATGTAACCAAAACAAATATATATTAGTTGATACATTTTATCTCACAACGTTCACGGTACGATAAAAAGTCTGATACTTTCCATATATTAGTGAAAATAAATATTTTTGCATTTAAAAATTTTTTTTAAAAAATATTTAGTAAAATAATTTCTGAAACAAAATGTTTTAATGGATTTTCTGGAAAACTTTTTAACTGAAAAGTTAAAAAGCTTTGATCATGACAGTATAAAATTTATTACTGATAGTTTAAATAATGTTGGGAACGTAATGAATTAAATGTTTGATTGCAAATGTTATTAAATTTACAGATATTTTTTATAAAATGACATGTGAAATTTTAAAGAAGATAACTGAATTTTTATTATTATGATGAGTATCTCCTATAAACTTTAATATAGATCTTAGATCTAGTATCACTTCTTTCTTGGGAGTCTGATGTGTTTATGTAACCAAAACAAATATATATTAGTTGATACATTTTATCTCACAACGTTCACGGTACGATAAAAAGTCTGATACTTTCCATATATTAGTGAAAATAAATATTTTTGCATTTAAAATTTTTTTTATTATTAAATATGTTAATGTGTGCAAATATTCTAGAAACAATCCTTAATAATTACTTTTTAAGTCTTTCGAAATATGGCACTTAAACCCAGTCGGATATGTTAAAGTGTTATTACCTAACCTAAAATTTATATTACAAAATATATGAAAAGCAACTTTATAAGATGTTACCGAATTATGAAATAATTTACATTCTTTATGCTGTTTATTTAGTTTGAGTGCATTTAGTCTATGCTTATCCTTTTACTCATAAAATATTTTGTCTTCTTTTTTGCCGTAATTCCACAGACCTGTAAATTCTGATTGCATTATTTAAACATTTTAAGTACTGCGTAAAAAGTATAGTATCTTTTTGAAAAACATATTTTTTATGAACTTACTGAAATTTTTGGATTTTACTCTTTATACATATCGAAACAGTTATTTTTCAGTGGATGCAAAATTGAAATGTAAAAAGATAACACCCCTGTTCAAATATTAAGTTAAATCAAAGAGGTAATTGGAATATTAATTTAGACTATGCGTTCTTCTTTATTATAAGCCTGATCTGGTGCCAGCAAGTTTTTGTATGTTTGGATTCTTTGTTTTGGACAGGACGAGTGTAATAATAAGTTAATAAGTGTTAAAAATTAATTAATAAGTAATTAATATTAGTAATTACTATTAATAGTATATACTATTAATATTACTATAAATACTATTTACTATTATTACTATTTAACTACTATTAGTACTATAATACTGTTTACTATTAATAGTATATATATTAATACTATTAATTTACTATTAATAGTATTAATATATTACTATTAATTATTACTTATTAATTAATAGTAATTACTCTATAATTACTTATTAGTTAATAAGTAATTAATTAATAAGTAATTATAGAGTGTGTTAATACGAGTGTGAATGCTGTAATGAGTGAATGACTACGTGAACAAGAGCTATGCATTACAGAAAATAAATTATGTCTAGAGTGAAAGTTGGCTTAAAGTTTAAAGCTGAATAAATATTATCAACAAATAATGCATCCAAATAAAACATTTGCTTAAATGGAGATAAATTTGTACCCTTACCCAAGCTTTTGTTTATAGTCTAGATATAGCACTCAAACTCCAAAGAAAATGATCATACCTTATTTTTTATTAACCATCATATTTTAGTTCTCACAAAACCCTACAAAATATTCTGAACTCCTATATTTTTCAAAATTCGTAAGTCTTTAAGGACGTATGGAAAAAATAATACAAAGAAAATTAATACTATTATATTTTATGGTTTACATAGTTATAATATTTAAACTAATTGCTTTAAAGACTGTAATTTAATTTATTATATACTTGAGGCTGCAAACACACGGATACACACACGGGATCACAGATATTTATATATGTATAGCAATGGAAATAATTGCTTCACTTATCAGAAAATTGATGGCATGTAAATGAAAACTATTATAGTTTACAGATAGCTTTGAATTTGCAGCTTACAACTAACTGTGTAGTTTATAGTATGACTGATGTAGTTGTTGGTAAGAAGTAAATTTTAATAATGATTATTAAAATAGCTGAAGTGTTGTAGTTTGAATTTAAAATTTACTATACATTATTTAGTGTTTAATCCAGCTAGATTCTGCATTTCATGGTGACTAAGTAAAAGGCATGATATATTTTAATTCTGAACTTACCTCATTGTTAGAATAATGTTCTTTTTAATTAATGATGTTCATTACGACATTGAATACATAAAGATGAAATGTGAATATCATTAAGCTACGTTAGGATTGTAGAATAATAAAATGAAACAGAACCATTAAACAACACCATTCCAAATATCACCGCTTAAGAGAATATTAAAAAATGTACCTCCCTCAAAATATAGGATATTAATTTTAACTGTATTATTTTGGGAAGTCCTCCAAACCAATAATATTTATTACTATAATAATTAATAAGCCATTACTAAAAAATGGGAATAGTGTGATTGGGAAGGCCTCCAAACCAATAATATTTACTACTATAATAATTAATAAGCCGTTACTGAAAAATGGGAATAGTGTGAGAAATGAACTGAAATAGCCGAAAATGTACCAAAGGGAATAAAAGGAGACTAGCCGTAAGGGTACTATTTTATGACACGAATTTGAATATATCATGACCAAGGTAAATTTGATTTTTCAACCGCATAGTTTCCCTGAATCAAATAAATTCAATTTGAATCACATCATCTCCCCTTTTTACATGTATTCTCTCAGTTTCTTTTGAGCTTCGAGAATAAGTGCAATTGTAATGCTCAGTGGCGTTTCGCAAGAAGTAACATATTAAATTAAAATGTGTTGGTTGGGAATCATAGGATAAATAAAAACAATTCTTGCATATCGTATTTGTTATTCTTATTGTTTTTACCATTTATTTATAAGTTACAAAATACAAGAAAATCTCAAATCTACGTTTCCTTCAAAATAGAAACATCATATTTTTTGGCACTGTGATATAAATAATTCGCTTCATAAATTCCAGTTTTCTTTCAAATTTTAATTAAAAGTTCCTCTTTTATAATTCCTGGTTTTATGTCTGGTAGTTCATACATGCTAACGGAAGATAATTTCAATAGACCAAACTGTCCACAAACTGGAACAAAGCGGTTTACACTGCGTTCAAATAGTAATAGCGAGAACATTTAATGCACTATTTGATTGGTGTAACGCTAAACTGAAACTTCGGTTTTTATAAATTTATATGAGCTGTTTGCAGTGATTTTTATGACTTGCAGCATAAATCCCATAATTTTCATTCACGTTAATAACTAAAAGTTTTTTTCGTAATGCACCTGGTAATACAGGAACTATATGCATTTATGCCAATACAAGACAGCGAAGTTGTTACCCATTTATCAACACCCGAGAAGCACGTATAGCATAAGATATACTACGGACGCTAGTACCTTTACCTCTTCTGGGTCTTCCTAATTTAGAAGCTGTGACCAAGCAGAAGACCCTCAGGCTTGGCCTACCAGACCCCATAGGTATCGTTTGAGAACTTAGAGGACATTGCGACCACGAACATATTATACGTGCCTCAGTCACCTTTAGCGAACATTGAGTATCTTAGGACAATTCAAGCCCCGAGTCCACAACCTTTCAGTACGAGATCGCTGCCTTTGCCGTTTTAGCTATCGCGGTCCTTTTTTATGTTATTAAATTTGTCTTTATTCTCCCTCTCATATCAACTCTACAGAAGAGGGAAATACAAGGCTTTGAAGAGAAATTCTATGAAAAAGTGACGGATCTTACTCGAACCCGCAAAGTTTCAGTTACAAGATCGCTGGCTATGCCGACTAAGCTACAGCGGCTTAATAACTAAAAGTTCCACGTCTACCATGCCTAGTATTGATTTATGCCTGTCTAACAGAAAAAGATTCTGATTCGCCAAATCCTGAAAACCTCTAGTAAATACGGATGAGTCAGATTTGATTAGTGAATTCGAGAACTTTTTCAGAATCTAGAGCGTATTTGAGTGGTGATAAACTAAACTAATTCTTATTGAATCACGTTCTTCTTGATTTGATTTATTCATATTCGTTTAGAAATATGTACAACTCAAACCTGTTTTTGTGCGGTCTTTTTTTGTGCGATTTTTTTTGTGCGGTAAAGAAAAATTTCAAACAAATTGAACATAATTGACGAAGTTATCGAAGTTATTAATAATGACATCAGCGGAGATGGGTTTAATAGTTTTAGTGAAAATGATCTTGTCTAAATAATTCAGGATAACACCGTAAGGGAAGATGAAATTTAAAATTACGTAACAGATGTTATTGATGGGGAAGAAGAACCCGATCATATGACAGCATATAAAATCTATGCAGGACTCCAACTCTGTCAAAAATTAGAATGCCATTTTCTTGCAATCGATGCCAATTCTGAAAGAACTTCAAAATTCCAAAAGGAGCTTCAGTCGTGCATATCTGGCTACCGGGACATTTACAAGCGTCTAGTGAAACAACAGTCGTTGCAAAAACTAATCACTGACTATATGGTACGTCAAAAAAAAGTCAACTCTAAACGAGGGCGAGATAGTATCTTCAAGTGACTAAAGCGATTTTGAACCAGTTTAACACTAGAAAGTTCGCGTATTGTCAGACTGCGAAGGATAATGTTTATACGTTTTGAAAAGTTTTGTATGTGTAAAATAATCCCATAATATGTAAATAAAATATTTAAAAATGTTTGCAAGTGTATTTTTTAAATCAGATTCCAAAACGTTTGGCGAAATTCCAGGTATGTACTAGTTATTTCGTAAGGTTTTGAGTTATTTTAAACGTGAGACTTTTTTATGCGGCCCCTATTCACCGCATAAAAAAATTTAATTGTGTTCCGAAAACTATATTTTATAGCTATTCGTGAAGTTTTGTGCAATTTTTTATGCGTTTTTTTATGCGGTCCCTGTCCATCGCACAAAAACAGGTTTGAGTGTACTTTGAAAACATTGACTATAGCTGTGTCATACATTTACTGTAGCAATCCCCATAAAACTAAACAGCTAAATTTGCATTGTATTTTTACAGATGATAATGAAGCTTCCTTCTTTCTTATGAAAAGTAATTTTGTTTTTGAACTCCTAATGCTTTTAATTTATCACACCATCATAATGAAATTCTGTATTTTCTATTAAATCTTCCTATTTAATTTGTTTTCTTCATTAAATATTCAATTGCAGTATTATTTAAATTGATGTAGCATATATTTTTCCGTCTAAAAGTTTCTGTGAATGAAACATACAATTAAAAATTTTCCGAAAAATTAATTTTAAGCCATTTTTAAAACAGCAAGATGAGTCGGACCAATTATAATTACCTTGCACAGACATACATATAGTAATTAATGCCTCTAAAAGGGAAATTTTCTTTCGTAAATGGATTCCTTTTGAGTACAAAGGAAAGTATACCCGCATGGTTTCGGCAACAATTTGAGACTTAATGCATCTCCATTATCTCCTCCTGACCAAAGAATATCGCACTTCTACACAACTCTTCAGCTTTGTGCTTCTTTTATGATACCGGGAGCATAATTAAAATGGCGAAGAAAAATTTCCCTCGATGAAAAGTGGAAGTGAAAGATAATTGCTTTTAAAATAAAATTTAAGGGCCCAGCACGACGGGTACTTAAGTTTCGCTTGAACCCAAAAACAAAGAATAGTAAGATAATATTTCGTAATTTAGATTCTGAAATTAACCATATTTTTATGCAATAGGAACATAAGTGAAACGTAT
Source organism: Pardosa pseudoannulata (assembly GCA_032207245.1). Lineage (NCBI taxonomy): Eukaryota > Metazoa > Arthropoda > Arachnida > Araneae > Lycosidae > Pardosa > Pardosa pseudoannulata. The sequence goes on along the minus strand of CM063508.1, from coordinate 80,824,228 downwards.
TAGCTATAATTAAATGTAATAAAGTGTAAATCTAAGATTATGTCTCTCTAGAAACAAAACAATTTTTAAAATAAATAACCTGAGTAAATTTCACCTTTTTCCCCTTTTATTAGGATTTCTGAGATTTTTCGTGTCCAGTCTTTGAATTATTATCTTGGATAGAATGATTATACGGCTTTAAATATTTTGAAGTCTAAATCTTCATGAAAGTTAGATTTTATTTAAATCCTGTTTTCAGTTTTATAATACTGATCGCTTCTGAATATAGGAAAAAACAACATTGAATTGTTAGACTAAGACGCTTTATGCATATCATGCAAACACTAACAGACAATCAAACAGATCAGGAAAACATGAGATTTTGTATTCTATTTTAAAGCAATAGATGTTCATCATTACCTCCATCACAATGTAAAAAGCAAGTGAGCTAGTCACGTCACTTCGCTTTTTACAGTGTAGTGTAATATGCCACCTACTTGTCAAATGACAATATTCAGATATGCAAGACGGGTTGGCGAACCCCTGAACTCAAAAGATTTTAATTCACCCCACTACCAAATATCTGCAGATTTCCCGTCTGGCCATCGTAAGGTAATATGCACATTACAATCCCGATTTATCATTCGATTTTTTTAGTGAAAGATTGAAATGGGAACATCTGGACAGTTCCAGAATCTTCGTTATTCTCCCAGTCTCAGGAGTTATATTATAACCAGCTGGTGTCTCGAATAAAAAACCTTGGAGAACATGGACACTTTTTATGTAAAAATATAGTCAACCATTTTCTGGAAGATAGGCGAAATTTCCTGTTTTCTCAAAATGTCGCACTAAATTCAGTATCTCATTTGATGAAGTGTGGCTTCTTTGTATGTTCAGTGTTTTCCCCGTACAAAACATTTTCAATGAAAAGTTGGGAATTCGCCCTTCTTGTAGAAGTGTGTAGCCATTAATACTGGATCTGGAAAAGAATGCATGCTGCCTACTTTCAGTAATGAATCTATTTTTAGCCTGGTGTTTTATTAATAGCCTTAAACGCCTCAGCATAACGCGTAAGAGTTCTTTCCCACTTACCGACACTACAGCTATAAATCTATTACTACTGTCGCACTTAAAATTCACTGAGATGAACTACTCGCTTTCCCACTAATCAATTCAGTGACGATTTTGTCTTCATCGATAGGCCGATATTGTTTATCAGGCAGGTCTGTTGTTCAGCAAGTGCTATTCCTTTCGTATTAGTCCAATTTTGAGAGCTCATGCTAAACACACTGATTATTATTAATAATTTATATTTTTATACTACAGTTCTTATTTAACTAAACTCCTCAACGCAAATGGAGGCCTTTTTTTCTTTTCTTAGATCGTGTGATAAATTTAAAAAAGCAAAGTAGCTAAAGAAAAGAATAATTTCATGTGATGATAAATAAAACGAAAATAAATTGAAAATTAAAGTAAAAATAAGAAAAATAATTATATTAAAAAAGAGCAGTTGAAATTAAAAACATTTTTATTCTTATTTTTTTTATAAATTTAAATTAATTATTGTTTTAAAAAATTTAATTATTTAGAGAAGACAGGATTTTAGAAGATTTAAGAGAGCGATTTAAAATTTAAAATTAAAATTTTGAAAATGGAACAGTAAAAAATTGATACCAGGAATCGAACCCGAGACGATAAAATAGAAGCGTCAAAACCTCTTGTACGTAAATTAACTTTGTAACACAAGGACACGTGGAGTCAAAACTTCACTGGCACACCGCCGATGTAAAAAAATAAATGCAATTGAAAATTTAGATGAAAAGGGTGAGAAGGAAGGTAATTCTTTTAAGATTTTAATGAGATACATTTGTTTACTACTTAGTATTATCATCCAACACCAAGCATGTCATCACTTAATACATACGTTTTCA
>CM063508.1:80809818-80812318 GCA_032207245.1 Pardosa pseudoannulata | reverse complement strand
TTATTTTAACAAAATTTTCAAATACTTAATGCTTAAAATTCTTAAATACTCATTCCGGAAAGCAATAACGGATGATCCTAAAGTCCGTTACCATTTTAAAACTGAATAATTCATTGATTGTAGATAAAAACTTGCTTGAAAATCGCATGGGGTATTATTGAATTTAAAAAAAATTCAAAATATTGCAAAATACTTCAAAATATTAATAATGACTTCATAATAATCATGTATATATAAACAAAGAGCTATGGTAATAGAGGGAATCACATACACCAGCAACCGTAGCACTTTCATTTTACCAGAAAAGGTACAGTTAGGGAAGTTGTTCAAATAATCCATATGTATAGATATAGCAATATCCAATGTTGATCACAATTTTCCCTCGACTACAGAATATTGAGCATTAGAATGATTGTTAAAAAACCAATTGTTATGCTAATCATTGCTTTTGTTATCAGGTGCAACACCATCTTTTAGCCATTTTTTTCACATTTTTGTTCCAATAAAATCTCTATGTCATTGCAAGAATGTCTTCAAATGTATACCACTCAATCTATATGAATTATTGAATCTTCCGATATTAACGGACTTTGAGGTAATTCGGTATATTTGAAATTTGCTCGAAATGTTTTATTTGCGAATCACCGAGAACAACAATTTATAAATGAAACAGCTTACTAAGATTTTTCACAATATAAATATTGCGCCTAATACTAATCATTACAACATGGAAAGAATGCATTTTTTTCAATTAGGGTATATATTGTTTTTGAAACATTAATATCTATTTTTAGCCTTCATCGATGTCCTTCATAGTTCACTTAGTGAACTAAGAGATGAGACTTTTTATAATTTCGTCAAAAAAATTTTACAGGCTCTTATGCCTCTTTCTGCAACACACTGGATAAACACCTTTTTCAACTTAAAAAAAACTAGAGAGACGAAAAATGAAAATCTGAAGGTGCCACATGAGGTCTGAAGAGGTGTTGTTGAAGAGGATTCAACCAAATAAGATTTTTTATGACACTGGCTGTGAGCATTTTCCTACAATAAACATTTTCCCTTTTTTAACATTCCCTTTCTTTTGTTCTGGTTACCTGTAGTATTGTTTGGAGTATCTCGTTACCGGGATGTCTCAACTGCATAACCGTCATGTAAAAGTTCAATTTGGAGAATCACTTTATGGTTGGTTCAAAAGACAAAACTTTCAGGACAAATAACAGTTTTGTCTAAGAAGTATAATAGAGAATCGAGAAATTCTTTTCTACACCGTTGGCAGATGGAACATGGCTTTAAACACTTTTCAACAGACCGAGACAAAGAAGTGCACATTATACTGTTAATACGTTTAGGTTGATCACAGTGCGGTTACATTACATTAAAAAATAAATATAGGTGTCAGAGGCTAAGTACTCTTACTTTTCGGTCGCCCTTCGTGTTATCTGTGATAATACAAAATAGTTTCTTACACTATGCTATCATTAAAATATTGTATAAATTCTCCTCTATTATTACCATGCTGTAATATTTTTTTACAAACGCAGACATATAAAATGGATTTGAAAATAATGAAATATTTTTAACTCTTACTTAATCTTCTTGATCTTTACTCAATTTTTAAAATATTTTTAATTTAATAAAATATTTTTACGTGTTTTTGATTTCAAATATTATTTTGTGTCAGTAGTTATTTAATTCTTACATATTCAATACACCTATCTTATCTATCATCTTAAACATTTTTAAAATTATTTTTGAGAGTGAAGGATTCAAAATCCGTCTTTTTTAAAAAAAATAGTTATACTTTTCCTATAATCACTTTAAGTTGTAAGGTCTGTGAAAAATAATGGCTGTAAAAACAATTCTTAGAGTAACGTTTTAAATTTTCAATTAAGAATTGTAATAAAGTCTATACATAATATGGAAAAAATTGATTTCTTCTTAAAACTTTAAAATTTTTGTTTAACTGACTTAAAATTCATTTAATAATAGTAATTTATTTTAAAGTTAGAAAGATATATCGATATCATTAAATAAGTTATTTATATTGTTTTATAGCTATAATGTTCATTAACAGTAAAGTCATTTGTTAAAAAATGAATATTAAAATATAGAAATGAAACTGCTTTTAAAACAATTACTCAATCCAACGGACCGTAGACCCTATATATGCAACGTTGGAGTATATTTTATTTAAACAAAGCCAATTAATTGGGACACATATTTGTAAAAGATCTCAAAAGTGAACAAAATTAAAGCTTTACTATTGGAATTTTATATTAATAAGTTTTAGAAACACTTTAAACGAAAGGGTTTACATCGACTAACAAAATATCTGTGTATAATATTTAATCCCGTTGTTTACTACTAGACATATTTTATTTTAATTTTTAAAATCTCTGACCAGACGAAGTTTTGAAGATATATCTTTGTTTATAGAATATTATTACTATATATGTTTTATTTCCCAAACAAAATACCAAAATATTGTTTCCTAAAA
>CM063508.1:80799818-80807318 GCA_032207245.1 Pardosa pseudoannulata | reverse complement strand
AATAAATAAGTATTTATTTATTTTCATTCTGAGGCACTTGCCTTTAATTTAATTTTGTTCATCATTTTAAGGGAGCACCATATAGACGGAAATCCTTACTCCTCATGGAGATACAGCACAAATACATTCAATCTTTTCTTGAGATTGATAAAAGTATAATACGCTAACCACCATACCATTTGAGCTATCTAACAGATAAATATAATATATGATGAATGACTGAGATCACAAACGATAGTGAACTTGCACATTCTTATGTATATATATCGGTGAAATCTAAAATCTAATTTATTTTTGGCAAATAAAATTGATAAACTCTTAATTCAAGATATATAGTTTGAAAGCAATAACTAATGGATAAGTTTTTTCCAAAACAGAACTTTCAATTAAAAATCATTTTCCTTGTCAGATATACTTGCCACAATATCAATTTATTTATTTTTCTGTTTCAACTTTCACCAAAACACGCAACAACTGTAAAAAATACATATAAAAAATTTAATTCCTCTTACGAAAAAGACAAGTAGACTACTAAACATTTTTTCATTATTTATCCTAGAAGCTGTTAAAATCTAAAATCAAATTTTTGATTGGCAGAAGAAAGAGACTGCACTGTTAATTTAAAACACGGATCAGAAGCAATGAGCAATAGATAAGTCTCTCCAAAGCATAATTTCATCAAAACATTTTTCTATTCAGATTTATTTATTATAATATCAATTTATTTGTATTTCTCTTTTAATGTTCACTAACAAATGCACCAATTGTAGCAAACATATATGTAAAATTAAATCACTTTTATCAAAAGCAAATGTAGCCTAGTTAACCTTTTTTGTATTCTATATTTCTCAATGATTCTAGTAAATCTAGAATTGAATTTCTGATTAATTTTCTATTCAGATTTACATATTACAGTATCAATTTATTTGTATTTATTTTTTTTAAATCTCACCATAAAATGCACCGATTATAATATAATATAAAAAATGGAATCATTCTCGAATCACTCTTCTCAAAAACAAAAGTAGACTACACAACATTTTTGTATGTATTTCTCAGTGTTGCTGGTAAAATCTAGAATCAAATTTCTGATTGGTAGACAAAAAAGACTGCACAGTAAATCCAAGACACATATTGAAAACAAAGAGTAATGGATAAATCTTTCCAAAGGAGAGCTGTTCATTAAATAAACTAATTTTCTATTCAGATTTACTTATTACAGTACCAATTCATTTATATTTATGTTTTATATCTCGAAATAAAAAGCACCGATTATAATAAATACAGTTTAAAAATTGAATCACTCTTATCAAAAACAAAAGTAGACTACACAACATTTTTTGTATGTATTTCTCAGTGTTGCTGGTAAAATCTAGAATCAAATTTCTGATTTGCCGATAAAAAAGACTGCGATGTTAATTCAAAACACGGATTAAAAATAATGAGTAATGGATAAGTCTTTCCAAAAGAGAGCCGTTCATTAAATAAATTAATTTTCTATTCAGATTTAATTATTATACTATCAATTTTTTTGTATTTCTGCTTTAAATCTCGCCATAAAACGCACCGATTATGATAAATACAGTTTAAAAATTGAATCACTCTTCTCAAAAACAAAAGTAGACTACACAACATTTTTGTATGTATTTCTCAGTGTTGCTGGTAAAATCTAGAATCGAATTTCTGATTTGCCGATAAAAAAGACTGCGATGTTAATTCAAAACACGGATTAAAAATAATGAGTAATGGATAAGTCTTTCCAAAAGAGAGCCGTTCATTAAATAAATTAATTTTCTATTCAGATTTACTTATTACAGTACCAATTCATTTATATTTATGTTTTATATCTCGAAATAAAAAGCACCGATTATAATAAATACATATAAAAAATTGAATCATTCTTATCAAAAACAAAAGCAGACTGCACAACATTTTTTATGTATTTCTCAGCGATGCTGGTAAAAACTAGAATCAAATTTCTGATTGGCAGAAAAAAAAGACTGCACTGTTATTCCAAGACAAGGATCGAAAGTAATCAGTAATGGATAAGTCTTTCCAAAACATAGCTGTTTTAATTTTCTATTCCGATTTATTTATCGGAAAAGATATATCAATTTTATCAATTTACTTGTAATTCTGTTTTAAAACTCACCAAACAACGCAATGATTGTAACAAATGCATATGAAAAATTGAATCACTCTTATCAAAAACAAAAATAGACTACACAACATTTTTTGTAGGTATTTCTCAGTGATGCTGGTAGATTCTAGAATCAAACTTCTGAGTGGCAGAAAAAAGGACTGCACTGTTAATCCAAAACACAGATCGAAAGCAATGAGGAATGGATAAGTTTTCCCAAAGTACAGCTGCTCATTAAATAAATTAATTTTCTATTCAGATTTACATATTATAATATCAATTTACTTTATTTCTGTTTTAAATCTTTCCAATCAACGCACTGATTGTTGCAAATACATATAAAAATTGAATCATTCTTATCAAAACAAAAGTAGTCTACACAACTTTTTTTGTATGTATTTCTCAGTGATGCTTGTAAAATCTAGAATCAAATTTTATGATTGTCGAAAAAAGACTGTACTTTTAATCCAAAACACGGATTGATAGAAATGAGTAATGGATAAATCTTTCCAAAGTATAGCTGTTCATTAAATACATTTTTGTTTCAGATTTACATATTACAGCATCAATTTATTTGTATTTCTGCTTTAAATCTCACCACACAATGCACTGAGTGGAACAAACGCATATGAAAAATTGAATCACTCTTATCAAAAAACAAAAGCATATTAAACAACATTTTTTGTATGTATTTCTCAGTGATGCTGGTAAAATCAAGAATAATTTCTGATCGCCACAAAAAAAAAAACCACAATATTTATCCAAGACACGGCTCGAAAGCATTAAGTAATGGATAAGTCTTTTTAAAGTATAGCTGCACATTAAACAAATTAATTTTCTATTCAAATTTACATAATATATTATCATTTTAGTTGTATTTCTGTTTCAAATCTCGCCAAACAACGCACTGATTGCAAAAATACATATACAAAATTGAATCACTCTTATGAAAAAAAAAAGTAGACTACACATTTTTTGTATGTATTTCTCAGTGATACTCTGAAAATCTTGAATCAAATTTTATGATTGGCAGAAAAAAAGACTGCACTGTTAATCCAAGACATGGATTGAAAACAATGACCAATGGATCAGTCTTTCCAAGGAGAACTGTTCATTAAATAAATTATTTTTCTATTCATATTTACCTATAAGATTATCAATTTATTTGTATTTATGTTTTAAATCTCACCATAAAACGCACCGATTAAAATAAATGATATAAAAAAATTTAATCATTCTTGAATTATTCTTATCAAAAACAAAAGTAGACTACACAACCTTTTTTTATGTATTTCTCAGTAATGCTGGTAAAATCTAGAATCAAATTTCTGATTGGCAGAAAAAAAGACTGCACTGTTAATCCAAGACATGGATTAAAAACAATGACCGATCGATCAGTCTTTCTAAGGAGAACTGTTCATTAAATAAATTAATTTTCTATTCATATTTACCTATAACATTATCAATTTATTTGTATTTATGTTTTAAATCTCACCATAAAATGCACCGATTATAATAAATAACATAAAAAATTGAATCATTCTCGAATCATTCTTATCAAAAACAAAAGTAGACTACACAACCTTTTTTTATGTATTTCTCAGCGATGCTGGTAAAATCTAGAATCAAATTTCTGATTGACAGAAAAAAAGACTGCACTGTTAATCCAAGACATGGATTGAAAACAATGACCAATGGATCAGTCTTTCCAAAGGATAACTGTTCATTAAATAAATTAATTTTCTATTCATATTTAACTATAACATTATCAATTTATTTGTATTTATGTTTTAAATCTCACCATAAAACGCACCGATTATAATAAATAACATAAAAAATTGAATCATTCTCGAATCATTCTTATCAAAAACAAAGTAGACTACCCAACATTTTTTTATGTATTTCTCAGTGATGCTGGTAAAATCTAGAATCAAATTTCTGATTGGCAGAAAAAAAAGACTGCACTGTTAATCCAAGACACGGATCGAAAGCAATGAGGAATGGTTGAGTCTTTCCAATGCAGCACCATTCATCAAATGCAGCCGAAGATTAGTGGCGCTCCAGAGAATATCGACGATGAAAGATAGACGAACGATGCATTACGTCCGAGGAGATAAATCATTTTGAAGATTCATTCCGGATCTTCAGCGGAATATTTTATAACCCTTGATAGGAATGAAATCGACGTACTAAAGTCCGAAAGCAAGTTTTTCGTTTTAATATTTTTACTGTGCAAAAAAAAATTATATTCAAAATTTTCTACTGCACAAATTATGGGACGAGATAACATTCATCACAGATAATTGAAAATGGCAGCATAAAATGATAAAGTAAATAGATAGATATGTATTTTGAATTAATATAACTCGAACTGGCTTTTTTATGTTTTTTAAAGAATAAATTGATATAAAGTATTAAAGATTTATTTTTACTATTGTATGTTGAATATTTCTCATCTATTTTCAGATGCGCTCAAAATATTTTATACAGCACATGGATAAAAATCTATCATTTTAATATTTAAATCGTATAATAAAAGTTTAAAAAATTATATCCAACAAGTTAAACAGAACAAATTATATAAGATAACGATAATTAAAGGAAATTGAAACTAGAAGTATAAGTTAATTACAAACTAAAATACCACACTTAAGATATGTTCAATGAGTTTCACACTTAAGATTCACACTTAATTCCCAATTAAGATTTATTTCAATAAGTTTCAATGAAATTTAATTTTACTTACATGTTTTAAATACATCATGTATATTCTCCAAAGATATCTAAACTAGTTGCAACATTAAACGATGATAAATAACAAACAAAATTAAACGAAGAAAAATTATCATTACAAAAATATTTATTAATCTATAGGCAATATCTTTCCAGTAACTGAAAAAACATGCTTGCACAAACCGACACACACACACACACACACACACACATACACGCACACACACACACACACACACACACACACACATATATATATATATATATATATATATATATATATATATATATACATATATGTATGCATATATATATGTTTATATATATATACATATATGTATGCATATATATATGTATATACATATATATAGTTATTTATTTTTTTATATATAGATATGTATGCATGTAACTGTGTTAACCACACAATAAAATTTATCCACCATCTTACCATCTGTAATATCGCCCCTGTTTATAAAAAAAATTTTGGGAAATAAGTCCTCTGTTTATAAAAAAATTTCATTTCCCTCTAAATTGTTATGCAAAAGAAATAATTTTTTAAGAAAATAATACATTTACACCATCGTTTTGTAAGGCGAGTCATTGATTCATTGTCCAAATGTGTTCCTCTAGACCATTATTGGTCGGTCATTCTAGTTGTATATAAAAACATTCTGGAATTTTAATTTCTCTAGGCTAGAAACCTTGATATTCACCATCCGTAATATTGATGCTAGTCCTCTGTTTATAAAAAAACTCTTTTTCATCTAAATTATTATGTAAAGGGAGTACATTAAGAAAATGATATATTCATGCTATCGTTTTGTAAGGCGAGTCATTAATTCATTGTTCAAATGTATTCCTCTAGACCATTATTGGTCGGTCACTCTGGTTGTATATAAAAACATTCTGGAATTTCAATTTGTCTAGGCTAGAAATCTTCAAACTGACCATCAGTAATATTGATGCTAGTCCCCTGTTTATAAACAAAGCTCCTTTTCATCTAAATTATTATGCAAAGAGACTACATTTTAAAGAATATGATACATTTATACCATCATTTTGTGAAACTAGTTATGGATTCGTTGTCCAAATGTATTCGACTCCCCATAATTGGTCAGTCAGTCTGCTTGTATATAACAAAATTCTAGAATTTTAATTTCTCTAGGCTAGATTTCTTCAAACTGACCATCCGTAATATTGATGCTAATCCCTTGTTTATAAAAAAAGCTCATTTTCATCTAAATTATTAGGCAAAGGGAATACTTTATTAAGGAAATGACACATTTATACCATCGTTTTGTAAGGCGAGTCATTGATTCATTGTCCAAATGCATTCCTCTAGACGATTATTGGTCGGTCAGACTGGTTGTATATAACAAAATTCTGGAATTTTGATTTCTCTAGGCTAGAAATCTTTAAACTGACCATCCGTAAAATCGATGCTAGTCCCCTGTTTATAAAAAAAGCTCCTTTTCATCTAAATTAATATGCAAAGGGAATACTTTCTTCAGAAAATGATACATTGATACTATCGTTTTGTGAAGCGAGTTATTAATTCATTGTCCAAATGTATTCGTCTCCCCATAATTGGTCGGTCACTCTGGTTGTATATCTGAGTGACGGGGGCACCTATCATCTTTTAGAAATGCGGGAAGGGCGATTCTTATCTCTTTCCCGTCGCAGTCCGTTTTCGGGTGATCGGTAATATAAACGTCAACCAGGATAAATGGGAAAATGATTTAGAGTGAAAGGTCGAACGTGAAAAAAGAAAAAGATTCGTCGTTGTTAGTGAAAGAGGGACAGATCCAACTACGTTTTTGAAGAAGAGGAAAAGTAAAAGATACTTAACTTGATAATTACGCTTTATCTGTACTTGTATCCTTATCAATAATTTTTCGACGACTCATAAAATCTATTTTTCCATTTAACCCCATAAAGCACGAATTTTTTCGGAAAAACTGATAAAAAATGATACATTTTATGACTGAAAAAAATATATAGGTATAGAATAAATTATTTTTTGCAATTTTAGATCTGGGAGAGGGGGTGACTACAGTGGAAAAAGAGTTAAAAGTTATAAAAAAATTGTTACTCAAACAAAGTGTAAATAATGTGATTGCATGTTTATTTTGAATTTTGCCCGTGACAGACACGGGCAAATGCTTTAAGGGGTTAATGGGTCATATGACTCTTAAAAGTCGAAAAAAGGCAAAATTATTATCATTTTCGACTTTTCATATCTTGAAAACTACCAGTTTTACAAACATAAACTTTTTTACACAGTTAGAACAAATTATTATCTTTACACATATATCTCATTCATTCCTGAAACATAAAAATTTGATAGAAATTTTTAAATAAGAAACACTTTGTCACGAACAAAAAAAATACTAATTATACCACGCATATGTTAAAATATAATTAATTTAAAGACAAACTTATTGTTTTAAAACGTACTACAATATCTAAAAACAAATTTGAACCTAAATTGGTATGTATTTAAAATACATATATATATATATATATATATATATATATATATATATATATATATATATATATATATATATATATATATATATATATATATATATATATATATATATATATATTTAAATTTATTAAAC
>CM063508.1:80792318-80794818 GCA_032207245.1 Pardosa pseudoannulata | reverse complement strand
AACAACATCAAAGACTGGTTAGCACATAGATTTGGTTTTTCTTCTTGAATTGCCTAACGCAATCCTGACATAGTCTACATAGTGTTCGTTTTTCTTAGGATAAATTCCAGATGCACATTACTCTGATTATCGAAGAATACTTCAAGAATAACATTCTCTATATAGAGACATAACCTTCTGTATAGAACGATCATGGTGGAATTTCAGATTCCTCTGAGATTGCAGGGATTTCCACGTTCCGAATATATTCTCGTATTGCAGGTAGTACTAAAAAATCTTTTAATTCCAGTAAAAGTTTTATCAATTAGGGAAGAATTTGTGTTAACAGCAGAATGTAAGTCTCCCTCCATTTACGCTCAAACTGCTTTTGGATTTTCTATTAACATTTGGAGAAAGATGTGTTCACAAACCATATACATTTCTTTCATTTGATGATACTAAAAGCACTAGTCTGCAAAATATGATGATGTCAATGTGAGCTATTGAATGTGTGATTTCCTTTATAACACTTGAAGACACTTAGAGAAACTCTATCGTAATCACTCTGTTGTTAAAGTTTTTAAGCTATAAGAACAGTCCAAAAAAACCTTTGAATCCTTGTTTAAACTTTGACAAAATAGGCTGATAAGGAATGGATATAATTTTATTATAAAGAAATAATATATTAAATATTTGCCAATTTCTGAAAATTTATTAAACAAAGTTCAGTTAGAACCAAAAAATAACACCATTATGTACTTTTAACGTTTTGAATACTATTTTAATTTTTACTCGTAAATTCAGAAATACTTGTCTCTAATGTAATAATAATTCTAATAATTAGATACTTAACAAAAAAAGGATATTTAGCTACAAGAAAAAATTTTCTTGTATTACAAACAAAGTTTATATCTACGATAGTTTCGAACCTAATACTCTAACTTTCAAAAGAAATATAATGATTTTTAAGTCTCATTCAAATTCAATGAATTATAACAGCATTTTTTGCAAGTGTTCAGCAATATAAGTATCCTGGAATAAGAAAGCAAGATTCATTACTACTAAAATTAATTCATTCGTTAGAATCTGATTTTTTTATCTCCTAAAAAGAGACTTAGGTATCGAACTTCAAAAATAAGTCATCGTGTAAAAATTTTCAAAGGAAAGCACTGACCAGTTATGATACTTATGAGTTTAATACAGATTTCAAGCAATTTAAATGCAGATTACAAGATTATGAATTGAACCTGTCTATTTGAGATAAAATTGTGCGGAATAAAAAAATATAGCTTATGTATGATGTGACATATACATTTAAGCTCCTTTCTTCTAAACGTAATGATATATCAAAACATTTCCTTTCAATGTATCACTACCGGAAAAACAATCTGAGAATAGATGTAAGTCACTTTATATTGTCTGACCATCGATAAGACTGATAAACACCAAAATAGTCCAAATATAATAAAGGAAATTTAAATATCTAAAAATAATACATGTTTCATAATACCAGAAAAAATTAAAACATGTACTTCTTTCCAATTTTTAAATGTGATAATTTATAGAAACCAATATTTCTCAACTTACTGAATCTTTCCATCAGTCGAAGCATTTTTTAAGGATATAAACTGGGTTTTTGAAGGAATAAAAGGCAAATATTTGAAGATTAATAGAATAATTATGAATCAATTTCCTTCTCCATTCCAATAGAAAAATTTGTTTGATTTCCGTATGCTACAAGACCAAACACTGAAGTCATAGTGTAATGTTAGCAAAGTTTGGGAAGTTATACAATGGTGATCATAATGCCTCTTCAATAGATTTAAGATATTCAATATCGATATTAATAATTACCCTATATTGGTCTTTTTGATTTCTCTTTTTCTATATTGGTCTTTTACTCTCTCTCTTTCTCTCTCTCTCCCTCTCTCTCTCTCTCTCTCTCTCTCTCTCTCTCTCTATATATATATATATATATATATATATATATATGTATATATATGTATATATATATATATATTTATATATATATATATATATATATATATATATATATATATTCACAACTGCGTGAGTACTTTAATGGTAGCAAATAGCCCTTGCAACTTCAGAAATACCTTTTTCTACATTGCGTATAAATCATAAGATATTTTAATGTTATTTGAAAAATAAACAAACAGCTATATATAAATATATTTTTCTATTCTTTTCCCTTTATAGTACATTCTCTTTCTAGGATTTGACGACTTCGTGATATGATATTATTGAAGACATTACAGGTATTTCAGGTTCACGGACAAACATTTCCACTACACAAATTTTCTAAAACAATTGAATCTTAAAATTATAGTTTTGAATACAATGTAAATATATATATATACATACAGAATGACTCATATTTATGCATGTATGTACATGTATATATATATATATATATATATATATATATATATATATATATATACATGTATGTATATATATATGTATATGTATGTATATATATATGTATGTATGTATGTAT
>CM063508.1:80769818-80789818 GCA_032207245.1 Pardosa pseudoannulata | reverse complement strand
CTGATTTCTCCGAACGTCAATCTGGATAAATGACATCCCTGTTGTGCAAGTTTCCACGCTTTTAACCAACAGCTTTACTTTTGTCTCCCCAGCAACACGAATCTCAGCGAATCTATAATAGTAAACGGGGGAAAAAATGGGGCAGGGGAAGAATCCCCTAGTAGGGGTGTGTCCTTATTCACCTCTTCCCCAGAGATCGTTTTGAACAACGTAGTGCACGCGTTCTTTCCCGATATTTATGAATGAAAAATGCGTGTAGCAACGCAAATCGGTTTTTTGTATGCGTCGTTAAGTCCCGGGGGGCAGACATACTTTAAATTTTTTTCCTCGAGATTTACGACCATCTCACCAGAGACCTTCTGCTTTGGACGTGAAAGATGTTTAGCACCGTTGTTAGTGATTCGATTTTGGAGGCGTCGTGTTATAAGATATATGAGCAGGATTGTCTAGAGATCAACAAAAAAGATCGCCTCTTCTAAAATATTCATCGATGTATGCATATGGAATAAAAATCAGGTACATGTTGAATTTCAACACAGGAAAATTTTACGAATAAAAAGTTTTTTCTAACCTTTATATCTACTATGGACATAATGTAATGTCCCAATCCCTCTTTTGTCAATATTTATCCTGAGTCCAATTGATGAATAATCCTAGGTTTTCTTTAGTCACTTAAAAATCTCCTTGATTAAAAAGGTAGTTGAATTATAAAATAGCTCATTTTGGTCAATTTGAGGATCTTCGGAGTTTAAAAGAATATCTAATTCTTTTACAAACATTTTTTCCGATTTTAAATAAAGACGAAGCTTATCTAAAATGCTTAGAACTTTAAATAAGATAGGGATATTTATAAAAGGTTCATTTTATTAGTGAATTGTGTTTATTTTATTAGTAGTTTGTTTTGCGCTAAATTCATCATTTCAGCATTCGATATCTCACATTAAGGTTCTCAAATAAAAAATTAAAAACTGCTTATTTTAAAAATTTTAATTTATTTTAATGTTTGTTACACCAGTATTTTTCAATAACTCCAAAAAAAAGACACCTCGACTCCAGAAACAAATAAGATATTTTAATTTTCGTCATATATTTAACACTAATTTCGGGATTTATATTTCTACTTCTCTAAAGTAAAATGAATTGCAATTGTTTTGAGGTCATTTGAATAAGTAGTCAAATAAAAATAAATAACCTTAAGATTATATCTCCCCAAAAGATAATTAGAGTTACTCTGGATCTATACAGCAAATAATTGATAAATAGCTGTAATAAACTTTCATGCGTTTAGCTTCAATGGACAAAACAATTATTGTAATAATTTCTGAATGTTCATTATGATGCCATAAGAACAAAATAGATTTTTTATGTACTGAAATTTAAATGAATAGATATAGATATATGTCTAAAAAATAGTTAAAATTGAGAAATTCATCGATTAATCTCATCAAAATTTCTTAAATCATATATTATTTTAAAGTACTTTTGAAACACAACCTCATGAATTAAATTACTTAAAAAATTCATTGGATGTAGCATTCAGTTATTTTAATTCATAATAAAAGAGATATTTATAAAATGAGAACAAAATATAGTGTCAAACCCAATTCAGAATAAAATACGTGTTATATCTCTACACGCCTTTTGGCCTGTAAACCATTCGATCAGCCTAAAACCCTCCCGGGGTTGACTTTAATCACTTTGTAAAATTCCATCAGGATAGGCTTAGCTATTTTGGAAAGCACAGTGAACGTATATGTAAAGCATTTTATATATGTGGATAAATTATAGCTTTATCATCTCTCAAGCAAAGCAAGTGATATTTCGTGATAGAGTAAGTCTGAATGCCTTAACATGTTGACCGCAACAATAAAAAAAATGTCTTCAGGCAAACTTATTTCTATGTTATGTTTGATATTAAATTACATAAAATAATCTTAGTTTTTAATAATCATATTTTGTGACATTGAACAATCTGTACGTGGTACAAAAAACAAGGCATATAATTTATGGAGTGCGTTGAATAAATGCAGTGTGATTCCTGATTTGATTTATTCGCTGGTCATCATGTTAAAAAGACAATAAATATCTATTAATTCACCCAGTAACAATGATCAATGCCAATGAAAAATTTTTCAGACCTCAAAAATCTATGTAAAAATTAAAAGCAAATCAAACATTTCCAATTAAGTTCCATATTCGATATACATAATGTAATTTTACTCTTGGATGTCCAGAAGTATCGAATGGAATTCTTGAAAATAAAAGAAATAAATGACGTCAATAAAATTCCATTTTTTAAACCCTTCAACGAGAGCCTTTCCTATTATTTAATTCTTAATTACCTGATTTCAAAACTGTGATTAAAAACAGATTGATTCTGATTAAAAAAAGTCAAGGAAGAAAATCTAAGTACAAAATATAAGACGTGGTACAAAATACAAGGTATATAATTTCAGGAGCGCTTTGAATAAATGAAGTGTGAATCAGGCTTGGATTCATACGGTGGTCATCGTGTTAAAAAGACATCAAATATCTGTTAATTCATCTAACAACAATGATCAATGACGAAGAAAAATATTTTAGACCTCAAAAATCTACTCAAAAATTGAAAGCAAATCAAACATTTCCAATTAAGTTCCGTATTCGATATACACAATTTAGTTTTTACCCCTCCAACTATGTAGATTGACTATGAAGAAACAGTGATCATTGAAACAGATAATTTAACCAAAATTCGATTTCTGAATTCCATTAAATCAAGGCGTTTAAGTAGATTTTTAACATTCATTATGAGTTATATTTTTCTTGCTATGCCTGGAAAGTTCAATTTGCTAATCTACTTTTAAATTCCAATAAAATGCCAATGAATTCTAGAAATAAGCAATTTTCACACCAAATACGAAAAAAGTTCTAGAGGACTATCGGCAAATCAATCCGATTTAAAGTTGGACCCATTCCAAAGCACTCTACTAAAAAGGTTAGGAACGCCACCCTCTCTTTAAGAATTGAAAGATTTCGGATACTTTTTGTTCAAAACTTCTTTTTTAAATGAGGCAAAAGACGAAATGTACTGGACTTGAACCGATACAGGAATTTTGGGTCAATTTATTTTCCACCTTTCAAACGTAAATGAAATTTTTTCGCTCTTTTTTTTAAATATAAACTATGCGTATAAAACTCTTGAATTGTTTCATTCACCAAATTTATTTATTGAATTAGTATTACAATTATAAATCAAAATGAAACTTTTAATCTTCTTGAGTAAACTTGGTCTTTGTTTGCTGGAATTCCTTCACTGTTTATATTTACAGAGTATAAAGGATTGTAAAGAATGTAAAAAAATGTATTATGTGTGTAGAGATCAGAAATGAAGAGAATGTAAATTAAATCTTCTTGTTTTACTTTCTACATATAGAGCATTCGCAAAAATTTCTGATTCTTTTCATTGACTGAATTTGTTTATAGAATAATAATTAGAAATATAAACTAAACTCGGGCTTTTATACTCCATAAGTGACGTCTCTTGATGTTTGCTACAGTTTATCCATTTTCTTCAAACATCAATTAAATATAAATATTTTACCTTGCAATTTCTTACTCCACGCTCATATATTCACCAAAAATATTTTAATAATATTAGACTTTAAGGATTATAACCTTTATGAATCTTTAAAATTTATGTTTAGGAAATATAAAACATTTCGACATTTAAAATTTTTATTAAAAAAGCCTTTTTTTTTAATTTATCATAAAATAATTCACGAAATTAATTAATTTTATCATTTCAAAAATGTACTTGTATGAATACCCTAAAAATATACACACAAAAAAAATGAAATTTATTTATCGGCAAGATTTTTAAAACAGATATATCAAAAACTCAATTTTTTATCCTGGTGAAATGAAATATCTGTTTTATTATCTACATTTAAACCTTTAAAGAACACAAAAATTTCAAAATTTTAAATTTTGAAATTTAGAAAAAGTAAAAATTAACTAAGACATTGAAAATTTATTGAAGAAATATGTTTCATTGTTCTGCAAAAAAATGCATTGCTCATATTTTACTAATTTAGGTTCGAAAATAATATAATTAGCTTATAACTGATATAAGATATAGTTTTACTTAGCCTAATTTACAAATTTCGAGTGTTAATGGATTTCTACTACTTTCATTTGGTGTATTCATGTGCATTTATTAATGCATTATGCATTTATTAATGCATTTATTAATGTAAACAGCAGCTCCCAAAACCAAAAGAAAACCTTGAAAATTTACGTATCTTTTATAAGTTGAACCAAATTTTTCTAGTATTATAAAGTTAATATTAAGTTAGAAATGGGGATATTTTTCAGATCTATAATTCTGAAACAAAATTATCACCATTTAAGTATTGAAAATGAAACCTTCCTTTATATCCAAACTTACCAAGAATATTTATCTTCATAAAATCAAAGATGCATATAAGAAATTAGATATGATGTTCTAAATAAAATCAACAACATAAATCCTCAATATGAATATTGAATTTTTCATAAACTTTCTCTGCATAAAGATCATTATCCAAACCTATTTAGTTTGTATCAACAAGGCCATTTCGTGGAAAGCCATTTATGTGCACCTTTCATCAAAACTTTGGAAATTTACGCATCTTTCAAAAGTTGTTTTAAGTTCTGGTGTTATAATGAAGTTAATATCAAAGTAGAAAAGGTTTGATTTTTAGGAACTATAATCCAAAAATAAAAGTTTTATTATAAAGTAATGAAAATGAGACCTGTGTTTTTTTCCAATATTTTCCAAGATTATTTACATTCCTACAACCACCACATTAAAAATTTATTAAGACTAGAACCTGCGTAATATGGCAACTCATTAAGTTTATCAAAATCAATGTAAATTCATTAAAGTGTCTTACGAGAATACCTGATAACAAATAATTTTTTTAAAATTGGGGAAATATCTTGTCATTAAAGAGTTTCTGTAATTTTCGAAAGGCCAAAACTTTAATTTCGTTTATTTTTACATATATTAACTATTAATTTGCAATTTTATATCAAATCAGCGGGAACGAAACGACTATAAAATTCATTCTTATTAATGCAAATATTCTCATATATATGGCTCATATTCAAAAAAATTCATTTGTATCCCTCATATCCAAAGCTAATATAATTCGAAAAATGTATAAATAAGCAATTTAATAAATGTTCGTTGATATGTTAAAAGTGTAACTTTAGGGACGATTTAATCTCTTATAATGCCTTCATTTCCTAATACGTTCTGATATATTTTCTTCATTCTTCACTTTATTTTATTAAATAGATTATAATGTAAATTTCTCCATAAGTAGAAAACATTTTTTACAGCGTACATAAAGGTTGTTTTACAAAACTGTTTACTACATA
The DNA here is from genome assembly GCA_032207245.1 of Pardosa pseudoannulata. Lineage (NCBI taxonomy): Eukaryota > Metazoa > Arthropoda > Arachnida > Araneae > Lycosidae > Pardosa > Pardosa pseudoannulata. The sequence continues at coordinate 80,784,412 of CM063508.1, read as the reverse complement.
ATAGAAGGGTTTTTATTCAATACTGGTATGTTCAAAGTTTTTAAGGCAATTTTTTATTTTGTAGAACATACTTAACCCCTTGAAGTCTTTTATTTGTGTTATACCTGATTTTAGCTTTAATCTAAATAGAGATACTAATATCAAGAAATGATAATTTTATAATTACGGAGTATCTTCTGTTTATGCTAAAGGATGGGATACATGTGTCACATTAGATATTTTAGATGGGACATATAAAATATAATAGTCTAAAACAATTTTATTGCATTGTTTGGACATATATGTCCCAATAGACTCCAAAGAGTTAAAATTTATGCAAAATGCTTGGATTTTTTCACATTTTTTAACAAAAATTAACTTCTAATATAACTAAATTGTCACTAATATCAAATTATTTCATTTTGTCTTTTTTCATCTAATAAATATATAATATGTACTAATGTGCTGCATTCTTATTTTTAGAGTCATTACTCTAAATAAGATTTATGAAGAATTCAATTCCAGAAATGCCAGAGATGTTACTATTTTAAAACCATCAAAACACTTTTAAAAGGTTTGAAGGCGGTTTTCTTTAACTCTCAAAAACTGGACTTTAACATATGGACTAAATATGGTGATAAATCCATCGTGTCTCATAGTAATTACTTTAATAATTACTATATAAATGAAAACGAGTAAAAGTAATGTTTCCTGTATAAATACGATCTTATTAAACATACCTCGTAATTTCCTTTAATGCTACAAATCCCTTTTGTTGTGAACAATCTTTCAACATGCATAAAGCTAAAAGTGACCAGACTTAGCAAGAATGTTACCAATTCAGTTGACTGTTTTGTAATACCATGGTCAATGCGTAGCTGAGATAGATCTACGTTGCATATTGATTTTGAACGTCATAAAAATTAAATCAACAACGGGATCCGAACCAAATGTTTTTCGTTCTGAATATTAATGTCCTTCCTATTTACCCACCAACTAGCTAATAGAACTGGATAAAAGTCTATGATTTGGAATCTGTCTGAAACTTTAAGGTTACACGTATGAAAAAACGTATTAATTCCAGATCAATTCCAGATTATATTTACACGATGAGTCCAAAACCAAAAATATTAAAACCTTTTAAAAGCTTAAAAATGTGTAATTTTATAAAATTAAGTTCTATCTTTGCAGTTTTTCCCTTTAAATGTTTATTTACATATTTTCAAACTATGTTTCCACTACATTTTTGACATGAATATTCTTTAAAAGGGAAGAAACATTTTCCTCCTACAGCTAAAAAAATAATATTTGAATGCGGAAGACTGCCTTCCAATATGAATGCTGTATTAATAGTTAAATAAATTTCTGCTTTTTTTCAGTATCTTGTGAAATCTTTTCTTTGAAATTCAAAATCCCAGTATAGCTTATTTCACAGAGAAAAAAAATGGTGTAAAAGAAAACTTTTTGCACCACATAGAAGTTTAGGCACGAAGGATGTCCCATTGTCCCTAACTTGGGAACATTCCAAAAAAGATCTACGCTATAATTCCCTTCCTTCGAAATAAATGAAAGATATCAAACAATATAGTCAATTGTAATAATTCTTATTTTCTTCACTGAGAAATTATTACGAGTAAATCAAAAATTATTTGGAAATAAGAAGTAACCTTTTTACCACACAGATTACGCATAACTATTTTCTATTTTTAACTCTAATGGTAGGAAAACGAATATATTATTGCTTATTTTACTAGGTCTTAGTTCTTTTCACTTTTATAATATAAATAATTAACAGCCAAAATAATATATTTATGTTAATTTATTTCGAATTAGTCATAGCATTATTATCGTCAAGATAATGCACCGGGTGCAACTAATGTTCACAGGTTTAAGCTGTTATAGAGCTTTCCAAAGCAAAGAATTTTCAGATTATTATGTCCTGATTTGAAGCAAATAGTGATCCGCAAGAACGTACAGGCGTAATAAAAATGGAGACAAGAACACAAATGAATATTAATGAAAAAAGTCTATTGTACGGTTTCTTATACATTTACGTTGTGCATATGAAATTTGATGCCATATATGAAGTCGACTTCTCTAAACGACACAGATATTACGAACTCTGGGTACAGTATAATCTGAGTCATGGACAAAAGCCCAAATGTTACTCATTGTAGAAAATCTGTTTTATTTAAGGCCAGGTTCCTCTGAAGATTTTAAATATGTCACCGTTCTTCATGTAACATATACAATATCCTCATAAGGTTAACATATGGTCATAACCCCACATGCTTCTTTCACGTTAGTCGTCCACGACCTCCAGTATTGTATCTATTCAAGGTGTTATTATCCTACTATTTGGTCGATCTGTGCCATGTCGGAGGCCGAGATATATATACAAGATTCTATAATATGGCCAAATATATGCGTATATATATATATATATATATATATATATATAATATTATATATATATATATATATATATATATATATGTCAGGATTTAAAATGTAGATTAATTTTAAGAGATTTTAATTAGGGATTCTTTTATTGAGAGTGAAGTGACATGAGGAGTTAGCCACATAAATACGGCTCATTCGCAGTGATCTGGGCAGAGAGCAGTATGCACTTTCCACAGACAGATCTGCAGCTTCTCGAAGCAGTAAAACCTGCCTTTGTTAGAAGTTGGGCGCCAATGTGAGACGCCATTGTAGAGTAGTGTGGGATGAGATTTAAATAAAGAGATGAAGTGGTACTCCGGACTATAGTGTGTTTACTGGAACGTGTCATATATATATATATATATATATATATATATATATATATATATATATATATATATTTATACATTACGACATCGAGCAGTACTCTGTTCCGAAACAGCTCCTAAAAAGCATTACGAAATCTGCGACCTTGCTGTTTTAATCCTGTTTCATAAGGTTCAAATCTGTCTTCTTAGCATCTGAATATTTCTGCATGTCTGTTGAAAAACTAAGTTACGGGTTCTGCGAAAAGTAAAATTTCCTTCATTACAAAGAAGGCTTCTCTAGCTGTTTGCCATTTGATACTCAATACTAAACTGCTATATAACAATTGCTTGTTTTTGCCTGTTCTATCATCCATTACACTTGTGACCATTAGTTCTGTTACACGCCGTATGCTGGTTATATTTCCGATCCAATAATATTGATAAATTGCAAAAGACTTTTTCAAAAACAATTAATTTCTTTATAGCAAAATGTCAGTTCAAGTTTTTAATTATTTGTTTCAAGTTATTTGTATATGGAACAAACGAAACTGTATATATTCTACATTAAACTAATTTATATCTAACTGTCTATAAAATTAGATCGTCGTTCAAGAAAAGAAACAAACTTAGTGACCTTTAAAAGATTTTAGGTGACATTTATGTGCGATGATGTAGTAAACAGCATCATGAAGAATATCGAAAAGCTAATAAATTTGCTAAAAATAAGAGGGTGGATTCTTGTACGAGACGAAAGATAAATGTGATGTTCAAACTGTTAAACCACACCCTCTTTTATTCCAAGAATTATTGTCACTATTATTAGCAGAATGACAGCTGGAGTATGAATTAGTTTTACTTCTGAAACATCAATTTCTAAATAACAGGATTGTGGAGAATCAACGTTTATGGAACTGTGTTAGACATAGTTATCACGTAAAGTTTTTAAAGACGTTTACAGAATAACATTTTTCTATTAAGAAGATGTACTGTTTGGGATTCGATATATCAGAATTTATACTTCTCCTTATAAATATTTACATTTTTAGAATTCATTACTCAAAATGAAATTGCTTTCATATTATTCAGAAAAAAATGTAAGCTACCAGATTAATAGCTATGATTAGTTATAATATAAACAGTTATCAGAAGTGAAACTATGTGAAGTAATATTTGCAATTCTCATATATCCAAACAAAACTTCTCATCAACAATATCTGTGTTGTATTTACATCACTTTAAATTTTTGTGTGTTTTAATATTCAAACTACTAAATAAACTAATACCCCACAGTCTTCATTACTCAGCATTATAACTACAAAATTTCATGCAAAATTATGTGTATTTTAGAAAATATAATCAGAAAATATAATACTTAAATACTCTATAATATAGTGTGAACACATAAAAATAACACAGGGCTGTATTAATGTACAATCAAAGCTCCAAACAAATTATAAATTGAAAGGATATAGTAAGACTCGAGTTTCTTTGAGGACTGTAGATAACAAATAAAAACTCGTAAACGAATAAAATCCTTCCAAAACTATTATCTACCAAATACAGTCGATTACGCTTATAATGAGCTTAAAGCGACTGTGATATTTGCTTGTTATAAGTAGATAACAAATAAAAACTCGTAAACGAATAAAATCCTTCCAAAACTATTATCTACAAAATACAGTCAATTACGCTTATAATGAGCTCAAAGCGACTGTGATATTTGCTTGTTAAAAGTAGTGCTTGTTATAAGTAGATAACAAATAAAAACTCGAAAACGAATAAAATCCTTCCAAAACTATTATCTACCAAATACAGTCGATTACGTTTATAATGAGCTCAAAGCGACTGTGATATTTGCTTGTTAAAAGTAGTGCTTGTTATAAGTAGATAACAAATAAAAACTCGAAAACGAATAAAATCCTTCCAAAACTATTATCTACCAAATACAGTCGATTACGTTTATAATGAGCTCAAAGCGACTGTGATATTTGCTTGTTATAAGTAGATAACAAATAAAAACTCGAAAACGAATAAAATCCTTCCAAAACTATTATCTACCAAATACAGTCGATTACGATTATAATGAGCTCAAAGCGACTGTGATATTTGCTTGTTATAAGTAAGTCGTAAAAAAATGAGTTTGTGAAAAAAAATCATAAATTTCATACGTATTATATTGTGTATGCTTATTTTTTATTTTTGTACATTACTAAGACAGTTAATTTACTTTGATCAGTCGTATTATATCTTTCTTGTGTTATACTTCTATAGAGATGTCCAGGGTGAATCCCATAAAATATCTTTAAACAACTTTCGAAAGATTTATGATTCCTCAGTCACTTTCAGTTCACTTCGGAATGTTACAGGAATTTTTCGTAAAAAAGATTAGCTGTGCTGAAGAGGTGGAAATCCATAGAAAGTTTATAAATCACAAACATATTGGTCGCTATACCCGGGATTTGCTTGTTAAAAGCGAGTTATATTTCCGTAGGAATCGGCTTTAAGCTGTAGGTCCCCGTCTCATTAGCCCTCGTGTTGCAAAGAGTAGACCATATCACCCCAAACCAAAACAAAACAAACCAAACCTATCTTCCCATAGGCTGAAGATTCTATCAACCAAGTAATTCCAGTTTCTTCGTTGAATCTTAAGTTCTTCGTTGTTCGAATTCTTCTTTATCGAATCTTCGTTGAATTTTAAGTTCTAGTTAAATCGGCTCCTCGTGAGTTGTACTGCATTGAAATTCCCCACATACATTGCCTTTATATCACATGCATTCTAAATATGTTTCGAAAAATAAATCGACAAAAATTATAAATAAAGCGTTATTTTTAAGAGCATAATTACAAAATAAATTTCAAATAAAGATCTGTCATAGAAATAAACTGGGTGTTTAAGAAAAAAAAACAGTCTTGAAAAAAATATACCCCGCATAATGGACTAAAATCGTTGTAGCTTTTATTTCTAATGCGATAGATATTATACGAGATCTTTTTGGCGAAATGAAATGATTTGGAAATTATCCAGCAAAGATGGACTTACCGAAAAGATTTAAAAAGATTTTGAGAAGAAATATTGGCTGATAACAGAATTTCTCTCTTAACGGATATGAAATTCAAACGAAGAACTGGGATAAGAATATAAAAAATTGCTAATTAGATGCTAAACTAATTTCACTGAATCATTCATCAAAAATAAGTTTTCATAATTAATCTTTACTTGTTGATTCTCAAGATGTAATCTTAATGTATTGAATTAGCTCCAAATTAATTATTTATAATAAAAATTACTATAATAAAAGCTATCTCAGTTATGGCTTTTCATCACGAAGAGTAAACTCTTTTTTCAAAATTAAGGGAACTTTCAACTGCATTTTTGGAAACTTTTCAATTAAAGTATAAGTCCATATTAAAACGAAAAATAACAAGCTTGCATCTGATAAAGAGCTATGCTCAGAAACTTCAGATGCAAAATAAGATTGAAGTCTATCAGTATCATTTAATTAATTCTTAATCAACTTATAGGGAATCTAGTAACTCAGACTTGTAATATTATTCTGAAATAAGTAACAAAATAGTAACTCTCTTTGATATCTTGTAATATAATAACCCTTTTGAGTAAATTAACACATTTATAAAATTAGACAATGCAGCAAATAATATTTCAATAGTCATTAATTTTGCAATCCATAAAGTTTTCTCTAGTGATAAATTGCAAAAGTTAATTATCGGACAATATAAAACATGGGTATTGACTGATACAAATACAGTCTGTATCGGTTATATGGTCAGCTCAGCGGGTCAGAAAAATCAGACCATGTAAGCGGGGTGACCATATATGCGGAACAATACAACCCTATTAAATTGTAGTAGGATTATATTCACCTGTCAGAATGTAGCACTCATAAACAAATAATTACACTTTTAAGAACATTTTAAAAATTAATTCGAGAAGTAAAAACTACATTAAAAATATGCAATATTTTTTGGGGGTAAATTTATTAGCTTACCTTACTAATCAAAGTACAGCACACTAACATAAGTACATTCATGTTCAAAGTATTTAAAAACAATCAGATTCCAAGTTTGCTTCCTTTTGTTGTTGTTAAGACAACTTTTTCTAAATCCCTAAGAGCTTTTAAATCATCATCTTCTGCTTCGGAAATAGTAAAATTACACCTGAGATCATGTATGAGAGAGAAAACTTCAACCAATAAACAGACAGATGTCGACTTGTTATCAGGGGGGACGAGAACTGAGAGAGGTGGAAAATTCCGAAGATGAGTCCACACAGACAAGAAAGTGGGAAAAGGAAAAAAATAAAAGCTTGGATTCAGGTCCTCTCCTATTTCGCACTGACTTCTTTAAAAAAAAATGAAATCTTCGTTGAAAACATGAAATTGACCGTATAGCCGGTAACAAGAAAAAAATGAGTGTATAAGCGGTTCACTTTAACACATGTTCCCTATTAAGTTAGAAGGAACTTTAGAAAATTGACCATATAAGCATTGTGCCCTTATAAGTGGATGACCATATAGCCGGTACTGACTGTATATAAATTGATCAATAAGTAAAATATATCTACCTTTAACAAATATAAAAACCACAATCAAATAAAAGCCTATCAGATAAAATACTGATAAATTGATAAAATAAATAGAACACTGTTTTGATGTTATGTTTAGATAAACATATAATTTTTTTAATTTCATGTTATATCAAAACATATTAAAGAAAGGCAATGTAAAAGCTATGCAGAGTGGTACAAATGTTTCTACTTTAGTGAAAATATATCTAAATATTTAAATGAGATCCCGTCTTAATCTTCGAATATGAAAGTATATTTTCTCATCATAGAAATCAAAATTAAGACAATTGAGAAACCTATTCTAAAAGCAACAACTATTTAACACGATCAAAAAGTTACGTAAATATAAAGGATTAATACGTAAAGACGATATTTTCTTCAGATTTGAAATTTTCCGTTCCTTTATCAGCTTTCCATTAATGGTAACAAAAATAGCTTAGTTGAAAAATACAGCAAATTGTCAACTTATATCATTTATTTTACTCTGATTTCTGAAATTCAGGCGTATTTACTGGGCATGGTATTTAAAAAGAAAATTTAAAAAATTACTCACGAATAAAATGAAATGAGATGAAAACGAATTTTTTTAATAAATACATTATCTAGGAAAACAATTTAGGGTAAAAAAAGGTATTCAGCAGAGAATAAGCAATTTAATAAAGAAAAAGTCTCATTTCAATGAACAGTAAATAAAAAATTCAGAAAACCACAATGCCGTCTCTTTAACAAAGGCATTATTCAATAGAGGCATGTCGTTTGCAAGTCAGATGAAAATGGAAATTACTGGATGGAAAAAGAAACTGGAAAACCTTAATTCTGTCATTTATAAAAATGCTGCACATTTGTCCGTTTCTGGGACTAAAATAATTTTCTGACGAACGAATTCATCATTGTTTAGAGAGGAATTTGAAACATAATTCCAGGGAATAATTTTATAAAATATTGTGGCTAAATCAATAAATTTTCAGCCAAAGGTGTTATCTATTTTATAGTTTCTGACTCATTACTTAATGTTATGTAGTCCTTCATTTACTCGTATATCTTACTGTCTTAAAGCATAGATTGAATGCAATAGATAATATATTTGGGCATACAAATATATAAATTGATCAATAATTAAAATATATCTACGTTTAACATATATAAAAACCCCAATCATATAAAAGCTTAGCAGATAAAAATACCGATAAATTGATAAAATAATTAGAACACTGATTTGATGTTATGTTTAGATAAACATATATTTTTTTAATTTCATGTTCTATCAACACATATTAAACAAAAGCAATGTAAAAGCTATGCATAGTGATACAGATGTTTCTATTTTAGTAAAAACATATCTAAATATTTAACTGAAATCCCGTATTAATCTCCAAGTATGTTTACTTTCTCATCATAGAGACCAAAATTAAGACAATTCAGAAACGTATTCTAAAAGAAGCAACTATTTAGCACTATCGTAAATTTACGTAAATATAAAAAGATTAATACATAAAGACAATATTTTCTTCAGATTTGAAATTTTCCGTTCCTGTATCAGTGTTTCTTTAATGTGATTATTTCTTTAACAAAAATAGCTTAGTTGAAAAATACAGCAAATTGTCAACTTGTATCATTTATTTTACTCTGATTTCTGAAATTCAGGCGTATTTACTAGACGAAGTATTTATAAAGTAAATTTTTAAAAATTACTCACGAATAAAATGAAATGAGAGGAAAATGATTTTTTTAATAAATACATTTCTAGGAAAACAATTTAGGGTAAAAAAAGTATTCAGCAGAGAATAAGCAATTTAATAAAGAAAAAGTCTTATTTCAATGAACAGTAAATAAAAATTCAGAAAACCACAATGCCGTCTCTTTTACAAAGGCATTATTCAATAGAGGCATGTCGTTTGCAAGTCAGATGAAAATGGAAATTACTGGATGGAAAAAGAAACTGGAAAACCTTAATTCTGTCATTTATAAAAATGCTGCACATTTGTCCGTTTCTGGGAGTAAAATAATTTTCTGACGAACATATTCGTCATTGTTTAAAGATGAATTTGGAACGTGATTTGAGGGAATAATTTTATAAAATATTGTGGGTAAATCAATAAATTTTCAGCCAAAGGTGTTATCTATTTTAAAGTTTCTGACTCATTACTTAATGTTATGTAGTCCTTCATTTACTCATAACTTACTGTCTTAAAGCATAGATTTAATGCAATAGATAATATGGATATTGGGGCATACAAATATATAAATTTATCAATAATTAAAATATATCTACGTTTAACAAATATAAAAACCCCAATCATATAAAAGCTTAGCAGATAAAAATACCAATAAATTGATAAAATAATTAGAACACTGTTTTGATATTATGTTTAGATAAACATATAAATTTTTAAATTTCATATTGTATCAACACAATTTAAACAAAAGCAATGTAAAAGCTACGCATAATGGTACAGATGTTTCTATTTTAATGAAAGCATATATAAATGTTTAACTGAGATCCCGTCTTAATCTCCGAGTATGAAAGTTTACTTTCTCATCATAGAAATCAAAATTAAGACAATTCAGAAACCTATTCTAAAAGAAACAACTATTTAACACGATCGTAAAGTTAAATATAAAAAGGTTAATACGTCAAGACAATATTTTATTCAGATTTGAAATTTTCCTTTCCTTTATCAGCTTTTCGTTAATGGGATTATTTCGTTAAAAAAAATAGCTTAGTTGAAAAATACAACGAATTGTCAACTTATATCATTTATCTTACTCTGATTTCTGAAATTCAGGCTTATTTACTAGGCATAGTATTTATAAGGAAAACTCTAAAAAAATATTAGTTTCGACTGCTTTCATGCAAAGTAATGGGAATAATAAATAAAATGGAGAGTAATAAAGATAAAATATGGAGACTTTCTTTGACCAAAGCTTGGTATGTAATGTGAAAGCATTATTTTCTGTCTAGAGATACATTCTAAGGTAAGTAAAAAGGTTAAAATATTTCGTCAGTCAAACTCAGAAGATATAAAAATTAACACACTCATGAGTTTTGCTAAATTACAATCCTGAAAGAGGAAATTATTGATAATTTCTTCATTCTGTAAACGAAGCTTTCAACTTGTGTATGATAACGTGGCCTTTCTGTTTTATAAGTCAAACATAAATACGGTTAAAAACACAGCTTCAAACACTCTATTATAAAATTAGACATAGAAAAATGTATTGCGAGTAATCAGTTACTTATTTATGTTCAAAATAAATAAAAACCTTACTATAGTACGCATGTTCTCTAAATGTAATGTGACAATGAACCAAAAAAATCTTTAGATCTTTTAGAGAAAAATGTGATCCATAATCTCCGGAAAGACGAAAATGAGGTTCACTTTACGCTCTGAAACTTTAGTTGAGAGTCCTTTCAAACAAAATAATGGGAATAATAAATAAAATGGAGAGTAATATAGATAAAATATGGAGACTTTCTTTGACCAAAGCTTGGTATGTAATGTGAAAGCATTATTTTCTGTCTAAGAATACATTCTAAGGTAAGTAAAAAGGGTAAAATCTTTCGTCAGTCAAACTCTGACGGTATAAAAGTTAACGAAGTCATAAGTTTTGCTAAATTACAATCCTGAAAGACACAAATATCGATAATTTCTTCATTCTCCAACCGACGCTTTGAACTTGCATATGATAATGTGGCCTTTCTGTTTTATAAGTCAAACATAAATCCGTAACTTGTTACTCGGATGAGTGTTCCTACATTAGATAATGCAATCGGGAATGCAGTTAGAAATGTAACTACAGAACAAATGCCACTAAACCATCATCTACTCCTTTTTACGTCAATGACATATCCCGTTTCCAACCTAGATCACGAGAGTTTTATAAAAGTGCCTTTAAAAGTTTTTATCCCTAGTGTATCCCATTTGATACGTTTTCGTTTCATCTTTCAAACTAGGAAAGAAAGTTGTGGATCAGAACCTCTATATTGACAAATAGGATCGAAGCGTATTAAAATAGTAGGTAGATTACTTATTGGTGCAATCAGCTGGTATTGAAAGCTTTCGATAGGAATTACAAAATAGTTTTACATTTGAATTTAAAGTTTAAAACATTGGATGCCCTTGTCTTAAAGAGAGAATAAAGCATTCATTAGAATAAACTTCAAAAGAACATAATTTCTCAAAAGGTATAGAATCGTTTGGTATCACAAAACACTTCACAATCGGTTATGTTTTTGAAATTGAAGCGTTACTTTATTTCATTCCAAGTTTCTTTAACCGTACATAAACTTAAAAATTCCTTTTTACAGTTTCATTTTTATTCAACATTGTAAGATCAATTGATTTATATCACCTTCATATAAATATCGATATGAATCAATGGACTTTTAAAATGTGATTGGTTTAAAACAAGAATATTTTTTTCTCAAATTCTTTAAGCATTATAGGCCAACACCAGCAACATTATAAGGCACAGTAACTCATACCTTAGCATTTGCAGAGGTAAAATAAGATTAAAAATGCAGTTTCCTGGCTAGTACCTTTTCGAAAACCTTTTGTACCTTTTTGTACAGAGTTTATGTGTGATACCAAATAAACCTGTTTACACATGGCTTTACAATTTTAATAAATGGCATCGTATGACTCTTAAAATTAAAGCTAATCACTCCCGAAGAATGATGTAATATTTTACCTATTTGTCTAACAATTTTTATAATGACGGTACTTTGGATTGAAGTACCGCTTCAATCAAACACCTATATAATCCTAATAAAGTCTGACGGTACTCACAAGGACATGAACGATGCAGTTCCTACAGCAGAAAAGAAATGACAGGACCAATCAGGAATCCTTTTTATTCGCATAGTAGGGATTTTATAATTCGGCATTCGAAGATCATTTTGTTGTAGAATTGATACACGTGTTGTTCAACTGAGTAAATTTAGTGGTTTATTACCAGTTATTTGGTACTATTATTTTAGAGACTTCTATACTTCGCAGGTAAGCATTTTATTTGTTTTATTCATAATTTAATGTTTTATTTTCTATTATACAGTCGAAAATATATGTCGGTACTAGAAAGTACCAGCTGCAAAATTAACTACTAACGTGCAGTAAAAATTAATTTTCTTTTTTCTATGATTATTCTCCATTAAAACTTATCTAATGATGCAAAAATGAAGTAAGAAAGTTGATGGTAAATTAATTCAGGATATAAAGGGTTAACTCTGTTCAGCCCATAATAAATAAAACTTATAATAATCGATAGGAATGACTAAACACTGCTGTACTTTACGTATCTATGTCCCAGTTCCTAAATAGGAGCAACATTTTGATCAAAATTATTTTCATCTCAATATCAATGCAAGATATAAGTAAAGGCGTACACACCCGCAATAAAAAACGCAACTGATATTCATTTAAGCAGCTCTATCGTAGAAACAAATCAAGAAGTAATGCGGAATGACTGAAACAAAGTCAAGTGTTTTCCTTGGACATGTGGTAGCAGAGATAAAGGACTACGTCTCAAACAATCTCAATTACTTTCTCGTTCCTGTTCTCATTTGTATGTTATGCGAAGGGAGGGGTAAACTATAAGATAACAAGAAAAGAAAGGAATGCATGAATTCTAGATTAGAGGGAAAGAAAAAGGACAGTAGTATCAGAGGAATAAAAAGAATAAGATACCAATATCGACCCTTTTGTCTTATATTGCTTATTTATCCACTTTTTTATCAGAGAAATAATCGGAGAGAGCCATTAACGCAGTAACAGATTAGTAGAAAATTTTCTTATTTTTTATTGTAAAATATAAGATAACAAGTTCACATTTGACAGTAAACAACATCAAATATATCAATTTTACAAACATTAGATATAGATATATCGTGAGAATTACGTTGTAAAATTCAGACGTATTTTATTCATAGCATATTCTTTAGTTATTTTGTTTCGAAAACAATTTGATAAACTTATAATTTTTGAACGAGTTACTGATGAAAATAATTTGTCAAAACTTTTGGATAAAAAGGAAAACGATGGTCAAACAGTTAGCAATCATAGCATATCCTTTAGTTATTTTGTTTCGAAAACAATTTGATAAACTTATAAATTTTGAACGAGTTACTGATGAAATTATTTTGTCAAAAATGTTTGATAAAAAGGAAAACGATGGTCAAACAGTTAGCAATCATAGCATATCCTTTAGTTATTTTGTTTCGAAAACAATTTGATAAACTTATAATTTTTGAACGAGTTACTGATGGAAATATTTTGTCAAAATTTTTGATAAAAAGTAAAATGATGGTCAAACAATTAGCAATCATAGCATACCCTTTAGTTATTTTGTTTCGAAAACAATTTGATAAACTTATAATTTTTGAACGAGTTACTGATGAAATTATTTTGTCAAAAATGTTTGATAAAAAGGAAAACGATGGTCAAACAGTTAGCAATCATAGCATATCCTTTAGTTATTTTGTTTCGAAAACAAAATGATAAACTTATAATTTTTTAACGAGTTACTGATGAAAATATTTTGTCAAAAATGTTTGATAAAAAGGAAAACGATGGTCAAACAGTTAGCAATCATAGCATATCCTTTAGTTATTTTGTTTCGAAAACAATTTGATAAACTTATAAATTTTGAACGAGTTACTGATGAAATTATTTTGTCAAAAATGTTTGATAAAAAGGAAAACGATGGTCAAACAGTTAGCAATCATAGCATATCCTTTAGTTATTTTGTTTCGAAAACAATTTGATAAACTTATAATTTTTAACTAGCTACTTATGAAAATATTTTGTCAAAAATTTTTGATAAAAAAGAAAACGATGTTCAAACATTTAGCAATGGAACACGGATCTCTCACATTTTTAATGACAGCCCTGAAATACTTTAAACTATAAAATCTGCACGTTTATTTTTATCAAGTATTTCATTCACAAGTTGTAATGGTTTTTGCCCTCTGGATTCTATTCATTGTTTGATAATTGAAATCTGTGTGTTTTTCCGTTCTCTTCAGCTGGATTCCGTCACATGTGGGAATTAAAGGCAATGAGGAGGCTGATAAAGCAACAAAAACTGCTAGCTACTATTGTGATATGTCTTTGCCTCTTTGTGATGTAAAAAATTATGTAAAAAACCTGTTAAATAAGAAGTGGCAGAATTCTTTGGATGAAGCGACTGATAATAAATTGCGCCTAATTAAACCAACCATTGAAAGTTGGATCTAGAAGACATGATGTTATTCTTACTCGCCTCCGGATTGGTCATACACG